>VZRU01007858.1:59197-94910 GCA_013398155.1 Pedionomus torquatus
TTGAATGTCAGCAAATTATGTCAGTAAGCAACCTTCAGGAGGGAGTTTGCATTAATAATTGTGAGTTTCCTATGAACTGAGTGACATCTAAGTATTTTTCTGTAACTCCTTTGGGTTATTGGCTGTGGCATTTTGGGGATTAATACTTGCTGTTCTCAGAATTTGAGGAGAACTGGTCAGGAAATGGTTTATGAATTTTTTTACTTTGACATTTTTGGGCTGTGACTTCCTGTTGACCATTCTCAGCAATGTCAATGGCCACCTTCTAGAAGTATTTAAGACTGTGTCCCATGTGTGGATTTGGTGGTCCTATTTTCAGAGAGGAAGGCAACGTATGTACATTTAGACTAGGTGTCAGTAAGGACATCACACACCTTGTGTGTCCTGCTTTGTGTCTCACATCTCACAGGCATGGCCCAATGCAATCCCTGGCTACAAACAAGGGATGGCACCAGGAAGGCAATTACCTGGTTTTATCTCTAAAGATTCATACATAAATATTGAACATATATTGGCTTACTATTCATATATAGAATAGATCAGGCCAGCATTGAAAGAAAGAATGAATAAGGTAAATAAGGAGACATATGGATGTTAGTTTGATAGTTTTGGAGAGACTGAAAGCACCCCATCTATTTATCTTGTCAAAACGAAGAGGTGATTTGATTACAGTCCATAAATATTTTCATAGGGTGAAAATAAATGATTCATTAATTTAGCAGGAAAGGGCATAACGAAGACAGCTGGCAGGAAGATGAATCCACACAAATTTGAATAGAAAAGTAGAATTTAATTGAGAGTACTGCTGATTCTTTCTTATTGTGTGTGGAGAAGCTGTGCCTCCTATAGCTCCCGTGTTTCACATGAGAATGGTGCCTCTCATAAGGATAGGCTTTTACTACTGTGTTTTGTGGAACTCAATTCCAAACGTTTTTAAGTATTTGTGTCAGACTAAATCAAAGCTAAAAGTTTTTTTTTTTTTCCTTGAGAAAAACAATCTGATTGAAGCCGAAGGAAATACGGTATGGAGCCCACTTAGTTTTTTTATTTAGGAATATGTCCTGGTGTTGGTTGGGATAATTTTCTTTCTAGTAGCTGGTAAAGTGCTGTGGTTTGTATTTAGGGTGAGAACAATGTTGATAACACAGTGATGTTGTAGTTGTTGCTAAAGAGAGTTTACACTAATCAAGGCCTTCTAAGCCTCTTATACTGCCCTGCTAGTGAGGAGGCTGGGGCTGTACAAGAAGTTGGGAGGGGACATAGACACAACAGCTGACCCAGCCTCCTCTTCCTCTTCTCCGTTTCATTTATTAAACTGTTCTTACCTCAACCCACAAGTTTTCTCACTCCTACCCTTCCTGTTCTCTCCTCCATCCCGCCGGGGGCCAGGAATGAGCAAGCTGAAGTTAAATCTCAACAGATCATTAGATAATTTCAACTTTTATATTTTAATGTCATAGTTTTCATTTCGTATTTTATTGTTTTATTGTATTTTATGATTTCATTTTATATTTTCATTTTATTATAATTTTGATAATAATCTAAAAATACATTATTTTTCCATTTAAATATTATTGAAAAATAAAATAAAATAAACAGAAAAAATAAAATATTTAAAATTAAAATTAAAATTTAAAAATTGAAGAAAATTTCTCCTTCTCTTCTTTCTTTCTTCTTCCTTAATCATCCCCTTATCAAACACAACTGAAAATCAGAACAAAATCAAGATAACTTGATAGCATTGAAATATTTTCCTGTCTTCTGAAAAGAAGATTTGGCCAAAACAGTTTTCATAGTCTGAATTCATTAAAGTTAACATTTAGTTTGCGAGTTGTTAAATACAAGGTAGACGGAAATTTAAAATAAGAAGTCAAGCTAGTCAAGCTTTAGCACTCTCAGTTGGAAAGGAGAAGAGTTTATAGCAGAGGTGTTATTAAAAGCGAAAGAGCAAGCGATCCCATTTCTGGAGATGTTTTGTAGGATGCTATAGTCTGATCCCGTTTGGTTAGACTCAAGGTTGGGAAAGGTTAGAGCTCGACTGGTGGAAAGGCTCAGGCTGGATGTACCCAACTAATACTTCTCCAATATTCAGCCAGCCTTTCTCTTTTATCCTTTTTACTGGAAATTTCAGATAATTTCACGTCTCTTTTCCTCTCTTCTGAGTTTTCAGATCAATACAGCTGAGGGTTTTGTTTATGAAGCTACTTGTCAAATGGGCTCCAGATAATGCTGAGGCACTAATGCCTTTTTAAAATTCTGGCGTGTTATATTTAGTTAATAAACTTGTTTAGTTTACAATCAATACAGATGAAAGACTGTTTGTATGATGCTTGCTAAGTGTTATTAAAAAAAAAGATGCTGAGTGAGACAGAGGAATAAATATTTGGTACTTGTACCTTCCAGAAAAAAACATGGGCCAAAGTACCTTCTATCTGTGGAGATAAATATATCATTTCTCTTTCACTGTAGCATTAGACCCGAATTAAGACAATAATAAATCTTGAAAATAAAAAGGAGACTAACGCGTTTTTGTGAAGAACTCTCCTAATATTTCTCAAAGCCATCATGAGGGAAGCAATATTTGCACGCAATTTGCAAAAGGCATGGAAAAGGGAAGGTTATAGGAAAGAAGGATTATTAGGTTTCAAAAGGCTTAGTTATGGAAGAAAGAAAAGGCTTATTTTGGGTGGAGTTGCTGTATACTCCTCAACTCATATCCAGTCGGTGCATTCCCAGTCCTTTGGTCACGCTGTGGACAACACTTGATTTTCTGTGAACGAGAGCTAAGACTGAATGAAAGAGAATTCTCTACATAGACAGAGGAAAACATTAACAAAAATTATAACAGCACATAATCTACTTCAGCAAGTATTAGTTATTAAATTGACAGGTCAATCAAGGTCTTCCAGGTTTATGCCAACATAACTGCATACACTCCTGAGAAGATAATTTGGGCCATTAATATATTATATTAGATGATTCCTTAATGCAAACACGTAAATCGCTAACACTGAACCACATTAATTAAACTACATATTATTAATTACTTGTAGACTTCTCAAAAGGCAGTCAAATGTTGCAGACACCAGTTTATAATCTTTAATGATGCCCTGTTATAGGAGATCCCATTATACTGCCATGATATCGTCTATAAATTGGCTGCTGAGTTTAATTGGCGCAGCAGTATTACAGGTCCTGTGCATCTGCTTCTGGATGTCTGTTCTTTAGACACTTTGCGTGGGCTGAAAGGAGCATTCATGATAGAAAATCTCTTGACTTGAGGAGGATTCTCCATCAGACACACAGAAGGTGTCAACACACTGCGTGCCTCCGTTTCAGCCCACTGTACCCAAGCCCATCCAGTTTTCCTACCCTTTTCCTTACGGCGTTGTAAGAGAATCTTCAAGTATTCAGACTAAGAAGTCAATGCTATTACTCCTAAAATCTGTCAATGCCATATTTCCATGATGCCTTTTGAAATCTCTACTCTTTTTAAATACCTGGGTCATTTTACTGTATTAAGGTATAAGTAAGAAGGATCTTTTTTCCCCCAACTTTTTTCAATATACTCACGAGAATGATGTGAGCTTCTTAGCTCATAATTTCTCACTGCTTTAACCTTTGTGTTCCTTTCCCCCCTAGATTCTCTCAACACAAATATGCAGTATAAACTTTGCCACATTTAATTTAGAGTGTAAGATCTGAATGACAGAGGTCTGTCACTTTTTTTGTTTTCCACCTGAAAGAGGCAGTGTCCACCTGGGAGACTAGAAATAATAAAAACATATAATAAGACTCAATATTAACACATATTCCCAAGTTAATTTCCATGTCCCAAGATGTTTTTTGGCTTCTTATCCTTGAACAAAGGAAAACATATATTGAGATTACCTTACCTCTGTGTTTTGAAAT
Source organism: Pedionomus torquatus (assembly GCA_013398155.1). Classification (NCBI taxonomy): domain Eukaryota; kingdom Metazoa; phylum Chordata; class Aves; order Charadriiformes; family Pedionomidae; genus Pedionomus; species Pedionomus torquatus. The sequence continues at coordinate 63,110 of VZRU01007858.1, forward strand.
TACAAAGTACACATTGAATTTAGTAGCAGTTATTTCCTTTTGCTTAGCTTGAATTTCTGAAGTAAAGTGCCAGCAACAGTTAGAGGTGCTAATCAGATGACAGAGTGGAAAATAGGAAGGTGCCCAAAATAGAATTTATTAGGTACTATGGGGTATTAAGAGAGAAGTTTTTTAGGCAGGAAAAATGAGCACAGAGAAGAGTTTTGATTAGTGGGGGGGAAAGGGTGGCATATTCAACTACAGATAGAGAAACGTTTGTGTAGCGGAGTGGGGCATAAAGATCCCACCTATAAAATCATCGTTACTAATGATTGGTCATAATGAATTAATAGAAAACAAAACTAAGGATGGAAAAAAAAAAGGGAAAAGCTAGTTCTAGGATGCATTTTGTATTGAAAATTGCATCCTGCAGATTCTGTGTGGTGGAATTCTTATTTTTGGAACTTGAGCACTCACCAGATTTTCCAGAATTTGGTGAGTTGTGACTGGTTTGTCCCTTTCAGAAACACGGAGCAGCACAAGTCTCTAGCCCATCCACTGCAAGCAAAACTTGGTACTAATGAAATGGGTTTCACTGAAGTTAACAAGACCTGGAGTTTCAAGAAGCGGGCATTAATTTCCAGATCTCTGTAGGGTATCTCATGGTTGCCTTCTTCCTAAACGTTTCTTATTAATGGTTAATAGTCTGGATAGCAGCAAAGTGCATTAAGTAATATTTGTGTTCCAGTGCCAGTCGCACTATTTTTTGAATTAAGCAAAGATGCCTTTGGTTCCCTTAAGATGATTTGACTCTTTTAAGGTGATTGGCCTGGGCCTTAAAATCAGAACAGACTGAGGATAAAGCTTTTTTTCTACAGACAAGAAAGACAGGTTTATAGACTTCTTTTGGTGGTTTAAAAATAAAACAACAAAACCCCAAACCCAGCATTGCAGTATCTGGGAACACGTGAAAAAAATGCATTATTATGATAATTGGACTCGCTGATCTTAAAGGTCCCTCCCAACCTAGAGGATTCTATGATTTTTAGGGCTTTTTTGATGTTACAATTATATCTGGGCTAATAATGATGAGACTTTTAAGGTTTCAGTTATTCTAACATAAATTTTTGGCTTTACTCACATATAGGGTTTGCTTCTTTGCCCACGAACAAGAACACCTTGAGCTTAACATTTCCTCTAAGGGTCTGATCTTGTAAATCCTGCTGAGCAACAAAACTGATTGTAATAACTATATGACTGTAGCACACATGGAATACTTCTAGAAATTATTTTAAAATATAACATAGCACTTCCAAAACCTGATTTTTAGAGGTGCAAAACCTTGGGTTTTGATATTTTTTTTCTAACCATGATTAAATTAGTTTAATTCTAGACTGTTTTAAATGAGTGAAAACCCTTTCGGATGCTAATGGAGATAACGACAAGGAGGAAATATTTTTCAAGGTTTCAATATCACGACTTAGTCCTTCTTGAAATATTTAAATTTCTTTTCTCTTCTTGTTGGAATCTTCCCCTGAAAAACACTGTGAAAATTTTCATTTGGGGAAAAGCATGATCAAAAGAATACCTTTCACTGTACCCTAAGCATTTCCTTCTCATGCGTTTAAAACCACTTACATACACTTACAAACACTGACCGGATCATATTGAAAAGTTTTTGTTGGAAAGTCCGATGAACATGCTCTTCAGACAGGTGCCCACAGCTGCCAGGAGGCTATTTTAGCAGATTTGGGCATAGTAAAGCAGGTGAAAGCCGAAGTTTCTGCCTTTTTCTGAATGCTGGTGGAAGGAGGATAAAAGTTTAGCCCCAGCAGGGTAATAGCCAGACTCGAATACCATTTTCTTAACAGCAGTGCCTGTTAAAAACAAGACTCCAAATCTGTTTAAAGTATTTTTCCTTAGTGTGGTAGCACTTCAGAATTTTGCATAATCCTCTACAGATGCGGAGAAGTATTATTATCTCAATTTTACAACTAGGGAACGGCAATACTGACACTTCACTGATATTATGCGTAAAAACCTGCCAGAATATAGAAGCAAAATTAGAGCTTTTGAGTCCCCCATTAGCTTCCTGCGTGGCACTAGCAACTAGTTTTCAAATCAATGCGCTGAGTTGCATTGATTATGGTGTCACATTACGTCGTCTCCAGAATCAAGATCAAGATCCCCCCCAAAAAATAAATAATAAAAGCACAGGTATAAACTATTTGAAAAATAACACACTTGATGCACAGCATGGAAGAAATTCTTCCTCTGCTGAGCTGCAAATACAAATCGGAGGTTCTCAGCCCACTGCTGATCCACTCCAAAACCTCACCTACTTCCACAGAAGTCCTGACTAAAAGATTTTTGTATTATTTTCTGGGTTTTTTTGAACTGTGAGGTTTCAAGGGAGAGCAGATCGTCCTTGTACATCCCAGGGACAGCCACTAGATGAAGTGGAAATGAAGCGGGTTTTGCTCAACTGGTGGTGTTAAAAAAATCAGAAAGAAAGGTTGATTCACTGTTAATAAGGTAGACACGGGGAAATATTTTGACGGATGGTTAATCTGGAGCTGGTTCACTCATGAACAAGAACTTTACAGTTCAACTTTTGATGGATTTTTGGCTCACTCTACTAGGTTTATTGCACTAGAGTAGAGGAGCCCGATATCTAAGTTTCTTTTAAACTAACTGGAAATTTTTGCCTTGTTTTCTTTTCATTTCTCATTTTACAGTTATTTAGAAACCAGGGGAGTTTGGCTATTTCATGTTTTGTTCTGCTTATTTTCCTTTAACTTCAAACACCAAAACTTCGGTTCATTTCCTAATTCCCTTGTTTTTGTGGGGTTTTTGAGGTTTATTTAATGGCTGCTTTGCCTTCATTTTTTTTTTTCCACTCCGCATTTTAAATAATGAGGTTTGGGAGAAATTATTTTGCCAAAATTTGAAATCCATCAAACATTATGAGTTAAAATCATCCCTCGTGTGATTTTGCTGCATTCAGTAGTGCTGTGCCAGAGATTAATTTGGCCTCCTGAGTTCTGATTTTGGCAATGAAAACAAATTATTAAGATTTGTGTTCTTGGACCTGTATAGCTTTCTTAGGAATATTGTAAAATAGAATAAAATAGTGAATATCTAACAAAGACTTCGCAAAACCCAGCCTTTCACCACTCTATTTCTTTAAAAAGCTATTTAAGGGGCTGCTATAAGGCAGGTCATAGAATCAGATGGATTTTTCACCTGTGCCTTTAGTTTCCTCTCTTTTCGTACCTGATGTTGCAGTCCCACACCTCTGTTGTGATACTAATAACGTTATTTTTCCCTCTTTCTCAAGCATCAAAAAGCCTATTGAGCTTCTGCAAAGAGGTTCACACTAGAGATATATGAGAAAGTGCAATGTGGGTTTTTTTGACATTCTGTCTGATGATCAAATCATGTCATTTATCACTTTCTGTTCTCTAAGTGAACTGGATAAGGATTTTTAATCAATAGTTGCCACCTCTAATTGCATTCTTTGTTTTTCCTGTCTCTCTGGATTCCTACTAAATCATATAAAAATCATATGCTCTACCATTACTCAGCGGAGCACGTTGAAAAACTGAAAACCCTGGGTGTCTTTTAAACAGATGGATAGAATTTTAACAGAAGGGCACACTTTTTAGGTTGTGGTACAAATATGTTCTTTTGGATTTCTATTCAATATTTACATTTACTTAAATAACCAAGAAGGTTAAGGTTTATTTTAACCTTACACAAACAACACTAACAACGTGTAGTTCATGCTGATAATGATCTCGGGATGAAGGGACTTCCTATTGAGCACTTTGCTCAAAAAGTGACAGTATAAACCTAACGAGCACAGCTGAATGTATTTCTACTTATCGAATATTTTTTTTTGTTGACAATTAACCTTTAAGAATAACGGCTTTGAAAAGGTAGAGGACTTTTATTTTAAGCTATGGTTGGTTTGTTGTCAGGTAAACATTAATGCCAGCAGATGGAAATGAAAAGTTTGTTTTTTCTCCTTCTCATTTGATGTTAATATTTCACCAGTGATTTATGGTCATAAAATGGTCCCTTGCTCTGTCATAAAACCGAGTTTTTCAATCTCATCACAATCAACCAAATACAAGCTTAAATACAGTTTAACATAAAAAATATATTGAGGTCTGAGAATTAATTACTAATCTTTTCCTGCTCCGTCCCCAAATATTATTTATGAAGTTACTACTAATAATATAATTAAATCATAATAAATTATATTTACTAGCTGATAATTTTATGAATTTTAATAATTCTGGATACAAATGGAGATGACCAATTATTTCTTTTTTCAAAGTTTACACGCACCGTGTCTGCATATAAAACCAAGTTACACTAGTATATGATGAGTTAATAAGTCTGTAGTGTTATAACAGTTTGTGGCATAGTTCTTTTCAAAGTCAGTGCTGTGCCATACTAATCTCCTTGCAAAGCTCAAAAGGTATTTAGATATAGTAAATTTTAGTCATGGATCAAACAATATAATTTTTATTCTCATAAAGGTCTCGAGTCAAAATCTACAACCTTGATCTGTGTCATATAATAATGACTCTATGATTCTATATCAATTTACATTAATTTACCAGCTGTTGTCAATTTGTAACTTGCACATTCAAAAAATATACTGATTTTAAATGCTGCCACATGAGAATTATACATGAAAAGGTATTTCTTCAGTCTGTTGTTGTCAGGTAATAAAAACCAAAGTTATGTGATGCTAGTGTGATTTTTGACAGCATTTTTAATTAGAATTAGTTAATATAGACTTGGTAGATCACGGGCATGAATGCTACTGTCCTAGTTTAAATTTCATATTAAATCTAGTTAATAGATAAGATAAAGTTAATAGACTATAAAAGAATAAAGTTGTTATTTTTCTAGAGTAGGCTAGAGGTAGAGTTAATTATATCCCTAACTTGCACATGATCAATGAAAATTCATAACATGATGCAGAACTCTCAGCTTCATCTAAAGCAGTTTCTTTTATTTGCCCAGTGAAATCCTGACATTGCCAGATGGATTTACCAATTTGCAATGGCCAAAAAAAGCAAGCAGAAAAAGAAACACTTTGTTTTTAAATCACATATCTTACAGTTGTTTTTTAAGAAAATTGCTTAAGGCTTTCATTATTCTAATGATGTAAAGAGTGTCGTCTAGATGTAGATCATTCTGCATGCAATTGGGTATACAGCTATTTATTTTGAGTGCGAGAGCGGGAGGAAGTATCTGGCCTTAAGGCTACTCTTTTGATCTGGAATGAATTTACAGTTGTAGCTGTAATCTTTGTTGTCAAGGTGTATTTTTCCTTCCCATAAAGTAAAGAGTGGATGGATCACATAGTTAGAACAGTGGCACATTCGCGGGATCTGCACCTGTTTCCACCTCAATTAAATGTTCTTTGGCCAATGTGAGTGCAAGATGAAAATGCTCAAGAATTTAGAGTAATAGAGCTAATAATCCTTTCAGGTAGCTCAAAGAGTTGTTTGAACTATAGTTGCAGCATGTTTCATCTGTCCAGTGAGGGAAACGTTGCATTAATCGGCATTCAGAAAAACATCTTTGCTGGCAGAAGGAATGTCATTCTTTTTTAAGCCTACAATGCTGTCTTTAGAAAGAGAAAATGTTATTAAAATGGATATCCCTTTCACTGCAATAAACCAGAAAACACTACTGCCGCTAATGAAAGAGGTATCCATGCTGGGATTACAAAATAAATATTGTTTTGATTCAATATTTTGTCAGAATTCTGCCTTGGATACTGTTTTGGACTTTCCTGAAGCCCTGGAAGTGAAAGCAATATGTATTTATCTGTTATTTTTTATGAAAAATACCTAGTTCTACATTTCTTTCCTGAGATCTCCTTGCCCCAGTGCGGGAGCCCTTTCCTTCCTCCCTTCCCTTCCTCCCGAAGCCGCAGCGCGCGCAGTGTCCCACGCTGGACGTCCCTGCGGGGAGCGCGCGGCTTCTGCTGGTGGAGTGGGCTGGGGATAGTCCTGCTGTGGTTTATTTTGCTATCAGAATCAATATTGGTTCTTTAGTATTATATTAGTAGTAGTATTCTGTTAAATCTGCTTATGTTTCAGCCCTCAGATTTCCTTGTTTATTCCCTATTCCCCTTTCCAGGTGGGGAGGCGTCATCGGGTGATAGAATAACCGTCTGAATTGGCCAATAGAATAATTGTCTGAATGGCAATAAATTATTGTGGTTCTTCAAACCACAAGAACTACTCTCTCCAGCTGTTCACTTGAAACATTCCACGCAATCTGAAGCACAATCTTTTCAGCTGAGGGACCTTGGTCTGGCCGAGCTGCTTCCACAGAACATCATTGTCAGCTCATTGGTAGTTTGCGTCGTTTCCATGCGCGCTCAGACAATTTTCCATGGAGAGCTTATTTAAAAGGCACAATGCGATGTTGAAGTTCTTTGTCCTTTGGAACAGGAACCGTGTCCTTTACAATATGCACCAGGTTGGCAATTCACTCACATATCACGAATAATTGTAAGGCTGTGAGAAAGAATGTAATCTTTCTGGGCAAGAGAGGCACAAAGCAGTACAATTAAATAGAAATTGTAAATGCTTCACAAAATGGAGAAAAAATATCATTTCAGTCAAGCCGTCTCACTAGTAGCGTCAAGCTAAAAGGCTCTTTTAAATGTGGTTAGTCGCCTCTAGACGCCTTCTTAAACATTCTCTTTCGCTAGCTGAAGTATTTAACACTTCAGGCATCACAACAAAGCGGGTATAATAACAATCATTAATAAATTTCCTTATAAGAAGCCAATGAAATATAATTACATATCACTACTTGTGTGCTGAAATTTGTCACCAAAAAAGGTTTGATTACTCAAATTTACAATTAAGTTCTTACACAATTGCAAAATTACATGATGTTATGGTTTTTAGTGCACTGCTAGGTTCTGAGCTTTAATTTTTTTATTATGTTGAATTTCAACTTCGCCAGGGTGGACTATACAATGGGTAACATTTGACAAAGAGATAGTTTAGTGCCCCCCAACTCATAGGAAGTATTTGATTTCTCTTTTCTTTAAATCTGAAATTTTTGCTAAGTTTTACCATTTACCTACACTGAAGCCACACCGTCTGCTTGTCAAAATATCTCAGGGACACAGGATTCTCTGTGCAATAAAAGGGAACGGAGGATTGTTACCACTTATCAAAAGTTAAGTATCTTTTTCTCCTTCATGCTTCTTCCTTAAGTATTTTATACTTAAAACCTCTTCGTGTTTCAAACCATGTATAGAATCTTGACTCTGAACAGGCACTATGGGCTTAAAATCTATTTCTTGAAGTCAGAAGATAAACACTCTAAGAAAGAAAGTCCAATAGCCATGAATGATGAAAACTTCTCCTTTTCCTGCCAAAGGCCTGAGCTGAGCCAATTTTCTCTGCAGAGGAAAGAATAAATTCCGAGTCCAGCTGGGCTTGGTCCTTTCCTTGGAGATTGTTCAGAAGGGTCTCATTCAGGTTCCTCTACAAAGCTAAAGGTTTTACCCTGTGAGTTCTGTATATGGAGACTGGAATTTGACCACCAAATTCATGTTGTATCTGATCATCAGTCTCCAACTGAATGGCCAGTTGAGTGTGATAGGAAGGGATGGACGGGAGAGGAAGAGCTGATACTCCGGCAACTGATCTCTGACAGGAGTTGGCATCGCTTCCAGTAACGCTGAAAAATGAATATTCATGCTGTGCTACTGTGAGATAAATGGTGACTTGGGTAAAACTGGCCAAAGAAATCCACTGCCTGGTTCAGAAGAAACAGCAAAAGCAGCCCAATCATTCAGGTCCCAAAATACGGAGGGCAGAAAGCAAGGCTGTAGATTCAGATTCTTTAAATTATGAAGAGCATCAGATGGTAATGAAGATCCAAATTTGGCTTTGTCAGCTAAGAAAAGCTATTCTGATTGTGGCTTGTGAGTTGAGAATTTTACAAAATATTTTTTTCTCATTAAGAAAGACCACTTCATAGTAAAGTCTTCCACAGAAATGGACATTTTAAACATTAACAAAATATGTTTTGTCAACAAACTAGTTTCGGTGATGAACAGAATAGGAAAAAAAACCCTTCGATCCTGAAATCAGAGGATTCCATTACTAAGGGAAGTTTTTATGGTGCGAAGGGAAGTATTTCTGGAGAAACAAATGAATCTGCAAGAAAAACCAAGAGAGGTTCTCGGAACAGCACACCTCTCAGCTCAATGAGAATTCACATTAGGGTGTAGTGGCACACCTGAGCCAGAAATAGAGATTGATGCACCAAAACAATTTCCTTGCTTCTCCTCTTTAAACTGTATGTGGAGAAAGGAAAGCAGCAGACTGGAACCTCAGCTTAGATCTTTGTTAAAGCTGTTGCAAGTGTCCCTCTCTCAAGCCTATTTTCTCAAAATCCCTTTGAAAGGCTGATTATCTGAAAGATATTTTTATTTTTCACCTTTCCTCTTCCTGCTCTTTTTTTTTTTTTTTTTTCAGAGTAGTAAATACATGGAAAAATAGAGAGATGAATATATTAGATAAGCAAAGCCATGTCTTTCTAAATACACATGTGCAAATGCACACATTAGAATGCAAAAAAGGTGCATCAGTAAATTAGAGTGGGTTTTTTTTTGATTCAGGATGCATATTAATCCAGAAAGTCAATGTCAGACTTTATATCAGAGTTAAAAATCATATTTAAAAATCCCACTTAAATAGTAATGACAATCTCTTCTTACTCCACCATGGAATTTCTTATTAATGGATAAGAAATTTTCACCTTCACCTTTTTTTCCTTCTGATTAGAGATTATTGACAGTAGAGCTGAAATTCTGTTCTTTCTCACTAGAGCACCTCACATGAATCTGTATGGCCCTAGAGCTGAACTTCACTAGTAGTCAAATTAGTTTAATTGCTACGCTAGAAGCCACTTGGACTTTCCTACATGACGTTGCACAGTGTTTGGTTCTGTGTGTATCACCTGTTAAATCAGTTTACCTGTTAGACAACATAGAAGAGAATAAATTCAATATTGTTGCACCATGAAAGCACTAGGTAAATGGAGCAGCTGCTTTCTGCCCTATGCAGTATTAAGAAGACACAGCTAATTAATATATTACATATAATCACTCTCAAATTAAAATGTTCAAAAAAATATCAAGACGTGGAAATGTGTTCTGAAGTGCTGACTGCTTGATGACTAAAATGCAGAATAGACGGGCTTAAATAATTTTATAGTAATTAGAAAGAAAAGGCTTGGAAAAGGGAAATTCCCTCAAGCGTTGAGACGTTTTTGACTCTGTGCCCCATAGAGGATCACATTGGGGTGTCTTTCTATATTTATACAACCCTAATAAAATATTAGGAAGTAAAAAATAATTTCTGAGGTAGGAATCTGAAAGTGTTTTTAAAGCTGAGTGAAATAACGGTAACTTAACAGTATTTTCAAGCTTCTGAAGTGGGGAAGGGCTGAATGAAGGCTGGATGAAGAACTGCAGGTTTCAGAGAGAGGCAAATGAGGCCTTCCCTCTATGGGTACCACATAGTATATTCCTTATAGTCTTTATTTAGCTCATTCTCCTGTTCTTTGGGGCAAAATCCACAAAATGAAGCTTAGACCGTTTAAAACATTATGAATCAATCAAGACAAAGCTTTATGGGCGCGTATATTTTGATAATAATGTTACTTTATCCTTTGGAGCAATGCACAAAAATTAGAAATAAGTCAATGGAGAGAAACATGGGATTTGCTGGGAATTAACTGTCTGAGAAAGGAGAGTAGATTCCTGCAGCCCTTGATAAGGTGCATCTGTATTATTTGTGTCTCTGACTGAGATTTGTTCTCATGTTTGCTGCCCGCTCCTACCCCTAAATCTCTCTCAGAACACCACCTTTCACAGTTCCTCCCAGTCACACGGTCCTAGTTTTAGTTTATTTTTCCCCAGATGTTTTAGCCCGTCCTTTTCTATGTCTCTTTTGTTATTTCCTGCCAGCGTTTCTCAGACTTCTTGTATCCCAGCTGTCGTCCGCAGACGAGAATATAGTACATCCCAGCTTAATACTGTATGCGAATTAAATTCAGCTCTTTGCTTATCTTCAAATCATTAGTGAAAATGCTAAATAACAAACAACAGACCTAATATTACACCTGGCACAAAAAATACCCAGGAAAGCTCATGTGAATATTCATGATTTATTATCTATTTTAAATCATTACAATTAGTATTAATATTTTGTTTCAATTACAAAAATTTGTGCGGGTATAAAACTGCATGGATATTATATAAATGCTTACATTAAAGAGACACAAATATTGTAATACTTTTGTTTCTGTGTCCTAAGGAAAAAAATTGCCTGCTTCTGGATAGTTAACTGAACCAGTAATTACTTTTGAACATGTGGGTTGGTTGTTTCCTGCTTGAAATAATTACCCAATGAAGCTTATACCAGGGCTACCAGCAGGAAGAAAAGAACTGGTGTATCGGTGAAAAGTTTATAAAATCCTCTATGCATTTTTGTTCTTTTTTTTTTTTTTTTCCCTTTTCCCCACTCTTTTCTTTGCCAGACGGAGGAACAGATGGATGTGTAATGCACACAAAAATGAAGTACATGATCTCAGCTCTCAACCAGCAGACACATTAAATGTACAAAAATCAGGTGCAGCTTCTCTACAGTTGTTGGCTGCAAAGGGATTGACTCATTCCTCTAAAACCAAATTTCTAAAGTGCCTATTTTGGTTTCCAGCTTCCAAAGGCTCAATTAGAAAGTTCATTTCTGAGCAATAGAACTCTCACCATCATTAGTGTGATTTATGGTTGCAAATCATCAGATAAGTGATAGCACTCTGCTTCATTAATTCTTCAAGGTTCATTTTATGGCCTTTGATAGGTGTTCTGTACTTGTGCTATGCTCTCTGTCACACTTTAACATATCTGTGTTTGCTATTTATTTGTTCTTCTCGGTGGTTGTACGCACTATGATTAGAATGCTGATTCCAGTAATGATAGTTTAACTTTCAAGTATAATTATATATGTTAATTTTTTTTCTCCTATACATGCACTGTTCCCTCGCTCCCAATATAACTGACATTTCAGTCTCAGCGCAGGAAGAACACAATTGCAGTTGTGAATGCGTTGTCAGATTGTGCTTTGGTGTGCCAAAACACTTCCTATATTAATTTGGGGTCATTGACTGTTAACAATATGAAATGTCATGAATATGAACTAAATCAATGTGATTACCACAGTGGAAAAATTAATCACCTAGCCTGTCTTTATCATTTGACTACCAACAGATAGGAATCTATAAACATAAAGGCAACGGAAAAGTACCTAGGTGTGCTCTTGCATATTTATTCTTTTGATAATACTCTTCGAAAAGAAGGCCATAAGGGACACATTCAACTTCTGATGTAAAAAAAACCCGAGAAGTGAAAAAGAGTATTAAATAAATGAACCTAATTTACAAGCCTTTTTCTAACACATAATAATTATTCATAATGTTAAGCCATAAAATACTTCAGGAAAGAGTCAAGGAAGAAGTAGGGAAGGTGTAAGGGAACACAAAAAACAAGCCAGGAGGCTTTTATGCTGGTAACATCGAGCCTTTTTTGTTTCCATCATCACCTGCAGAAAAAAATGTAGATACGCACAAGAAGACATGATAAGCATTTAAAGGGATTATGTTTGGGAAACAAAGCCAAAAGCTGTTGGTTCTATTTGTGTTACAATGGCTGTTTAATAAACAAACTAGGATAACATCTTTGAATGTGCAACTGAGTTGTAAAGCCAAGGTAATAACACAGAAGTCAAACGAGTTGATGAATGATTCGGTATTAAAAAATAAAAAGAAAGAGGTTGTGAAAAGTAAATGATAAACTCTCTAAAGGGCAATAGATACTGGATTCATCACAGGTGCCTAAAGGTTCATAAATAGTTTCTCTTATTTGTATAGGAAATGGTACATTGTTGTTCGCATTGCTCAGTGATCGTTTTGAAATTGGTTCTCATTAAAGTGATCACCCCCTTCCTTTCAGTGCAGCCAGCTCAAGAGCCACAAGTACTGCCTGGAACAAAGTTTCAAAGTCACGCCAATGACTAAGCTACAGGAACAGATGTTTCGGTTTGAAAGCGAGTATTTCTTGGCGGAATTGCTATCAGGTTTATTTACTATAGAGAAAGGAACGCTGTAATTTAACATCTGAAGAATCAAATCAGTGTAGAGCTGATATAACGAAGTCAATGTACCTACAGAATTCTTTAGAATGAAAAGGATGGAAAAAAAAATAAGGAAAAAATCAGTATTATTAATAATATAGATTGTTGATATTCTTAATTTGGTTTTCAGAAATTCAGCGTGGGACAACTGGTCATGCCATCACCACTCCTGAGAATAGAAACTTGTGGGAAATGTTGTGGTCAGTTACAATCTGTAGCAGAAGATGACTTTTGGGTGGGCAAATACTAATTCATACCTGTGATTTATTGACTACCTCCTTGCAATTTTGAATATGAATTTCCTTTACACTTCCTCTTGAATATTTATGACTAACAAGGTGTATTTTTGTCCCGTTGGCTTTGTCAGCTGCTTGTAGCTTGGGTTTATTTACAAAGGTTCAGTTTAATGACAATCCTTTTCAGTAATTCCTCATTCCAGTAACTTTAATATCCCACGGAGTCAACTTACATGGACAATCAGGAACTAGGAAAAGTCTAAAATAAATACAAATCTGTACTTTGCTGTCAACAAATCCCTCTTTTGTATATAGACTAGTGCATTTTAAACAATAATACCTGTGTCCATTCCTAGTTTTATTTGGCTTAGAATGTTTCCTCTTAGTGCAGGTTTTGATAGCTCATCCCTTTTATAACTACTAAAAGATCCAAAGGTTTTACTGAGCATTACATTTATGGTCAGTCCCCAGTGTCTCCAGTGACTCTGAGGAGCTGACCTAATTACTCCCTGGATCAGTTCCCAGCTTGGTGAACACATGCCTAGACCACCTCTGTCAAACACACTTGAAAATGCAGTATATGAATATAATAATCAATAAATTTCTTCCATGATCGTAACTCAGCATAGTTCCATTATGAGACCCAAATCCAGGATCTGAAAACTGGGTTAACCTTGATGGAAAAGCTGAGAAAAGACAAATGAAATATTTTGAAATAATTTGGGGGTTTAATACTGTGGATATTTTAGGGTCTAATCATGAATTAGTACAGTTTTTTATCAATGCCTTGCTAAACTGAAGAATCCAAAATTTGTAATGCTCTCCCAGTTTCCTGCCAGTGGAGTCTTATGAGTTTCCCATGTAAAGAATGTATATTCAAAGAACTGCTTCAAAAATAACTAATCTTTATAGATAAACGAATGGCCCAAAAAAGATTACGAAGCATTGGAACAGGCTGCCCAGGGAAGTGGTGGAATCACCATCCCTGGAAATATTTAAAAGACAGGTAGATGTGGTGCTGAGGGACATGGTTCAGTGATAACTTGGTATTGCTGAGTTAACGGTTAGTCTTGATGATCTGAAAGGTTTTCTCCAACCGTAATGATCTATGATTCTACATTGCTGAAGCTGAAGAGAAATATGGAGCAAAAGTATTTGGCCTAGGAAGTGGAAAGAAAGTGCAAAGGGGCAATTTTCTTTAACCCAGAGCAGGGACACGTACATGGTGTGCTAATTCCCAGTCTCTGCACAGAAAACTAATTATAGGAAATAGTAACTCACCTCTACAGGTTTACTCTTTGAGCAAAAAGGTGCATTCATGAAATCAAGCAATTACATTAACATAACAAATTAGGGCTACTATTCTATGCCTTCGGGTACTTAATTAAGTAGAAGGGAACTCACAGAAAGGTTCACTTCGGTTTGCACTCTTCTCCCTTGGTAAAGTACATTGAAAATTTTGAGTTGAATATCCAGAGGATTTTCCATAGTCAACATCTTTGGATACTTCCAGTTGGAATTACTTTCATTAAGTATGAAGAAGACCTTATACAGTAATCTTTGAAAAATAGCAGGTACATCAGGGCCAAAATAAAAAAGAAAAAGATACCTTGGTCATTTTATGCTGATTTAATTAAAAAAGGAAGCCAGGATATTCCAAAGATGATCTTTGCCAAATGCACTTCTCTCGTTCTGTCCAAGGCAGAGTCTTCATCAGTAGCTGTAGTACAAGTTGGACTGTGAAGACAAGAGCTCCTGTGTAGTGTCTTTCATTTAGAATAGAAGGTCCTCATCCCCGTTATTTAGCCATATGTCCTAAATTAAAATTGCCTATTTGGGTCATATTCATCAAAAATATTTAAATAGTTGACTCTTTTTCAGTTGGTTGGGCATATGAAAATAGACAGAGAGCAAATGAAAGTAGATATAATGATTTTCTATGTTCTCTTATTAACATTGAATTTCCAGCTGAAGGCTTTTACTAGTGCTAAGTATTTTCACTTGAATAGGGAATTTTTCAGCAAGTAAGTAAATTTCTGCTCTTGTATGAAGTCCTTCTTGAGTATTCCAAACTCATGTTTTTGATGAACTTTCTCACTATTTGTGTCTGGTTAATCCAGATATTTCACTAACAAAGGTAAAATCAAATTCCATTTTCAGACTGTAATACAAATACACACAAAGTTAAAAAGTAATCTATATACATGAGAATTCTTGGAAATAACTATGGAATACATCTCATTTTATCTTTGAAATGCTCTTTGCTATTCACAGTGGCCTATTCTGTCATAAATCTTAATGTTTGGCCCCACTGTTGTTGAGGACAAGCATATTTCAAAGACTGTCCTACTGGATCTCCAAGGAAGCCTTTTGTCTCTGCTAATTTGGAACTGCCGATGTTTCAATTTGTATAGCTTTTAAAAATTTTATTTTAACTGGTGAAGGTCAGTTGGATCCGTATTAAAAACTGATTGATGAAGGTACATGATGAGGTAAAGCAACCAGGATCTACAGTTTGCCACTTCTAAGATATCTTAGTTTTATGCTTCCTTTTAAGAAATAGTACATAATTTTTTTGACAACTGTAATATTGTTTCTGCTGCCAACTGGGTCCAATGAACAGACTTTCCACCTTTTCTGAAATGGAGTTTGGTATTTGCATACATATATTAAATCCTTGTGAGATAACTGCATGAAATTCACCATATAATTACATGAACTCGGGATGCAGAAGTAACTGAGAAAATGGAGAAAAAAAAAATGGCAATTTCCTGGCAATAATCCAAAAGTAACAAGAAATGCTTTTCAGAACTTCCCATATGGAGAAGCGAGTAAATATCATGACATTCAGTGCAAATAGATAATAGGATCTTTCAGCAATAAGTTTGCAATTACGTATCTATAGAAAAAAGACTGCGCTTGCCTTTCAAAATCATACATTATGTAATGTCGTTAGTTAGGGGAAGATTTTCACCTGAGAAGTAACTAACACTACTTTGTTCGTCTTTCTCAGCAGAAAGATTGTAACAGGGTGTTTTGACTATCAACAGCTTCAGAGTAAATTCCTTACTCAGAAGTTAATAAAATTTTTGAATAGTTTTTCATAGAAAGTAATTTATGGAGCAAAGCATTTTGTTGCACAGGGTTATCATTTTTATTGATTTTTTAAAAAAGTATATTTTTTAAAAATAACAGTGAATGCAGATATTGTGTTTTTATAAATAGTGCACTTCATATTATATAAATTCCAAGCCCCTTCAAGCTGAAGCATTATCTTGTCTCTTATAGAACAACTTTATAAATTTGCTCTAAACTGCTTGTATGAAGGCACAGTAAATTAGAATAAAAAACAGAGAAACTGCATGTTTGTATAGTACATCTTTTTCTTTTTCCTTTCAAACAAAGCCAGAAGAGAGCTCTTTCCTCAAACCAGTGTGACTACTGATGAATCCTATAAGATCAACAGAGAGATGCTACAGAAAATATGATGTATATTTAAAAGCACCATTCAATGATTAGGAATCAATTAGAGTTTTGAGAAACAAATTTTCATTTAGATTTTTGTAAAAATAAAATTTGCTGGAAAAAAATAGTGCAGTTTGAAATCCTTTAATATCTTCTGTTCAGCCTGGGACATAAAATATGGCTGAAGCAGATATTATATTTACTTTAGTATTAATACTGAAGGCTTCTTCATTTAGGTAATGCACTTTTTAATGTTAAAAGTTACGAACAGTTTTGAAGCGTATGCATTTCTTCTCTGTTTTTACCTCTCAACTTTCTGGAAGATGGCCAGAAGTAGATTATTGTTAGTAAAAATACAAATAAAAATGTATTTTTAAAAGTTATAACACCCAAACCAGTATCCTTCCACCGTGGAGATGGTAATTAAAGAAAATGTTATGGCAGTTATTCAGGAATGGAAGGATGCTTCCTTTCAGTCTACAGAATTTGCCACTATTTAGGAACCATAAACTTTATGAAATAACTAATTAAATCTGTGTAAGTATTCCATATCCAGGATGATGATTTGAGAAAGGTTATACTTAAGCTTCAGCGTGGCGTCTTTCAAATCAAAAGTTATTTAAGGGCTAAAATCAACTGATGGTAGAGTAACATGTTTTCTGGTGGGAATATTAGAGAAAAGATGACTGGAAGTTGTTTGTTACAGTGATAAAATGAGTTTTTACCTCTGTTTATTATCAACCCATACATTCATCATTATATACTACTCAATTTTTTTATTCTATTGATTTATTTTATCGCCTAAGACAGTTTGTACTTGTATGAAATTCAGAAAACATTGATTTACTTAAATTATTCAATGCTTTAGTGTATGGCTATTATGTCATTTAACACTTTAGACAAATCAATACACTTTTAAAAATTGCTTTCCCTATTCAGAAGGTTTGCAAATGTACTTTTCTGGAATCATTAGTTTGCTGTAAGGTGACGACGTTTTATAAATAATCTATTTTAAAACTGGAAGGGGTTATATATATGTATAAATGCATAAATAGTTACAAGTGAAATGAATAATTTAAGTTCGCCTAAAGCATGCTGTGATGTAGAATGTGCCTTTACATCTACAACATTACTCTTAAACGTATCATGATATGGCCACAGAAAACTTTTGTTTAACCAGTAATCATTGCTGGATATTAAGAATGTTTCTCTCAGTATTTTAAAGACTGGAAAATTTGACTGTTGGACACAGAATAACCTTCAATTGTCTCCAGAAATGTCTAAGGCAGGGGCTAAATCTTGAGCATTAATGGATTTTAGTAGTTGGGTTACAGATAAGAAGTACATGATCAAATATGAAAAGTGAAAGCGTTGTCTACAGATAGAGAACTCCATTGTAAGGAAAGAAAAAAAAGTCTTTTCACCTGCTAAATAGAGCAATAGGTTGATGATTCATGCTGAAAACATTTATTGCTCAAATTTTAATGTATTGACAATAATACACAAGCTTTCAGTATTTCAGTTCCATCCCTTTTACAACAGAAGACAATAGACAAATCTTCTGGGGATGCTTTTATCTCCCCAGCTGCAAAAATATCCAGAAAAAACCCCTCCTATATTCAGTTTCTTTATTGGTAATTTACCTTGGAGAAACTAGAGTGCATGCTGAATACTTCTTTTGACTGGATAGTTCAATCTGCTTTGTGCTCATGTTGGACAGCTGATGAATTAGCGGGATGTCTTTTTTTCTCCCTTGTTTAAAAATCCTTATTTCTATATATCTCCTATTCCAATTACAAGGGAGAAAAAAACACTCTGCCTTGCTATTACCTGTTTTCCTTTATTCGTCTTATCCCTTCCCTTAGCAATTCTAACTCCCACAGACTTGTGTTAACTCACATTAATGATCTGGAGCAACATCTCTATCATAAATAGCAGTATACAAGATTATTTCTAAAGCTTAAAACTTTACATACAATCCACATGTATAATTCATTTCCACAGAGGTTTGAAGTTCAAACTTGCTGCGTTGCAAGATTCTTTCTGTTTTGCTCCGGGGTCCGTGGAACTGGTTTAGATCTTGGAAATAAAAATACTCTGTAGGTAGCAGTATGGATCAGTGTGTTCAATAATGTGTCCCACCTGAAACAGTACAGTGTAGTAGTTCAGAAACACCTTTAAGAATCTTAAACCACCCTGGTTTTAGAGGTCAAAATGAATTTACATTGAAATAATTAAAATTGCTGTCATTCGGAAGGAATTGGCTAGGGGTTTCTACAGTAATATATATGTTTCCTACAGTATTTTTCTTATTACTCATATTTTAGTATATCTAGAACTATTTTTAATGAAAGGACTGATGCCTGGAAATTATACCAGTGTAATGCAGGATCACATCTATTTATCTAGTGAGGTGCTTTACTATTTAAAGTATTAAAAAATAAATGGCATTTATTAGACACTTACTGTGCAATAGAGGTGTTCTCAATAACTAGTGAAAGATGTCCCTGCCCTTGGCAGGAGGGCTGAACTAGATTATCTTTAAAAGTGCCTTCTCATTCAATCTATTCCATGATTCTCTGATTCTCTGATCTACCTTCTGGCCACTCGGAAGTTTTGTCTGACCTGGAGGGACACGGAGAGGAAAGGCCAACTGAAAATTCCCCCCACCTTTTTGGTGCACTGAAGGGTGCTCCTAGAAAGTCAAGACACAGCCTCTTCAGTAGAGGATCTTCTCTACCAAAGCATAGAAGATGTAAGATGTAAATTATCCACAAAATGGCTATTTTGTGAACTGTAGGAACTATATAAAGAATTCAAATTTAATAATAATCAATCTAACAAAAAAACCCATGCTGCCTCTTTTACAGTTTTCCAGGAGAGAAACACAGATTGTTTGTGGCTTTGCTGGCCATGTCTTTCAAATAAATAAAGGATACATAACGATATATATTGAAATATCCAGAGATGCTCTTACAGAGGTTTTAGTTTTTGCTTGCTGAATGATTGGTCTCAGTAGGAGGCTCTAAGCAGGGGGTGATGATGGTCTTGACTGATTAAAACTGAAAAACTCACCGATGTGTCATGGTGAATAAAAACATGAAAATATAAGGAAGAAAGTTGAAATTATCAATCTACCTTATGAAATACAGATTTTACAGAAAGACAGGAACACAGGGCTCATCCGATGCATTCAGCAGAGCAGTGGAATAATAATTTGGATTTAAGACATTGAGAGACATTGTACTGGGCAATTCGAACAGGAACACTCATGTCCTATTTCTTGAAAATCCTTTTCTTATAACCACAGCATTCTGGTGGACTGAGCCACCAACTGCTTGGTTCGTTCCATATGTAACAATCAGGACCTAGTGCACCTAATTAATAAACAGATGGCAATAGCCCTGTGGGTCCTGAAGTCAGTAAGGGCTTTTGTGCTCCACTGGTTGTGTCACAATATCCTTTCTTAAGAGATGCATATGCCAAGACTGGATAATGGCACAGCAGATGCTTCATCTTGATTTCAGGATGGCTGGAAGCCAGCCGAGATCCCAAGGTAGTGTCCAGACAGTTATGGAATGAGCTTAATCTTGCTACTGCGGGAGGCAGAGTTTTTCCCCATGAGTGATGGAGAGAATCATCCGGGATGGAAATCTTTTTTGAAATTCAGAGAGCAAGGATTGTAGCAGAGTGACCTCTTCAGGTATCAAAAGTCCTAAAGAAAGGCTTGGGCACCCTCCACTCGGTTGAGTGTGCTGGTGCCCTTTCTGTTTTAGCTCTGTCTGATGGCATCCCCAGACACTTTCTGGGGACAGTAAATAAAAACCAGATTGCAAGTACCTGTCCAAAGAGGTGGATGCAAGAATGTGACAAAATTAATGATCTACAGACTACTGAGTTCACTTGCTAAAAATACCATCTGCAGAGACATGACTGACAAATTAGATTAGATATGAGGAAGAAATTCTTTGCAGTGAGGGTGGTGAGACCCTGGCCCAGGTTGCCCACAGAAGCTGTGGCTGCCCCATCCCTGGAGGGTTCAAGGCAAAGTTGGACAGGGTTTTGAGCAACCTGGTCTAGAGGGAGGTGTTCTTGTCCAGGGCAGGGGATGGGTCTGGATGGGTTTTAAGGTCCCTTCCAACCCAAACTGTGATTCCATGATTCTAAATACTATTAATGACATAGGCTCTGGATAGCACGTACCTTGTCCTTTCCTTTGCTCTTCAGGGAGAAGGTTCCACCTTGTCCTATTAAACTCCTTTTTATAGGCATGAAAAATTCTGCCTTGGTTCTTATAATCTTTCTGCTTTAATTGAAATTAATACTGTTGACCAATTCTCTTTAAAAAATCATATGCAAAATTGGCTTACAAGTCAGCTTTTGAGATCTGAAAATTGCTTAATGTAGCATTTAGGCACAACTGACTTCAGAATAGTCCTGTAATTGCAGGATAGAATCAGTCACTTCCCTCCACTAGAAGTAATGCTGTGCTTTTTTTCTTTTCTATTAATGCATTAAAATCAGAAAAAAAAGAGCTCCCCTAACTGGTTGTTCCTCAGCAGTCCTGGCAGTGTGTCTCACTAATGGTTTTGCTGAGACCAGGAGTGCGGTTATGAAGGAAATGTCCACATTGTCCCACTTACTGTGGGATGTGGCTCATCACCCAGCAGCCGCAGAGCACATCCACTGCGTTCTGGGAAGAAACTCAACCGGAGGACACATTCCAGGGGCACACCTACTGTGTGTTGACAGAGAGTCTGTCCATAGGACCAGGTCTCATCAGTCTGAAGTGATTTAATTTGATTCCATTTTCACTATAATGCTTTTGCTGGCAATGTTTCCTCTCTGATGTCATGATTACATGATAAAATCTTTTTGTTTTAGTATCTTTTTGGTATCCCTTCCCCAACTGCCTGTGTGTGACAGCAGTCCTTTGCCTACTGCCCTGTTTCAGATGCTGTTCCACCATGGCAAAAGCTTTAAAGTCCCTTGCCCAACTGGAAAAGTCAAATCTCTCAGTCACCATCTGATTTCACAACTTTTCTTCCATCTAATCTTTCACTTCATGTGGAGAATGGTCTCTTCAACTTCACAAATTGTGGTGTTGCAGTTTGCCTTTTCTGCCTGCCCTTTAGAGTGACTGAAGACATCAAATTTATGGGAGCTGGCACATAAAAAAAAGTACTATTTCCCACATATTCTTTTCTACTGTCACCCTGTGCTGCTTTTAACTAACATTTCTTTCACTTGGGGGTTAAAAATCTTCCATTTTTATGTAGCACCAAACAATGTGCTCTCATCAAGCAGTCACCAGAGGACCTATGATAAAGATGTTGCAAAGGAAGGTTGATGTCACCTACACAGAGAGTATCTTGAACAGGATGCCAAAGAGCAGGGCTCCTGATTGCCACCAGTGCTCCAACCCAAAGTAGGGAAGAGCATGGGTTCTGTGCTGGGGAGAAGAAAAGGGGATTCTGAGCCCCAAGAACCAAAATAATTAGTTAGATGTCTAGTTTTTGGCTGTATGATAGAGATCACTTAGATGCTTAGGTTTAAGTTCTTCAAAACCAGATGAAATGGTGCTTCAAATGCTTGTGTGGGGTGGAAAAATAATTTAATTGAGAACAGTGAAGCCAACACTATTTTCTTTCCAGCTAAAAGCCATAATTTTTTGATGGCACATTAACTCACATCCTGGGTAAAGGCCTCTACAATCGGGAAAAAAAGTCTCTAGTACCAATCTCTTTTGGATCGGTCTGACAGAAAGAGGCAGAGAACAAGCACCACCTAACAAGGCAGAAATGTTCTCGTGCAGTTATTTCATGCAAAACAACATTGCTCCTAAACTGGAGGTGAGTCAGGATATTCATAGCGTGCTGGTTCCTGCCTTCAGGACAATTAAATGCATCGTTGAATGCTATTACAGAAAATTTACAAGAGATACGCTTTGTGCCGTGTCTCCTAATGATTCTTTGGGCTTACCAATGAGATACAAACAAGATCTTCACAAAATCCCTGCCCTAGTGTGCCTGATGTCCTCTACGGTTCTTAATAGCAGGACAATCACGTGGCTGAAAGAAGCCAGGTGCACTTTTCATAGCAGCAAACAGCATACAGATAAAAGGTTTAAACCACTAATGACCTGTATCTATCCCCCGCTTTACTCCAATTGTACCTTCCATTTTCAGGCTGCCACCTACCTCTATTTCTGGTTGACAGAGCTGAATGTAACCTCTCATTGCAATGTATATTTTCGATGCTTACTCTCTCTTCATACGTGTCTGTCTTTCAGTGGGCTGGGAAATCATTTTCCCTTGCCCTTCAATTCAGCAGATTCAATACTAAATTTTAGTATTCTCTTTGATTCTTGTATCTGCAGTATCCAGTACCGGGCTCCAGACAGAAGCTGTTTTCTGTTTAATTATTTGGTTATCATTTCCAAACAACATGTGATACTCACAAAGAGAGAATACTGGCAATATTGTATTTCCTGTGGGTCTCCTTGTTTTTTGCCTCCTCTGATTTAACACAATACATTATTATATACATAATAACTCAGCATTAACAGGGGTAGAGAGATCCTTTGAAATTAACCTTAAAATGTTTTGAGCACATTTTTGTTCTGTGTTCTTGCATTGTGAATGTATATCATTCATTAATTTAATTTGTAGAGGGATTACTTGGGAGTAATCTCATTAGAGATGATCATATTACCAGATAGCCTTACATAAGACAATCTTATTAACTGTGCCTCAGGATGTCACTTTAGATATCTATGTCGTATCCCAGATATAAATTCATTACATGCTTCAAATTGGCTTCAGACCTGGAACTGACAAGTGTTCTGTATGTTGCGTGTTCAGTATCTTTGCTTTTGTAATTTGTGAATCAGAAAATCATAGAATCATAAAATTGTCTAGGTTGGAAGGGATCGTTGAGATCATCTAGTTTAACCATCAACCTAACACTGACGTAAAAAAGAAAGACAACAAAACAACAACCCACCACTAAACCACATCATTGAGCAGTATGTCAACCAGTCTTTTAAATACCTCCAGGGATGTGCCTCAACCACTTCCCTGGGCAGCCCATTCCAATGCTTAATAACCCTTTCCATGTAAATATTTCTCCTGTTATTCCATCTGAACCTCCCCTGGGGCAGCTTGAAGCCCTTTCCTCTTGTCCCATAGCCTGTTCCTTGGGAGAAGAGACCAACCCCTGCCTCTCTACAGCCTCCTTTCACGTAGTTGCAGAGAGCGAGAAGGTCTCCCCTCAGCCTCCTCTTCCTCAGGCTGAACACCCCCAGCTCCCTCAGCCTCTCCTCATAAGGCTGACTCTCCAAGCCCCTCACCAGCTTTGTTGTCCTTCTTTGGACCCACTTCATCACCTCAATGACTTTTTTTTGTGGGAAGGGGCCCAAAACTGTACACAGTACTCAAGATGGGGCCTCACCAGTGCTGAGTAGAGGGGGACGATCACTTCCCTACTCACCTAGAGTCCTACTCACCATGCTTTTCTTGATACAGGCCAGGATGCTGTTGGCCTTCTTGGCCACTTGGGCACACTGCTGGCTCACGTTCAACCAGCTGTCCACCAACACCCCCAGGTCCTTTTCTGCCAGGAAGCTCCAGTGATTCTGCCTGTAGCAGATTCAGCCTGTAGCTCCAGCGATTCAGCCTGTAACGCTGCATGGGGATGTTGTGACCCAATTGCAGGACCCAGCATTTGGCCTTATTGAACTTCAGCCCATTGAACCTCAGCCCGTTGACCCAGCCTGTCCAGATCTCTCTTCAAAGAGATGTTTGCAGGAAAATTCTAAAGAATTTAAACCCAACTAGGTGTTTAAAGTACTGTGTAACCATATACTGTAATTATCTCACATAAGATATGTGATTCATACCTTCAAATGAGTTCAGAAGTTGCTCAGTTTTTCACCCACTTTATCTTGGTGCAAGTACCTCACATAGACTAGCTGAAACTAGTAATAAACGATTCCTGTCGATTTTGAGAGGAATTAAAATTACCCTTTCTTGTTCCTGATTGCACAAATACAGATTCAAATAAAATAAGTGTCCCTCAGTTTACTGTAAGAGGAACAGGTTTCTCTCTCAAAAACATGTGGTGAGGAAGGAACCATATTATGTATAGCTATGAGCAGCTTCAAAAATGTGACACTACAAATCAAGAAGTGATTTATGTGTAGTTATCATTGCATTTTCTGTACCTTGAGTTTTTAAGTGCAAGAAGCCAGCTGGCTGAGCCTTCTGGAACAAAGAAGGGTAATGTTTGGATTCAAGCTGGTGGGGGAAAAAAAAAAAAAGTTTGATGCAGACATAGTGAAACATGAAGAATTCTTCCAAGTTACTTGGCTATGGCTTTTCTTGAGACCTTAAAAGCATTTCCCTCATCAATCAGTAAGCATCTTGCTTAACTACAGAGTTAAACCATTGTGCCAGTTCTTGGTGTTGATCTTCCTCCTTCACTGAACAAGATGGAGAAGGTTTCTCAAACTGCTGTTTCAGTTCCCTAAAGTGGCAAAGACATTGGCTTCACCTTCCTCAGCCTTTCATGCAACCCTTCAACCTTTCATGCAAAAGGATGGTGCTTTCCCTCTTTCTCTGTCCCTCCTTTCTACTTCCCTCCTTTCCAGGACGTACCACTTACTTTTGGCTAATTGCCACAAAATATCAATTTTTTTATTGTTGTTGTATGAAAAAATTCTATAAGGCCATACAATAGACTCCAGTATAACTATTTAGATGATCAACAGGTGCTTTATGCCTTACAATTTTGTTCAAGTTTGGCTCATGTCTTGTCTAAAAAGGTATCTCCAGGACCCTGGGAAATACTGGGAAGGGGAGTGAGCCTTGCTTCCCTAGGGGAGGAGAGTACAGGTGTGAGAAATTGCTTATCTAGGCTGTTGTGAAGGTCTACAGGCAGGCGGTAGGAGAACTGTTCAAGTGGCGTGCAGTCAAGTTCCCCCCATTATAATGATAACATATAGCTCTGCTTTGTCTTTATCTCACATAAGTCTGCCACTATCACAAAAATGGTTAAAAGTGCTTGAAAAGCCGTGCCTGATGAAGAATGGCAGGCTGAAGCACTACCCTTGCAAGACAGTGATTATAGTGGAAGACAGAGGAAAGAAAAATTGCAGAAAATGGTCTAATACCCTGTTTGGAAAGCACAGAAAAACCAGCTCATTAATTTAGTTTAAGGTTTACATAAGGCAGAGCACCATTCCAAAGTAATGCTTTCTATCAGTTCTAGTTGGCTGGGAGACACGGCTGCATTCTGGAAGCCAGCTTTGTTTTATGTTATTTATGTTTGTTATTTTGTCAATTCTTGGCAGGCCCAAAGTAACGCAACACAGTAAAATTTGAAGCTAGGATGCTGGAGTTCATCCAGCCATCCCAGAGGAATGTGAGGACAGGGCAGCAGAAACTATCAGTGTAGAATGTTTCAGTCAGTGATGGTGCTACTTGAAATTTGTAACACGTAGTTCCCAAAACTCACTTTCTTAATTTGTTTTATGGCAGGGTATTATGGATAAGAATTTTACTAAAGAATGACTCAATAGTAAAACTTTGCTTTTCCTACCAAGCTATTCCAGACAACTCCACCAGCATCACGCTGGGAAAGACAGAGAGGCCACTCACAATCCTTATACACTCATGTAATTCCTAATAGCGTCTTAAATCTACAGCGAATACTCAATAATCACCCAAAAATCAGTGGTAATTTAAGGGACGTGTGTGATGCAGTAAGAAGCTGCTTAACATGTAAGTTGTGTTCGCCACTAATTCTAGACTCAGTGTGGATTTACAGTGTAGTCTTATAGCCTTAATGCAAGAACGGCAGCAGAAAGATCGATACTTGGAGAAAAGACTGTAAAGCATTACTGAGCTGTAGAGAGAGCTGAGTGAAAGGGGACAACCTGAAAGCAGGAATAATCAAACGCCCGATGAACTCCATAAAAGCAGCATCATTGACATTAACCCCCGTGGTCAAGGGAGGAGCAGCGTGGGACTATCATTTAAAATTGGGAAAGGATTTCCCTCTTTATTTTCTTCAAATTAACTCATTTCATAATGTAAGAGGTTGCCTGTAAAATGTTAAAAATGTTTGAGAACTATTTCTTTAATCCAATGACCACTACGAATCTCTGCATCTGACTGGACAGTGAGGTGGGGGCAAAGCAGGACTTGCAGTCCCCAATTACACATGAAATGCTTTTTTTCCCTCACAGTTATAGGGAAAATGTATGTCCACATTGGAGAGCAGATTTCCCTCTTTGATATGTGGTGATGCATCTTAGCTTGGTCTGTAACTGTACCTTCTAATATCTGCTGGCTATCACCAATTTGTGTTATAAGGGCATCAGGTCAATGGGTTTAAATATACAAGTCACTAAATTAGGCTCAGAGTTACATACTCGGTCCTCGCCCACCGAGCTGGAACTTCATCTGAAATATCTGAGAATGTCAGAATGTCAAGTTGGATGATACAGAAAATTAAAATCATACAACATAAAGAATTATGTAAATCACAATTTGTATAAAACTGTTGAAATGAGGTTTACAAGAGAAACACAGTTAATTATGATGCTGTTAATGATGAGTGTTACATCAAAAAGATTTACAGTTGGAAAGCCAGACTTCTTACTGAGCTACATCGCGGGTAGTGACTTCTAGTCCCTTTGGGATGGTGGTTAACTCTGGAAGAAAGATGTCCCTTGAGTCAGTAAGAGAGAAACAGGACCCCCCCTTCTTTCTTATCGCGGGAGCTGTGCAGGCACACGGTGAAGCGTGAGCAGCTCCACGACAGGTACCACCTGTGTTGGGGGAAATACCATTTATTCAGGACATCCGAGAAATAAAGGACGTGGGTTTGTTACTCAATTCTTGGTCAAACCAGTAGAGCTGTTTCCTCTGGTTTAGTACTTCCCTGTGTGTTGAGTAAAATGTATTAACACCGGCCTTTTTAGGGTCTCATAGAGCTTTTGGTTCTTTTGCCTAAAATAACTGACCTTGGGACTCTTAGTCCTGCCGTTCACCCCCCCAACTGAGAATAACATTGCTGAAACAATCTTACACATTTGGAAAATGCCAGAAATGGCACTGTTTTGCTGGGCTGTTTACTTACAGAACTTCAGGAATTTTCTAGTTTGCTAAACTAAAAATACGTCTAAATGAGCACATCAATTTATTCAGTAATTTTTGGGGACTGGGTAGCATTATTGTAAGAGCTTGGTGAAACTGTTTGCTTAAGGGTTCTGATGAGATAGTCTTTTGCTACACTTCCTATTTTTTAGCAGAGAGTTGTGCAGTAATTACAGTATATCAACATCTGAAGAACGGGCTGGGAGCAATTGCAGTTTTCCCTGTGGACTCGATAAAAAATTGAGAATCACTATCCCAAAACCTATATTACCTTTCTTTACATCTGCAGAATTTTCCTATCTATCCAAAATGTCAAAAGGAAATACCTTTGAATTTGTTTCTGCTGCTTTTAATAATTTAAATCTCAGAAATATTTTTATAAATAAAACAAAAACTGTAGCAGGGTACTGAAACTTTAATGTTATCGTACAGTGGGCTCAGTCGAACATACTCTGTTTACACCGCGCTGCAGGAATTTTTATCTTCCCGTGTTTCTTCTTGGGCAGTAGGGCAAAGAAGGCAAAGAGAGTTTCTTCAGAAGTTACACTCCTGCCCGGTCTTAAACTTCCTGCCAGGTTTTCCCCAGTTCACTTATATACACCTTTATGGCTATTGTCAGGAGACTCTATGGCTTTGCTTTCCTTGGCTCTCAATGTGCTGCACAGACTGGAATCCTGTGTATTTCTGGTTTCCCTACTTCTTCAAACCTAGGAAGGGCTTTTTTTTTTTCCCACTAAGCAACAGTCTAACATCATGTTTCATAGAATCATAGGATTGCCTGGGTTGGAAGAGACCTTTCAGATCATCCAGTCCAAGCATCAATCTAACGCTGACAAAACCCGTCACTAAACCATATTTCTAAGCACTATGTCTACCCGTCTCTTAAATATCACCAGGGATGGCGATACCACCACTTCCCGAAAGGATAACCTTGAGCACTCATTTAGCATTTCATTTCCTTGGTGGGCACTACAAATCCAAAGCCCTATTTCTACTTCAGACATCAGCAATGCCACCTTTTTTGTTCTCGTGCCTGTTTGTAGATTGGCAAATTTTGGTTGTGCTATATGGATTTATTCATTCTCCTCATTTTCAATTCTACATTCCTCTTTTCCATCACTAAATTTCAAAATTATTCAATACTTCTTGTGTGCTTCTGTTAAATTGCAATGTAGGGTTTTGGATTATTTTTTATGTTTCAATTGAGTTTTTTCCTGGTCAACTGAATTAGAGAAAAAGGAATTGTGAAGGTTTGAACTGTCATTAGAAATACTTATCACAACATTAGGTTTAAAATTTTGGAAGACACATAAATCAGCACTTTTTCAGTGAGATTAGAGCTCAATCCTGGGTCTACAGAGTAAAAATAAAATAAAATAAGAAAAAAGGTGTTCTATGAAAGTACATCAGAGCAGACAATATCCCTGGACTTTTCTATTTTCATATAATCTAAAAAAGTCTAACGAATCTAAGACTAATGAATCATTGTGGCTAATAAAACTGCTTGATCTTTTGCCATCATTTTTTTCATGGTGTTTTTTTAATGTATCTTATGAAAGCGTGAAATTATACAACTGAATCCTGACATATGAAAGGAGCCTGAAGCTTTTAAGCTAAATGTTCTCTCTGTGCTTATCTCCAGACTTCTCATTTGCTCCCTGGTAATTTTTGGTATAAAATACATGAGTTAACATGGACATTTTTGTTGGTTTCTTAGATAAAGAAAACCCCAACAAATACCTAAATATTATCTGTCTTAATTCCTGAAAAACCTACAGGAATATTGTCTTTCTTAAATATTTGAAGAAAGAAAGATTGCCTATTTTACTTGCGAGTTATTCTGCTTTGGGGATTTCCATCAATTTATCAAATATATTATATGTTTTCAAGAGGAAATACTTCTGCTGCTGACAGGAAGAAACTTTCAGATCCAACTGCTGTAGTAAGAAATTTAATGTTTTTATCTTTCTTGGCTTGTAACTAAACCTTTCAGGCAAAAATTCTCATCTGCCCTGCGTTGTCCGGAAGGAAGGAAGGAAGAGAAAGCTGTGCCGCAGATGGAATTCTTGCAAGGGAATCTAAAATGATGAAAAAAAAAATTCTGCAGATTGCCATCAGCTTATCAGTTCCAAAGCACAGGGCTGCAGCTTTAGTGGAGGTACACATCCGATAAAGCTATCGGTTCTGATGATAGATTTCATCCTTTTATAGACCACATATTCCTTATGTGATCTTGGCCATTTGTATGGGCTTATCAGATTCCCAGCACTGCTTCACTAATTGTGCAGATAAGTATGTGTATTTTTTTGCCCATGCCATCAATTTCTGACTTATAAGCATTCCCACATTTGCAGACACTCCGGTGGTCAACAAATTAAAATACTAGCAATACACTCTCAATTACATTTTCTTCTGAAGGGATTGAGTAGTTTCATTTCTGGACTCACAAAGGTTATGTGGGGGAAAGAATCCAAATGACTTTTAAAATGGGAAAAGCACTACGAATATGTCTGCTGGTTAACGTAAAACTTACAGAAAATTTTCCATTTCCCTTATGCTAGTACTTCTCAGGTAAAAATTGCCTTTTTCAGAGGCTGCTTAGTCTTCTGCTTGTATTTATAATTGATAATGTATAGTTATTTAGTATATATGACTTGGCAGCACACTAAGCACAGTCAAATTGTTTTATTGATTTACCCATTTATTTCTTTAAATCTGCAAACTTTGTTTACATGTAAATGTTCTAAAATCCAAAGTTAACCAGTGAGAGAAAGAAACAGAAAAAGGGGAAAATGCTGTTTGTAAATAAGTCGAAGTTCCCTTTTCCCATGACTTCTCTGTTTGCTTTTATCTAGTTTTCGTTATGTTATTTGAATACTTCCCCAAAAAGTGATTAAATTATAGGTTTTGGGATTACTTTCTTTTACAGTAAAGGAATAAAAATTACATCTTTTAGCAGTGGTTCAATCTAAAAGAATTAATAAATGGGAGAACTTATCTAGATAACCTTACACAGTTGTTTATTGTTAGTAGTATTAGTATTATACTTTTCTCTGTAAATTTTGAAAGGAGTTAATTATAATATGCCTTACAAACGTAACAGTTGAGTTATACTTTAACTTAGTTATGAGAGAGACCTAGAGAATGAATTGTTCTTTTGAAGTATATTTTGAAGAAAATTCAGAGTGTTTTAAAAGTATACATTGTGGTGAGGTAGAAACTTGTGCCACCTCTCTCTTCTCTAACAATCTCTGTAATATATGAGGCTTCTGTTTATGGATTCTACTATAATTACTATTACTTAGGTGACAAGGCATTTTTAACTCGCGTTCCTGTATTATGATTTTAGAGTGTTTTACTCTTTCTTCACTTCAGAGGAAACAGAGGGGGAGCTCATACCATAGCTGTGCTGTTTTGATTTCTGCTAACAGCCTGCCCATTTCCACTCCCCACTGAAAATAGGAAGGGTTGTTTAAAGCCCTCTCAATCACTCACAAAATAAGCTTCCTTTTTAAATATTATTTTGTTTTTGTTTTTTTTCCCTTTGGGATACTTGATATTTCAAATACTATCAAGTATTGATAAGTATATCAAGTATCTGCAAGCCTGCAGATATTTCAAAAAGGAGTACTTCGCTGGCATTATAGTGCAAGTGTTATTACTGAACTCTCTGATTGACAAGAATCATAGATTAAATCCTTCAGTGACAGCATTATTGTAGATATAAGCCACTGAAGGCACTTACATGTAAATATGATTTTCTTACAGTCCTGTGCAGTAGTTAGGGCTGACTGCAGTCTTTTATGTGCGTTATGGTTAGGAATACACAAATGCTTGAATACTCCAAATTTTCCTAAGTGATACAAAGACGAACAAAAACATCACCCTGAAACCCATTCACACTCACAAGAGAGTTTTTAATTAACAGTCACATCTGTGCAAGAATACTATATTTTGCAAAGTTAGCAGCAACCTAAACCATATTATTAAAATTTGAAAAAGAGTTCATATCTCAGTAGACCTGTTTAACAATTCAAGAACTAGTGTGGAACGATACCTCTGGCCTCCTGAGTCTAGTTTGGAAATAGCTAAATTTTCCATAATGATGTCATTAAATATTTAATAGTATAATATTTTGTACACCTTTCCAACATAAATGACATTAAAATTTAACCTGTTTAAACTATTAAAGGTTATCTGATAAAATTGCATTAGAATACACTTTCAAAACCAATTAAAGATGCCGTGATATTAAAAGATGGCTTTTGTGAAGAAATGGAATTAATGTAAATAATAAAAAATGAAGATCAAAGTGAACAAGAAGGTTCTTTTTGAAGTATTTCATAAGGTCATGGCCTAAAATTCTGAAAAATATTTTATTTTGCAAGGTGGTTCTATTGATCCCGTGTAAGCCTGATCAGAGTCTAGCTGCAGTCCTAGCTCAATCACTCTATTAAATCATAGTAAATGTTGTGAATAATCATCAAGGTATGAAGAAATGCCGTTTTAAGACAAGGCAAAACTTCATTATATGAGCAAAAAGTCTAAAACATTATAGAAAAATAAAGCTTTAAACATAAAGGAAAATACTTACTCTTATGCTGTGGCCGTGAATTATCCCCTTGTTTCTGCCTGGAATTTTTTAACAAGTAACACATTTAAGAACTGATCACAGGCAGAAAATCTTTTTGAATTTTTA
>VZRU01007858.1:109921-142925 GCA_013398155.1 Pedionomus torquatus
GGTTTGATTTTTTTCAGAAATACTAAATCTATTTTCTCAAATTCTGAAGAAAATCCAGCAATAAGTATTGGATCTTTTTCTAATATTCCAATAGGGAAGGGAGGGGAAGGGAAGGGAAGGGAAGGGAAGGGAAGGGAAGGGAAGGGAAGGGAGGGNGGAAAGGAAAGGAAAGGGAAGGAAAGGGAAGGAAAGGAAAGGAAAGGAAAGGAAAGGAAAGGAAAGGAAAGGAAAGGAAAGGGAAAATAACTGACTTCTAAAACTTCAGTGAACTACAGAACCTCATAGGATTTTACTGCATTTTAAATAATTTTCAATAAAATTCAAGCTAGGGTTGTATGAACTTGTGAAGAGTGGGTTAGTTATGTATCACGTTTCAATAAGCAATCTAGGGCTTGATTATGCATTACTTGTAAATTCCAATCTCCTATTTACCCAATGAGAATATGAAGTGCAGCATGAAACACAGAATCAGAATTGAGCTTTAATTTTTATTGCATCTATACCAATATTTCATTTTCTAGTCATGTTGGCTATGATGTCAAGGTTTACTGTGCAGTTATTATGTTTCTCTGAGTGGATCGTAAAATTGAATGCACAAGAAATTATCACATTGGAAACTTCTCCTAAGCAAACCTATGAAAGACCCAGACCTATTGAAATACAAATGTTAACACCTATTGTTAGAGTATTTCACCAAGTTGCAATCCAGAGTTATCTGGTTTTCAAAGTGGGAGCTTCAAAAGAAACATAGAAAGCGAGGCATGTGATAAAGCACGCTAATTAATCAGGTTTCAAAAATAAGGCTCTGTACGTGCATGCATAATAACCACACCTTTTCTCCTCCCACCTGTCTCCCCTGTGCTTATGAAAATATCTTCATATATTTATGCCAATTTATTATCGATTTTATAGTATTTTGTTATTTTTTTCAATAAATATTACCATGATTACCGAGTGTGACACCTTAAGGCAAAAATCCCCTGCATCCCAGCTATTAGATATGATTTGTATATCATCCATTATTGATTTACTGTTCCATCTAGATAGTGTAATAGTTGATTTGAAATCTAGCAACCATTATGAAATTTATTACTGTCAAGAGAGGACAATAAGTAATAGGAAACAGCTTAGTCAAATAAAAGAAATACAGGCTGCACTTCTTCACTAAATGAAAATTCCTGTAACTGCTTTTAAGACACGGTTGAGTCATGGGTAAGGTCAGACAAGATAGCATCATCGCCAACAGCTGAACGCCTGTATGAATAATCTAAAGCAACAAAATGTCTCTGTTTGCTGTGCTATCTGAATTTAAACATGATGCGAAATTAAACTCTGCAAACATGCAACGAAAAAGGATAGGTAGTTAAAGTATCCTGAAACAAAGAGCATGTTGGTGAAAGTAACATAACAGTTTCTGGTGGAATTCTGAGCTCTGTAAGGACTTCAGGAGGAAAATATTAACATAAAACCACTGACTTTTCCCACTGCTGGGCTGAATCTTGGTTTCAAGTAGTTCTGCAGATTCTGTTGTGTCCTTCAGGCAGCCTCTCAGAACAGACATGAATAAGAAAATTCCAGGGCCGCCTAAGGGATCCCTTCCAGGATTTGAAAAAAGTAGAACTACCGTGAGCCAGGTCCTGTCATGGTTCTTTTTTGTGGGAAAATACTCTTGTGTTACAGCCAGATGCTACTGGGGGGTGGAAACTGTGACAGTCTTGTCTGGTTGTTTCACATTTGCCCTTGGTACTTTTGATGGGGGGACTAAGCAACGCTTTCTTTTGAGAAACTAAATAACGCTGTGAAGTTCTTGCTACAAATACTAATATTGGCTGGAGTCCAGGTGCACTCTGCCCGCAGAATTCCTTCTGAAAGAATGGAAATAATCGTTCGGAATTGCACTCCAGTGGAGTAAAGACTTTCATGGGGCTTCTGTAAGTCAGAACGGATGCTGGGAGTCAAAGCTGGTTGTCCAGACTCTTTCGGGCTATTTTGCTATCACCTTGGGACAGTTTATCATTACACCAAGGATTTATGAGGCTGCTAATTAGAGGTATTTTAACACAACTTAGTTTCCTTAACATCGCGCCGTCTTGTCATAGTTTACAAAGGTACCTTTGGAGGAAACCTAGGGAAAAAAAAAGGAGACGACACTCTCTTCAGATTCTTTTTGTAGCATGACTAATCCTTTGCCTGCTATTTTAAGGTCACTTAGGAAATTGAACCCTGATTCACCGAGCATCACTGTGTTTATATAAAGCTCCTAGTCAGTGCTCAACCAGAAAAGATCATTGCGATGGCTTTTGGAGTACTCCTTTAGGCCAAGGGATCTGTTCGTATGGTGGCAACATGCATTTAACAGCTGTATAGCAAAGGGATAACAGGATTGAAAAACACCTGGCAGATTGGTATTCTTTTTCCACATCCTGTTAGGCTATATCGTTCAAGTTTTGTTATGTCAGAGTCATCATGAATTCTTAAACATATCCCGAAATGTAAGAAATAATTGTCAAATATACCTATTAACCTTTTGTTAGTGCTGATCAACTAACACCTGCACCCTCAGTTTTAAGATGCCTCAGAGGGTGCCAACGTTTATAGACATTGGTTACAATGATGAGATTCCAGAAACTTTTTGGTACCTGAGGGCAGGTTTAGTTGAACACAATAAATTGCTATAATCACAGCCAGAAGGGTGAGAAGACTTTTAAAAAATTTTAATATGTATATATATAAAGTCTTATTTATAAGACTTTTAATATATTTTAAAACATCCACAGTAAAATCCCCTCTTTCTTTCCCACACTGCTAAAAGCAATGTCTATTTACCTTATGTCTTTTTTTATTCTTGTAACACTGGCTTTCGCCATCCTTTGCTGCCCAGGCTGCTGCTGTTAGGGTTGGGTTTTTTTTAAAGGTTGCTCATTTTCCTAATTCATTGACGGTTCTCTTCCTACATATATGCCCGAATCTCAATTTCTCGTAATTACTGGAGACGTAGTTTGGCCTGTTCTTGTCAGTCATCCACTTTCGCTGACTGCCTTCATCAACATTTATGAGCTGCTGGTGATTCTTGCTCTGACCGTGCCACGTCCAATCTTTCCAAAGCTCCGTGTGGATGCGTCCAGTTGTTCTCTCTGTGTCTCCATGCCTAGCAGTCTTGTTCTCTAAAGTTTAACATGTTATTTTTCAGATGTGCTTGCCAATTTGATCTAGCCTGCCCAGTTTTGCTGTGGTTTTGGTTTTTTGTTTGTTTGTTTGGGTTTTTTTTTTCCCATTTGCCTTGATATTTTCTATTTGTGCACCTGTTGACTGTCCATCTGTAGTTGCAGTGCCTCAAGCCCAGATTTGAGCCTCAGATGATGAGACACAATTCCAACTACATGGCCCTCTAATTTAATGGATACCAGAGATGAAAGCTCCCTATCAGGGATTTCTCATATTAATCAAAGAATGCTCATGAACAGCTGTCTTTGCGAGAGAAGGATAAACTCCACAGTATCAAGTGATTGAAAATCGTTGCTGCTTTTGCTTACAGTGGTGCTAAAAAATGTGCTGCATTTGTTAAGTGGAATTTATTAAAGTATTATATATTTAAAAAAAGGGAAAACCCAAACCTTTTGTTGCAAGACAGCTGATGAGCACCCTGGAGGTGTCCGGCAGCTTCCTTGGATGGTGATGTGCACAGGATGCTTTGAGAACTTGAAATGAGTTAGAGGGTTACTTTTTTTGGGCAAAAATAGCACAACTATTAAAAATTGGTTTGTGCTCAGAAACTGCAATTTCCACAAGTGCAATAAATATTCATAACTCCACATTAAAACAAAAAATGAATTCACCATGTCAGTTCCTTGCCCGAGTTCACTGTTATCTCTTGTTTCTTGTGCAGTTTATATTTCATAATAAATTCCTGATATGCTGCAGGGGTACCAACACTGTCTTTAATGTAACATTTCTCTTTGAAGGACTGAAACCAAGTGGTCTCTCCAGGGCATCATAAATCTTAGTTTTCACTTGGAATGTAGAAACCATAAAAAATATAAAACAATATTTAAGCTTCAGAGTAGACCAATATTCGGTATAAAGTGGGATTGTTATGACAGTAAAGAAATGAGCAGAGAAGAGTAAGGATCCTCTAATTTAGAAATCCCTGCCAGAAGGAGGATATGGGAAACTCTTGAACCCCAGGGATCACACATGACAGAACAGTGACCAGAAAGCTTAAATGACCCACAAGGATTCATTCATCTTTTTAAGTTGCGTATCTGTATAAATATTAAGTGCCCATGTTAAGATACTGCACTTAAAAGTCTAATGAAGAATATAAACAACATATATTTTGGATCACACTGGAGTACAATATGATTTTCACAGATCAGAGGTCAGTTTGTTAGGGAAAACAAAAAAAGAAAAGTATATCAGAGAGTTTTACAGAATTAGGTCATTTTAAATAGTGTTCACTAATTGCAGACACCACCATGATAAATTTCAGCCATTAAAGCACAGCAGGAGCCTTCTGAGACACAGCGTTTTCTATAAGGCCTTTGAACAACTTTGCTGTTTGAGAAGCTCTTGAAAAGTCAAGAAAAATAAGGGAAAACAAATCCTCAAATTGCTCAGGTCCCCAGAGTTCTGTCGCGTTCTCTTGCAGAGACCCTCCGGGGTTTCCAGCAGACACCAAAAGTGGACAGGCTCGGAGTTATCAAAGGAAAAGGCTAGAAAAGCCGTCCTATTGATAGGATAAGAAATATGCTTATATTTGTTTAAAAGCATAGGCATGTGACTTAGCACTGGGAATGCTTCTAATAACAGTGTGTGAAAAAATATTTGTGGGATGGGGCAGGAGGAGCCTTTTGTGAAAAACGGTGACAAACCCACCGTATTTGGCCTCCTTTTCTACTGCTGGAGATCTCTTTTCTAAGTTGTAAAAGACCCAAAATCGTGAAGAATTAAGGTGTTTTTATTGACGTCAACCTTTCCCTGGGTTTAAAGGTTCATTGATAAAGTAGTATTCACAAGTCCAGTTTTCCAGCCTGCCCAGAGATAATTGGAAGCCCTTGGCCAGCAATATTTCAATCACTTCCTTTCCACCGCACTGAATTATTTATTCGCATTGAAAAAAGCATCGAGAGTTTTAAAAGGTTGCAATAAATTGTCTGCAGACCACATGAAAATGTACTATTGATTCTAAATTCTAAATACTGTGAAGGGGACAATCTCAAAGATTTTCCTTTGCAATGAACATTATAGTGGGTAATATTCAGTTTGTTTAAAAAAGAAAAACTGGAGATATATTACTTCAGCGGCAATTGTTTGCAATGAAGTAAAAGCATTGAAAACTAAAGCGATGAATGACTGCAAGGGCATCAGGGATGGAACAATAAAAAAGGAGAAAGGGCTGGGCTGGCTGTTGGTTATCACTTTAGATATAAGAGCATTTTTGAGACTACAGTATTAAAATCAAAATCTGTATTAAGGATCTGAACTATAGTTTATAAAGAAAAAAACCCAACCCCAATGAACAAAAACAGCCAAGAAGCTGAATCAAGTAAAGAATGCAGAGGAAACACTAACAGATTTTGAGAAGCTATTTCTTACTCAAATGATCCAATTTGGGTTGGAACGTTACCCATACGATCTGCAGGGTGTCTGTAAGAAACAGAGCAACAGCTGAATAGGAAATGGCATCTGTGGCTCAGGGAAAGACTTGGCAAGAAAAACAAACAAACAAACAAAAAGGTTAAAAAATGCTAAATGGCTATAAAATCGCAGTCTTCTCTGAAGCATAGGGGTAGTTTAATTTCTTAATTTTATTTTCTGCTTTTAAGTAAAGACTGCTAGACAGAAAGTGATTCAGACTGCTATTTCCAAAGGAAACAAAAAAAAACCCCGACCCAAACACGTTTTCTACAAACACTTAAATAAATAAATTTTATTTTCCTCTTGTGTAGAGCCAGTGCATCAGTAAGGGATGCAGTTCAGTGGCTGGAAAACACTGTTTGACAAATCGAGATACTGCAATTGCAGTGACCGTGGCACCAGGTCGCTGTGGATGGTCAAAGAGTTGAGGGGAAGGAAGGCAAAGTATAATCAGGTAAATGAAAGTGTATAGAAAGCAGAAATGAGGTAATTGGTATTTCTACACCTGTTCTTAAAATCAGAAGAATCTGGGTATTTCTAAGCTGACCCAAGATCCTGTGATAAGAACACAGAACTTTTTAACTGCCCTGGAAATTTTACATCAAAAAAAGAAAGAAAACCAGAACCAGAAACAAACAAACAAAATCTCTAGGAAACATCAGAGCAAAAGTTTAAATATGGTCATAAATCAGTGGCTGGGAAACAATATTTTCTCATTTCTTTGGAGTTTAGCAGCAGTGATGTCCTGAACAGAAGGCGAGGAGAGCCTCCATTCGTTGTAGAGTCCAGGCAGAAGGATATCGGAAGGGCTGTGGTGTGGTTTAATGACAGTGCACACGAAATTCTACATGTGTGGCATATCTCTCCTAAATTCAGCCATGTACTTATGGTGGGGAAGGGAGAGAGTGCTTGTTCAATCCACTCATCGGAGAC
Source organism: Pedionomus torquatus (assembly GCA_013398155.1). Classification (NCBI taxonomy): domain Eukaryota; kingdom Metazoa; phylum Chordata; class Aves; order Charadriiformes; family Pedionomidae; genus Pedionomus; species Pedionomus torquatus. The sequence continues at coordinate 116,492 of VZRU01007858.1, forward strand.
ATCTATACTGGGATTATAGCACCATCTCTGGAGGGACCTGTTCCTCTCCAGTAACACAAGCAACTGTATAGATTAAATAGGTACTGGTTTGACTGGAAATCACTCCGTACTCAGTCTTTGCAGTAGCAAAAGGTCTGAATTATTAAAATGTTATGCATCTGGCTGCAGACATAGAATCATAGAATTGTGTAGGTTGGAAGGGACCTTTAAGATTATCAAGTCCAACCATTGACCCAACACTGCCAAACCCACCACTAAACCATGCCCCTCAGCACCACGATGTACAGAGCCCAGAGGCTTGACCGTGTCTATCTAGGGCAGAAATGAATACAAATTTTTACCCTTATCTGTCTTCTGATGACTTGTAGCAGTAAATACAAATAACAGAAGGACAAGGCCTATGATCCAACAGCAAGTGAATATCTGCATTGCAAAGGAGCCTGAAAAGTGGGACAGAATCCCAAAAGAGAGGCCAATTGTGTGATAAATGCTATTTCCCCAGAAACAAAGTACAGATAGACGAAGCCACTGTGTCGATAATGGGCCATAGTATTGACATAATCCTGATGTTGACAAATGTGGAGAGGAATAGGTTAAAGAAATGCTGTTTGTAGATACGTGAAATATGTCACACGTGACATTTATCAGAAGTTTCTTATCAACCTGGGAACTGAAGTGCTTAATGAGACAAATGATATCGTGATGGTACCACATAAATAATTAATTCATAAATTTAGATTACAGTTTTTAACAAAAAAATTACTTTACTCTTCAACAAGGACCTATTTAATGTGCCTGGAATTTGTAACTGACAGAAAATACAGAGAATAGTGACAGAGAGTAGAAGTTTCCTAACTCCGATGAATGCTCAGTCTGTGAGATCTTGTTGTTTGGTTGCTGCTTAACATCCCATTGCAAGTCTCCGTTCCCCTCTTCGCTGGCAGTATGACAATCAAAGACATTTTGAATCAAAGGCAATCAAAGAGAAGGCCAGGAAATCACAGCCTTTGCAGACAGCAATTGTTTAACTGTATGTGATGAATGACTGTGGCAAAAGGTTAGCGATAGCATAAGAAAAAAAGAAAAACAAAAAGCCCAAAATTTAATTCATGAAGTTGGTGGGGGGAAAAAAATTAAATCTGTAGGTTCTAAGCTGTTCCATTATCATCTTGACCATGAAACTGTGCATTCACATTAGGGGAAAAAGGGAGATGAAAGCTGATGGCTGCCTGCCATGTACGTGTCACAAGTCTGCATGACTCTTACAAAAAGAAAATGAAAAGAAAGTTTCACAGAAAGAAAATACATAAGACATTTACAGCCTTTTCTTTTCATTCTTCCAGCCTTCACTTTCCAACCTGCTAAATGTGAATGGCAAAGGTGCAAGGAAATCCCATTGCTTGTGGTTTTTGGTTGTTTTTTTTAGGTTTGTTTGTGTATTTTTCGCCCTAGAAGAGCAACCTCTTTATATTACTTCCCATTTTCTCACAAAAGAGAAAAGGCTGCAATATATTTCTTTGGCATCTTGACCCCATCTATAGCTGAGGCATTTTTATACTTACACTGGTATTCGGTCACTGTCATAAATGAGCATGGTGTAGTAAAGAAGTTATACTATCTTCATTTTTAAAACAAATAAGCAAACAAACAAGTCAGAGGAAGTAAGCTATTTCCTCAAGGTTAAGACAGAAAGTTTATGGATTGATTTAGTTTGATTCTGAATCTTCCAAAATGCAGATCAAATTATATTGTTGTTCAACGATAATAACAGACAACAGCTTTGTAAATGACCAAAGGAAAAAAACCCTCTACCACAAACCAAAAACCTGTATCGTGAATATTTGAGTAAATTAATACAGCAGGGAGTTCACAAATAATCTATATGCATAAATATATTCATATGCAGAACCCATCAAAGAATTCTAAATAACAAAGTGCATTAGTAAAATTCATGAGTGCTCATTGACAATTTGCAACCACACTCGGAGGCCAAATTCAAAGGATACATTGTTTTCAATGAATAATTCAATATATTCTTATTGTAAACTCTTTAAAGGCAATTTTATATTATGAATAGATTACTGCTTTACAATACATTTTATTTCATTTCTTATTTTTAACTGCCTGTAGCATTCAAATTAATCAGTTCCATTTTGCAAAACAGTAAGAAAGACAAGACCAATCAAAAATTTCTATTTGCCATAAGTTTTTTAATAAAAAAATCACTTTTTTTTTAACCAGTCCCTAACAAAATTTAGCCCTTAGAGAGAAGTATTTACTCATCTAAGTGTTTTTAACAAAAACTATTTTTAATATTCGAGGCATTTTGGGGAGGTCAAATAAGAAGGGTTAGAATCTACTCTGTGTTATTTCTTGTACTTGAAAGAGTCTTAATCTGCTGAGTTCTTTAATTAAGCTGTTATATTTTGTTTTGAATGATGCTTGGGTTTAATTTCAGGTGGTTTTTTACTTAATTTGACAACTGATAATTCTAATTTTATTATTATGTGCATAGCAGTAACAGAATGTAATTTATGGAATGCCCCCAGAATTTCATTTAAAAGAGTGCAAAGTTGTGTCGAATTCATCCTTAACTAGACTTTACACTCATTTTTATTACCGTGTCCCTTAGCTTCTTGATAAGTCAGTATAATTTTACTAAGTCCATTTAAAGAAGAGAAGATCCCAAGCTCATTGTACATGAAATTTTTCCATTCCCTACTGCTCTTCATGCAATATACTGCAGTCACAGTAAAATTACCATGTTTTTATAACCTTTTAAGCAACTCACTGCATTTTTTTTTTCTTGAAATAGATACAGTTAAGATTCTTTTTTTTTTTAAATTTTTTTTTATTTAGCAAGGTGAGACTGGGCTTCAAACTAGAAAAAATACCCCAAGGCAGAACACTCCTCAGAGCCCCAACCTATGCTACCTCGTGCAGGGTGGCAGCCAACTCCATCCATCCGTACTCAACACTTAACCAACCCTTATCACCTTTGGTCAGAAAAATATTTAACTACCTTGTTTTGTGCTTGTGCTCTAGTTAATTTCTTAATTAGATGGACAAGTGTTTCCTGGAGTAGATGAGGTACGAAGGAAAGGCCAGCAATTATCTTGTCATTGTGCAGGCGACTTTTAATACATTTCCCAGTGTGAGTCAGGCTGCGGGAAAGCTGGTATATATTTGAACACACAAAGCTGTAAGTGTGCACAATATGTTACATGGCTTCTCCTCTAAAAGGAGGAGCCTCAGATGTTAAAACCAATGAGTGAATACTGGAAAAAACCTCTGAGGAGTCAGGAAACAAAACTGTCCAATGAGAAAATAAATAAATAAATAAAATACTTTGTGGCCTTAGCGATTAAAACTTAATTTCTTTTCAGTACTGGAAATCATGGAAATCAGATGACTAGAACCATAAAGCTGAAATCCAATGACTAGAATAGAAGGCAACAAAACAACAGCAACAAAAATTTGGTAAGATTGTTTCAAACAAAGCTCTGATAGGACTAAGTCACCCTTAACCATTGGAGTGACTAATGGAGATGTGTATTGGCTTTAAAAAAAGGGGAAAAAAAAGGAAGAAAAAAAACAGGAGAGAGGGAGAGCCAGAGGCAAGTGCCTAGAAGACATTATGCCAGTAAGTGACACCCCTGAAAAGTTTTAAACAAAGACGATCTGACAAGAGTAACAGACCAAGCGAGCTCTAAATCAGTTAAGTTGAAACAAATCTTCTTGCAACTCGCAGATTAAGCACCAATATCCCACTGGGAGGAAAAAATATAGAGAGCACAGATCAGTTAACCTACCTGATCTGTGGTGTGCCAGCCAACGCAGCTGTTAAGCATGAAGGGATGTTAGAATTAGGAAAGGAATACGTAGGAATATAAAATAGCCAGCACTAACATGAACATAAATAAATAAATAAATAAATAATTCAATAAATAATCACATGCCTTAAATGTTATCTCGGTGCTAATGTAGGAGATGTGCAATGCTTGCAAGAATTCTGTTTCAGGAGAAAAGGAGACAACTAGAGGTAAAAAACATCAATAAAGCTTTTTGAGCAACAAATAGGAAATGCCAGCCACTAATGAGGAATTTTTAAAAATCACCACCATGTCCACAACAGAAAGGAAGCGTTAGGGACGGGCACGCCAGAAACAGGATACCCGCTCTCAGTGACACCACCGATGGAAACCAGCTCATACACAGAAAAAACCCTTTAAGAGAACTGAAAAAAAACATATTAGCAGGCAGGGGGAGCAATCAATATCAACACCACAGAACAGCTGAAAGCACAGGATAATGACATGATGGAGCAGAAAGATGTAGCTTCTGCCCCAGGCACCTGTACTAGCTTGGGAAGGATGAAATGTGGTATGAAAACACAGTAAAGTGAATGAGGCAGGTCTTTAATCCTGATACGATTCTGTTGCTCTGCTGTAAAAAGATCAAAATCCAACCCAAAAGGAGCAGAAAAGGAATCTTTGCTGGAAGGGTCCGTGCTGGCATCTTCAGTGGGATGCAAGGAAGCTGGTGAGGGGTCTGGAGCACAAGTCTTGTAAGGAGCAGCTGAGGGAGCTGGGAGTCTTCAGTGTGGAGCAAAGGAGGCTGAGGGGAGACCTTCTCACTCTCTACAACTCCCTGAAAGGAGGGTGTAGCCAAGGGGTGCTTGGTCTCTTCTCCCAAGGAAGAGGCAAGGGGGCAAGAGGAAATGACCCAAAGTTGCAGCAGGGGAGGTTTAGGATGTTTATTAAGAAAAATTTCTTCACAGAAAGGGTTGTCAGGCCTTGGAAGAGGCTGCTCAGTGAGTTGTTGCCATCCCTGTGGATGTTGCCATCCAGTGGAGTTGCCATCCCTGGAGGTATTTAAAAGCTGGGCAGACATGGTGCTAAAGGGACTTGTCAGTGGTTTAGTGGTGGGTTTGGCAGTGTTAGGTTGATGGTTGGACTCAGTGATCTCAAAGGTCCCTTCCAACCTGGACAAATCTATGATTCTATGGTTCTATGCCTTACAGTTCCTGGCAAAGAGGGCCTGTGTGTACGGGGCTTTGCCTGAACACTCTCAGGGGATTCTCAAGGACCAATGACTACAGATTTCTAAACCTAGGTCAGCTTCATAGGTTCTCCTGCTCTGTGCAGGAGCGGCAGACTCCTCAGTAGCTTGGGGGACTTCTCAAGTGCAGTTATTTGTACTGAACTATCTTTGCCTCTTTCAGCCTTCTAGTCTTTTGCTGAATATAATTCAACCAGACTCAAGGATTATGACCTGTCATTTTTGGAGATCATGAGATTTCCAATGGCATTGCAGAGCAGGTTTTAGTGAATGAATAACGTGTAAAAAGAAAATTTAGAAATTTGAATAGTTTATGACATATTTCCAAAGGCTATATATGTTAATGAATAATTGAGATATATTCATTCAGTGAGCAAATGATTTCAAGTGTCAAGGAATGCATTTTAACTGGAAAAGAAAAGGAGTCAGGTGGTTGATGTACATCTCAGCATTGCAGTAATCTTTGAAATCTTATGTTGGAAAACTAAATCAGTCACCTCTTGCTCACTTTCATTAGATGTCCCTGATAATGTCTGTTTCATAAACTTTACATCTTCTCCATGGGGAAGGCACCTCACCAAGCAGCTGGGAAACAGCCATGTACTCAGTGTATGTTCCTTTGATGGAGCTGATTCCACAGTCAAGATTAGGTTAACTCACACAAATCTTAGATGCTAAAGAAGCTGCAGTGGCTGTTATTCTGCTGCCTATGAAATACCGAAAAAGAAGTGGAACTGGGTTCAGCTGAGATGTTAGAAACCCTCAGATCTGCTTGTGCACAGGGCTAATTTTGTGTTAAATTTAAGGAGTTAGTGAATAGTGGAATAACAAAATAATAAGAAGAGTCAGGTTCAATAATATCCCTTAAGCACTAGCATTTAGGAATTGCAAAAGATGAGAAAAGACATTTGCCCTTAAGCCTACTGACATATAAAATTATGAAAATGATTTTGTTCACATCCAGCATTAGTACATTCATCATTCAAAAATACCGAAAGTTGTAAGGTGAGAAAAATAGTGTGACACTGATATAAAAAAAAAAAAAAGGTGAAATCTTTAATTTGAATTATAACAGAAGATTTTCAAGGAAATTACAATGTTTCCATTTTATAGCAGCACAGGACTTCTGCAGTTTCTTTTCTAAGCTCTGAGTATACTTATGGAAGAACAGGAGAAACAAAGCTGATAGGTGTTTTTTTTTAAATAAAGACAATTACTCAGTGAGTTCAAGTCTGGAAATATCCACAAATAAAGGAAGAATTTAATACTGCCAGAATTTATTCATAAGTGTTTAAGTGCTTATGGGAGAAGACTTCTTTTAATTATACTGGGTTGAAATAGTTTGAACTACAGCAAAGGTGAAAATAGCAGTGTATTTCGACTCTTTTCTTTGTATTCTTTCAGCATACGCTGTCCCTTCATCTTAATTCTAAACCCTTTCCTAGTTGGTGAAGGGTAGAGAGTTATCCCCAGTTGTCCAGGAGATACTCTCATACATGCTTACACCAGTTTTATATATTTAGCATATTTATAGTTAATAATTAGAATGGCCAAATATGAAGCACCTGACCAACAGAACTTCTTGCTGCACTGCAATATGTTTTGTTTTGGAGTGTGAATTTGCAGCTGTCTTTTCCCCTGGATAAGGAACATCTGTTAAAGCTGAAATTTGCCCATAGTCCCTGCAGAAAAGAAAATAACAATTAAGCATATGTCAAAAGCTGGGAGAGGGGGTGAGTGTATGGAAGTGAAATGGCACAGATTATAGGAGATGCAGATGCTTAAGAGATGGAGTGTAAGGCAGCCAAAACGTGTTGCCATGGTGTGTTGGGTTTGCATGGCAAAGTTTTGGTAGCAGGAGAGCTACAGGGATGGCTTCTGTGAGAAGCTACTAGAAGGTTCCCCCATGTCTAATAGAGCCAATGCCAGTCGGCTCCAAGAGGGACCCACTGTTGGCCAAGGCCAAGCCCATCAGCAATGGTGGTGGCACCTTTAGGATTAGTAGGGGGGAGGAAATCCAAACAGCTGGAGAAAGGAGTGAGAATGTGTGAGAGCAACTACTCTGCACACATCAAGGTCAGGGAAGAAGGAGGGACAGGAGGTGCAGGAGAGCAGAATTTCCCTGGCAGTTCATGGTGAAGACCATAGTGATGCAGGCTGTCCCCCTGCAGCCCATGGAGTTCCATGGAGCAGCTCTTGGAGGGCCCCACATCAGAGCAAGTGGATGCCCAAAGGAGTCTGTGACCCTGTGGGAAGCCCATGCTAGAGCAGGGTCCTGTCAGAACTGTAGCCCCATGGAGAGAGGACCCCATGCTAGAGCAGGTCTGCTGGCAGGACTTGTGACTCCATGGGGAACTCCCACTGGCACAGACTGCTCCTGAAGGACTGCAGCCTGTGGAAGGACCCACGTTGGAGAAGTTCACAGAGGCCTCTCTCCCATGGGAGGGACCCCAGGCTGGAGCAGGGGCAGAGTGTGAGGAGTCCTCCTCCTGAGGAGGAAGGAGCAGCAGAGGCAAGGTGTGATTGATTGACCACAACCCCATTCCTCATACCCCTGCACTGCTCCAGGCAAGGAGGGAGAGAAATGGGGCATGAAGCTGAGCCCGGGAACACAGGAGGGGTGTGGGGAAGGGGATTTCAGATTTAGTTTTTATTTTTCATTGCCCTAATCTGATTTGATTGGCATTAAATTAAATTAATTTCCTCAAGCTGAGTCTGTTTTGCCTGTGATGGTAACAGGTGAGTGATATCTGTGTCCTTATCTTGACTCACTGATATTTTGATGTATTTTCTCTCCCCTGCCCAGCTGAGAAGGGGAGTGATGGAGTGGCTTTGGTGGCACCCGGTGTCCAGCCAGGGCCAGCCCACCGCACATAGCCAAACTGTGGCATATAGTTAAAGAGGCAGAATTAATTTATAAGTAAAGGAAGTTAGAACACCAGAGTGATACATTTAAAACAGGAGGGAAACATGGTAAAGAGGATTTGAGATTCACATTAATAAGCACAAATAGGCGAAAATAGTTTCGGATCTGGAAGGGGAGGTGATACCAAGAGTGTAGCTGTAGATGGCCTTACGTCTGACAGCTCCTTTACGAGATCCATTTCCACTGAGTTGCCTTGACAGCCATCTATCACGTAATCAGAATGAGGTGACAGTGTGGCTCACAAGGAGCTGAATACATTTTCAGAACGTATCTCATTCTCTCAAAAAGCCGCAGGGTTGATGTTTCTCTGTATAAATCGTCCATTCATAACTGCTGGTAACATGCATGCTCCTTAAACCGGTAACAATGACAGACCTCTCCAGTGGACACTGTGTACCTATGGCAATGACTTCAGCACAGCCTGGCCTAATATTTCTGAGGAAAGCCGTCAGAGTTGTTGGGACAACCAGATGGAAGTGAGCCAACTAACACGTAGCCCTTTGGGTATTCTTGCAGACGGTGGCTAACACTAGTTTGCTAATGGAAAATTTACTATGTTTCTCTGGTTATCTACCTGAAGTGTCCAATTTCCACATAGGTCTGACATAACTAAAAATAGCTGTTTCTGCCATGAAATGAAAAGACCAACTCCTGGCCACCCTACACACAGTCCCAATCACTGGATGGGATATGGATCCTCTGTGACAGGGTGAGCCCCATCTTAGAAAGGACTGTACCCGCAATTCAACTCTGTTAACTGTAACTGTCATGAGGTTGAGTATGGCAAAAAATGTACGACAGCCTGATGTTTCTGCTGTGAGCACCAAGACCCCAATTCAGTGGTGACAGGGTTTCCCATTCCTCTGTTGAAAGCTCCTTATAGTCTCTCTTGCTCTACTACAACATGAGCTTGACACCTGTTTTGGGACACTGGGTGACGGAGGGCAGCTCTTCTCAAAGACTGGAAGAGAAACAGGCACGTGAATGTCCCAGATACAGGATGAGGTGTTTTCCTTGAGGCTGCTAAATGGATATTTTTGATGGGGGTCAGTGCCCAAACATGCACTGTTGAGCATCCACTAGGGATGCTTTGGGATACTTTGCAGATAAAACAATATAAATAGAACCGAGCACTTCAGCCCGAGCGCCTTCCACTGAAGCATCCCTTGATCTTTCAGGAGTTGCGTGTCTCATTTCTTTTTCCCATGCTTCTACGGTGTCCTGTTAGTTAGTTCTTCAGTTTTTCTTAATGTTTCCCTACCTTCAGTCCTTCTCTTATAGTTTTCAAACTCTTCCATTCCGAACATCTGGTGCTTCCTTCCCATATTCCTTTAGCTGAGACATTCAGTGTCCTGATGCATCCTTTCATCTTTGTTCAGCTTGACCCATTTCACTACACTCCATCCCCTTCCACTCCAGCAGTGATTAAGGAATCACCACCCTTCTTCCTGAAGATGACAGAAACTCAAGAATGTCTTTCCCAGCCCTACATTTATTTTCACTCCAGCAGTCAGTAGAGTAGATGGTGAATGACTGTCCCAGAGAAGCCAGTGCTTTGAAATGGGCTACAAGAACACTTCATGAGATCAAAGAAGTTAGTCTGAAATTAGTAAGAACTCACTAAAAGGGCAGGTATCAGAAAGACTGAATAAACTTAGTTTATAAAATCAAGATTTATAAAAGCAGCTTATTTCTATGTTTGTGAGCATCTAAACCAGATGTTGTATTTCCAGTGTTTATCCCCTTGCATGACCATTCACACCTGTGGGTGGAGCAACCAAAATACTATTAAATGTTAACACACATTCATTGGCAGCCGTGTGACTGGTTAAAAAATGACATTAAAATCTTTGCATAGGGACATTCACATTTTGCACGAAGATGTGTTTGCTTATCAACTGTTAAAAAACTGCTGAAGGCGAAACACCAGCATAAAGGAAGAGCTTTCCTGCTATGTACTGGAGAGAGACAACAGAATGCAGCATTTCCACAATGTCTAAACAAAGCACGCCCTCAGGATACCGACGTGACCTATGAGATTAACAGAATTTGAAGGCACGTCAAACTCATTCCGAGATCACCAGCAGAGTCAGTAGGAACCTGGAAGACTCTATATTAATGAGTAAGGATCGATAGTTAAGATGAAACCAGCACTTTATTGATCACAGGCCACTCTCTTCTATTAAACGATAAAGCTAATTAATTTCCCAAGATTAGTAAGTGAGACAGTGCTGAAGACAAACCATCCTGTTAGAGATTTTGACTTTCATACCACATCTGCTCAAAGGTCACGCCACTCTTGACCTGCACCTAGCCCATGTGCACTCCGAAAATTAAATTCAAAATCTCTCTGACAATCAATCTAAAAAATATCTTGCTCAATATTTCAAATCCAGTAATTAAAACATTTTTATACCCTTCTTTAAGCAAGGATATTACCTTCCTCTTAGGAGGGCACTTGGGTTCCTTAACAGGCTTTATCCAGTATATCTATCACTAAGAATTATCCTCATGATGATGTTCTTAACTCCATATATCCATTATTTAATAAAGTAGCTATTTTTATGATGGAAATGATCTGGACATGACAAATAAATTATTCAGAATCATAAGTATATTGTCATTGACACCAGGTGTGAATTAGAATTTTTAAATTAGTCTGCTAGCACTTTTGACACATCACACATATGTTTTGTAAACCTTTTGCTTACTTTGCTATTTTTACCAATTCATTAGTTTCTCTTACTGGCTGCATCATAGAATTTAGGAAGCATTTAATAACAGCTGTAATGTTTAGCTGATTCCTTAATTATATTCAATTATTCTGAAAGAAAAAAAACATTAATTTTATAATCCAAGAATCGTGATCTTAAATTGGAAACTAGGAAATGTTCAAAAGGTGACAGCAGAAAAAAAAAATATATATATTTAATGGAAATTTGTCCCTAAATTTTGCACATAGAGGTTATCCTTTATGCTACATTTTAAGTATGTACTTACTTTTGCAACAGAAAAAAAAAATAAATCACTTCCCTATTTACTTAGAGTAGTAGAGATTAAGAGTAAAACCTGTAAAGGATGAAGAGGAGACTTGGCCTTATTGACCTACTCCTACCACAGTGGAACACAATCAAAGATGAGATTTGCAGCAGAGCCCTGGATCAGTTGCACTAGACTTTCTGTTGTTCTTGCCGCTCTCCTGCAATGTCAATATTGTCTTTGTGCGCTGCACTGAGAGAAAACTGGGGCAGGCTCTCTCATTTCCCAACACTCTCCAGCATAAACTGCCTGCCTGAAAACTTTATGGAAAGTGGACTTGAGACTATTCTGGGTCTCAGGTGATTTGCCTTTGAACCCCAGGCTTTTGGGGTGACATAGACCTTATAGCAGCCTTCCAGTATCTTAAGGGAGCCTACAGGAGAGCAGGAGAGAGACTCTTTGTCAGGAAGTGTAGTGGTAAGACAAGGGGTAATGGTTTTCAACTAGAAGAGGGGAGAATTACATTGGATATTGGGAAGAACTTCTTTACTGTGAGGGTGGTGAGACACTGGAACAGGTTGCCCAGGGAAGTTGTGGCTGCCCCATCCCTGGAGGGGTTCAAGGCCAGGTTAGAAGGGGCTTGGAGCAACCTGGTGTGGTGGGAGGTGTCCCTGCCTGTGACAGGGGGGTTGGAAATCGATGATCTTTAAGGTCCCTTCCAGCTCTAACCATTCTATGATTCTATGACATCCTAGATATGTATAGAGAAGCATGGGGCAAAATACCCCCATTTTATTTTTATGAGGATGATGGAGAGGTGCAATGTTTTCTGGGATTTTGGAGGACTGTCCCTCTTGGAAGTAGGAAAAATTGACATTAGCAATTAGTAGACAGCTCTCCTGTCCACTGTGCCAAGATAAAAGAGGTCCCAGTGGAGATAGTGGAGTGAACGTCCACTCACACAATGCGGATAAGGAAACTGCAACCTTGACCAAAACTGGGAATAAATCCCATTGACAGCATTGGCACCTCCACAGATGGAACTGTGAATTTCTGAAAGAGGCAAAACAAAGGGAGAGGGATCAGGAATCAGAGGAGAATATACTCAAGGAGCCAGTAAGTTCACTGAGGAAAAGGGAAGGAAACTTTTCCAAGTGCTTAAGCGTCTTCCTGCATGCCCGTTCATTGCCCATCTTCTGCCCGTATTATTAAGAAACATGTGTCCATGACTGATGAATAATGACCAGCTCTATGACATCGAGAGTCCCGTGTAACGCATTTATCATTCTGCTACCGTGACAGCTGTAGGAGTGTCTGCTCATTAGTATTTAAATCAGTTCATAAATATTTCACTCCAAAATCCGGTTTAAATAAGCCTTACATCTGGTCACTGTAATGCTGTGGTTTAACGTCTGTTGTAAGCCTTAATTCCAGCCTGATATAATGCTATTGTATAGTCATACAATTTCATAAGGGCACTTATACAATAAAACAGGGATTTAATGGAGCACTTTATCTTTTTGCAATTTTTAGTTTCAGCTGACCATAGCAAGTGGAGCTAAAGGTTGTATAATATTGCACATCTCCCTCTGGCGGAATGACTCCGTTGCGTTGAAAAGTTCTCCATTTGAAGAAGAGGAAGAGATTTTTCGAAAAGGCTTAGCTAAGATTTTCCCCAAGAAATGGGAATATATACATTGCATTCCCTTCGTTTTCTTCTGGTACCCGTCTGCCATTTAATTTCTAATGTTTTACATTATGACTGTGGAGGTCTTGGAATGATGTGAAAGCGTTACCATTTTCAAAGCACAGTGAATCTTAAGGAGAAGCAGATACAAGTAAGAAAGGATATTTTAGTTCAGCACAGAAATTCGGAAATTGAGTATAAAAGTGGAGAGTTTCCCTTATATTTTCCACATTATTCTGTATTAACCATCACTAGAACCTATTCCACTCAAATACCCCAATCTCCATAATTTTCTCAGTGGGAAAAAGATATTAATGGGAGGACTCTGAATTTGTCAAATGAGGATTGGAACAAGAGAACAGCAGAAACGGCACCATTCTTCATTAGAGCTCATACATATGCAACAAGTTGCTAGAAAAGAGGAAAAAAGCCAGTGGCATAGAAAGGGCAGAAGGCATTTTTATGGAAGAAGAGCTCGTCTGTGGAATGCTGTCAGGTGTTTGTCCATTATCACCCATTAAAGCACCCCCAACCCAGCATTTCTCTCTGGGCAGCTCAGGCTTGTTTGTCCTTGGGTAACGTAGGGTACAAAGCGTTATGCTCATGGAGTCTTGGTGTAATAATGTTAATACTGCATAATAGTTGTGTAATGATAATGATAATAATGATAATAATAATAATAATAATAATAATAATAATAATAATAATAATAATAATAATAATAATAATGATAATACCACTCTGTGTTTAAAAAACTAACTTTCTTGTAGGAATCTTAGGTAATTTTCAAACATTAGTTCAGTAGATTCCGTGACGCTTTTGCAAATATACAAGGAGAAGAAAGCACAGGAAGGGGCAACCCGCCCACCAGTGTATAAAATCTCGCTCCTCTGATGTCATCCATCCAAAAATTAAATGTCTAATCCTTCTGTAATGAAGACAGGGAAAACAATATTTCCAGGAGTGGGTTATACTGTACATCTACCTATGTTAGGCACTTATTCTATGGTGGGTCTTCCTTCGTCACCTACATCTGCAGTAGACAGGGATCTTTAAAGTGGACAAAGTGATATGAATCTCCTCTTCAGTAGCTATACTTTATTTCCTTCTCTTTTTTTTCTCCAGCTCCTAAAGAAAATATTTAGCTAACCACGTCACTCGCCCAGGTTTTCTCTAACAGTCTCTACTGTACTATTACCCTAATTAGAGACATGAAATGCTAAAAGTCAGCACCAGCTATTTAAAAGTGGCTTCTGAAATGGTTGGGACAGGTTTCCAATTGCTCGGAGTCATTCTCTGGGAAAATATTTTGAAATGATTCAACATTATTATAGGCTAGATTTTTGTGGTCTGATTTTGAAAATGGCTAGATATCCAATCTGCTGAAGTCTTCCGAAAACAGACCGCTTATTCTGATGCTAAAAATGGGAGATGAATTCCAGGGAAATTCTGGCTGAGGATATTAATGCTGAGTTCCTTTTAAAATGCTAGAGATTGAGAACAATAAAAGGAATAATGTAGCTGAAAATAGGCAGAACCACGAACAACCAGTGTTTCCTATTTGTAAAACCACCCTTGTTGAAATATGAAGCCTCTTGTGATTTTTCTTATTTTCAAATAAATTCAACACGCCAAAGTTATCAAGGTCCTTTCCAGTACAATTCTCTTTTGCTTGGATAGCAACACTGTTTTGGTGTATTAACTTTCCAGCTGAATGGCTGGAATTTGGTGGTTTAATTGCCATTTGCTCCATGGTTTAGTAGATAAGCTCAGCAGCTGTTACTCTGTGTTGGATGTGGTTTGGAGAATCTGTGGATACTTCAGTTCTCGTTTGAAAGCCAAAACATTTTGACCCAGCTGCAGTACGAAAACGAGCTGGCGAAACTTCTCTTCAAGCAAATACATCCAGTTCATTCAAACTCTGCTTACAATATGTTTGAGACTGGGCGCTGAAACACCACAAACACATGATGAATAACAGACCGAGGCCAAGTAAACTATGAGTAGTAGCACTTGTCTTAATATTGCTCAAGAATCTACTCTTTCTACTAAGACTTTGGGTACCATGGTCTCTCTAGTGCAGCTATTCCCTGGAGAATGAATTCTGATATTTAAACTGTCTTGCCAGGTATCAGGTAGACGATTTTCATTTAAAGGAATTTTTAAAAAGTGGAAATAAAAGCAGTGTGGTCACACAGTAACTCCAGATACCAGGAGAGGAAGAAGTAGTTTGTCTGTTTAGAGAAATATACCTGTACTTCACTTGGACACAGAAGTGTTCAAGAACCACCCAGTTCACAGAGTGAACTTTACGTAAATACAGAAAACATTCATCACCTCTTTTGAAGGTTATGAATGTAGACAGTTTTCATGAGCTGCGTGGTGCTTCTAAATGCATCCTACGGCAACCTCTTGGCGATCAGGACACGCTTCGCTTCTACAGCCGGCGTTGAACATCTGTGGGTCCTAAACTATGCTGCAAAACGGAAGGCATTTTTTTTGCATAAGATGCAGACTCTTGCAAGGGATGTATAGATTTAAAAAGTTAATTTAGTTCGTTACTTGCACCATTGAGGTCAATGAGGGTTTCATTACTGACTCAGTAAGGATCCCCCATCTGCTTGCTGAGCTGTTGCAATGAAACATAATTAGAGGAATCTTGCCATTGCTTGGGACTCATGACAGATTACCCTGTGCCCTGAAGTATGGCCTTTGCAGGATAAAAACTGAACGCCAGATTTATAAATTTCTAATGGGGTTGCTGCTGAGTTGTGGAACCATAAGCCAAGCTGCACGAAGGTACATTAGGAGTTGGGCAATAAGCAGCTTGAGCTCCTATATAAATAATCTGATAAGAATAGAGGACTTCAGAGTAAGAGCTGACCACACACTTGGTACCTCTTTTGAACACATCTAAGTGGAGACGAGGGGAATGAGACATGAAAGGAGCATTTCAGCCTTGTGGAAATTCCTGTCTTTCTGAATGAATCTGAGACTTGGTCTTGAAGGTGCAGGTAGGGAAGTGGTAGCCCCAGTCGGTGACCTCTTTGACCAACCTCTACTGCTTGGCACAGATTAACCTTTGAGCTTGTCTCTCATACTTGTAATGCTTTAATTTAGCCTATACTTCTGAACAAATCAGACCCAGATGGTAAAACCACAGTTTCAATTAGTGCTGTGGCCTATCTCCAAAGTTCACATAAAGCAGGAAACACACTAAAATGCAGGTTTGTAAAATATACACTTAAAACCAAAGAGTTGATAAGAGACCTGAGGCCTCTCAAACCCTTATTATATGCTGTAACATGAAGTTCCAGCATCAGTTTCAATATTGTTCCTGGGAATAAATGTACAAAAAGATCAATACAAACTTGAAGTGGATTCAAATTTACAGCACAGAACTATTTAAGAGCAGACTGCAGAGGATTTACATGAAGATGATGGCTGTCAGGATATAAAAGAATATCTAGTTTATTGCTTGAAAAACTGGATGAAAAGAGTCTCTGTATGAAACTGTAGTGACAAACCAAATGTTTTATTGTTTTGGAAAGGTATAAAATCCAAAATTTGAGGTTCAAGACCTTACAGATGGCATCTGCTACAGCTCTGCTGCCAAATGTGTATTACAAGTCCCCAAGTTCAAGTGAGGGTTGTACAGAAATAATGTTGATTTTTTTTTTCTTTCCAAGAGACAGATTACAGTAGCAATATTTCTTTTCATAAAAATTGAGTGAAAGTACGTCCCAAAACCACAATTCTGAATAGAATGAAAGAACCAAGAGAGAAAAATAGAATATAATAAAAGAAAAACAGTATCCCAATAAAAAGGTTTTGCTATGACCGGTTGCATGACTTAACTTCATTCAGACTGTATGATTTATACCAATAGTCTTGAAAAATAGAGTGAAATATAATTTTCTCTACAGAACAAGAACAGAGACAGAAGTAGCATTTGGATCAAGAGATACAATTCCACAAAATGATGCTTCTACTTCTCCTTTAAAGATTCCCAAGTATGTGATTCTAGTAAGACTTCTTTTGTCTACAGAATCATCAAATGCGTTTCTGGGTTCTTATTTGCCAGGAGGTTGTTTAATGGTAAATTCTCCCTCCCCACAAGCTACTAATCTTTCCTTGTAGTCATTCTATGTGAAAACTAGTGACTTTAAAAAGTCAAAGTTTTTGTATTTCTTCTGTTATATGTTTCATTCATCACACACACGCACAAAATGTTATTCAGGTTTTGGACTTTATACTCTGAAATAATTTATTTTCTCTGTTATGTGAAATGTCACATACATGGAGTGAAAACCTGGGCTCACTGAACTTAACAGAAGTAATTTCTATTGACCTTCAGAGGGGTAAGATTTTGTCCATAGTCATCAATAAAGATGTCGATATTTACTAAGAGTTATAAGACACTTTATTTATTTATTTTTATTATTTAGAATGACAAATAACTGAAGTATCTTCGGTAACTGGGAAAATAGTTGGCAAATGCTGACGTTTCATTAGTGACTCCTACATTGATCATGTTAAAATACTACAAGCATCGATTCTTTATTTAACTGTTTTATCCTTCTCAGCAATGACTAGGACAAACTTCTGGTTGTGTTTTTCTTTGAAAATTCAATTAAATTAGCAACAAAAATACTTACACTGAATAGTTTTGAAGCCTGAAAAATCACATTATATTAAGCATTTCATTTTTGATCTTAACGAAGTTTTTCTTGATAATCATAATTTTTCTGCTAGAAGGTAACACTTTCCCGTGGTCATTTTCAAGACTTGTGACTGGTTTGAAAAATAGTAGATGACATGCATTGACCTGACAGTAGTTCAAGTACTTCAATTATAAATATACATTAATATGTCATATTGCAATGACTAATTACATTGAAATGCGTTGATTAATTATCCCACAAGAATTCTACACTCTGGTATCCTCACAAGGTGACATCTGCAAATGCAGGCCTGACAATTTGATGAGGAAAGTGGCCTGTAAGTAGGACCTTTAGCATCAAATAACTGCCCTTAACAAATCTGTGTGAATGTGTTTTGAGATTTCTATATCTTCAGGAGACTGAGACCCTCCCATTTTGTCTTCTCTCAATTTGTTTTCTCATTCTTTTCTGTGGAACACCTTGTACATCCTTACAAGCTTAGGAAATGCAGTATTTATCCCCCTAAGCCTTCCCCAGAAGGCCCTATCCCACAACAAAGAAAGAACTCGTAAACATTTCTGTTTCAGGAAAGAGAATAAACATACAATTAACCCTTGACACTGTTATGGTATTATAATTGATGTGTTTACATCATTAAACTCAAGAACCTGATAAAGAATCTTCCTGCGCTAGTGATTTAGAATGTAAAAGAGAATTTGTTGAGCTAATCCTTACTGCTGTGTTCACTGTCACAGGGTATGTTCACAGTAATTGTACTTTCTCTTTTACATATTATTATTCAGTGGATCACTTCTAAAAGAACCTCAAGTGTTGTATCGCTTTTGCAAAGATAGAACCAATGAATACATTTTGTTACCCCTAAACAAGTAAAACTTTATGGTGATTTAAAATAGTATTGTAGTGTATGTGTGTATTATGCAAAACCTCTATTGATTTAATTCCAAGTGTTATGTGTAAACATATATAAATAAAACCTGTAATGATTCATGTGCGCAATCACAACATAATATCAACACAACATCCCATCAACACAATATGATAATATTTTAATAAAGTGGATTGCAAGTAAGTGTGCCAGCTGCCAAAAGCAAGTAAGATACTATATATTTAGTGAACCTGAAATTTTTGCTTGGATCTTCTTAATGGTTTTGTCAGCTTGAGGTGTCAGTAGTGTTTGTACATTTTGCAGGGAAAAATTATTCTAAAACCAGTAACATGTTTTTGGTCATTTAGCAGATAAAATGAATGATACTGGTACCAAACATCACAATGTGTAACACCCCTCGATGACTGAAAGTCAAATTAAAACAAGTGAGTGTCTGTAGTTTACCAAAGACGTGTAGAACAAACTCATATCCTTAATGTGAATTCAGGTGGGAAGTAAAAATCCAAGATCAGGAGAAAGCGGAGGAAGGAGGAAAGAAAAACACTGATCAGGGTTATAGATGTTCTGTCCTGGACATTGATGAAACAGTCATTGCAGACAGAGGTGGCATCCTGTGAAGAGATGGATTGCTGCTGCTGCTGCTACTTTGCTGAAGGTGCTTTGAAATGGAAATAATAACAGGCTTGAATGTCCTGACCAAGCAAGGTTGTGTGTGGAAATCAGAGCTGTACTTGGCAAACGATAAGAAAAATTGCAATCAAAGCTGGGTGGCAGAAGTGCAACATGGCTGTCCACGGAAGAATTAGAATTAGGCCATATGGCAAGGATTTAGACATGAAAATGTTCAAAGGCACAAATGAATTGTTTTTGTTAGGGAGAGTTCAAACCTAATCTTCACTAGCACAGGGGTACACATAAAAGCTGTCTACTGAGGTAATGTATTTGGATTTACACTAGCATCTGCAGTGGCAGTGTTTGGGCCAAACTATTTTTATCTGCAGGATAAGGTGTTAGACTGGATGAAACCTTTCTGGTAGTCACAGAGAAGTTAAGGGGGCAGTAGGAAGGGAGCCGTTGGCAGAATCTTGTTCTGTGAAGCAGTGGTAGCATCTCCAGGGCTTGCAGTTCTTGAGAAGTTGTGCTGAGGGTGCAATGTCAAGGGTCTGAATCAGATGAACCACCAATTATACTAAGGTTCTGGAAATGGAAGAACCTCTAGTGGCTTATGGGGCTTGCTTTGGAGCTTTGTGAGTCTGGTTACCGTGTTAACTTTCTGGCCAGCTCAGGAAAAGGCTACAGAAAGTGCAGAAAACTGGGGTTCAACAATGTGGTGTTTTTCAGTGAAACCCTGCCTACAGTGCTGAGGTTCTTTTTAAACCTAAGAAATATTAACTTCTTCTGGCACCACGTAGATGAAACCTCCAAAGGCTCTGGTTTGAAGAAGGAGCAGACCCAAAGTACAGGCAAGGCACATGTGGGGAAAAATGATGTCCCCAGTTCTTTTGGGGAAACCCTGCAGAACAACAAACTGTGCAGTAGATCAAAACCAAGGAGGAGAGAGGAGACAGTAGGTGGAACGTGAGAAACCACTGGGAACAAAGTAGAAAAAAGGGTAAAGAAGAGATTTGGGCCAGATGGAGCTTGAGTTTTTTCCTAATAGGAAATGGAACTCTGAGCAGGAGAAAACATTAAATCTTTTTTTTTTTTTTTTTTTTTTTTTCTTTTTAATTCGTTCTTTGAGAAGCCTGCCATTTTTTTAATGTTTCCATCCACGTGGCCCCAAACTTTGGCTAACAATTTTGGTGAGAATACAGAATGGTGCCATATGTTCATTCTGTGGCAATGTTGTTAAAATAGCTATCTTTTAACAGAAACATTAAAAAGAGTATTAACTGGAAATGCTGACAAAACAGCTGCCACTTTCCTGCTATAATATGTTTATAGTAAGGTTATGACACGAGCAGGTTTTGAATGTTTCCTGGTTTGATTAAAATCCCTTTTGTTTAAGAATAAGAATTCTACCAGGTCTCATTAGTTTCCTACAGCTCTTGTTTGCAATTCATTTGAAAAAGCTATTGGTTTGGAAATTTTGTTATCTGAGTGCTAATATTGTGTCACTGACCTGCAGAAAGCAGCAGACATACCATTGCACAGCAGTTCTCAGAGCAAATTTGAGGCTTCTGGGAAACCCAGAATGAGTCTTATGACAGTGAAAGAATATCAGGCAAAGTCTTTGCCTTCTTCCTCCCCACTTTTTCTCCTCTTTCTTCCTATTTCCAGTCTCTCCGAAAGTTTCAGCTGCTTTGGCAGTCTGGAAGATTATCTTCTTGATGTCCCCGGGGGACAGAGGCAAAGGGACCGAAGGCACAGTCTGTTGCGCACATAAAATGCTGGGAAGAGGTCTACCACCTCCTCCCATCATCCTTTACCCCTGTCAAGAGTCGGTGGCACATTAAGGGTGGCTGCAAAGCTGTGTCTTGGAGATAGTGTGAAGAATCCAGGTGGGTTCCTGCAGATGTGCAGGGCTGGGGCAGACAGGGCACAGATGGGGATCGTCTGGGGGAATGGAGACTCCTCTGGACCAGCCCTGCCTCAAGGGGGAAAGAGCACGGACAGGGAAGTCCTTGCTGAAATCCAGACTTCAGAGGTTTGTGTGGTTGCATTCCTTCAGGAACTGGGGAAGGGGTTAATGGAGTCATAGAATCATAGATTCCTAGAATAGCTTGTGTTGGAAGGGACATTTCAAGGCCATCTAGTCCAACTCCCCTGTCATAAGCAGAGACATCTTCAACTAGATCAGATTGCTCAGAGCCAAATCCAACTTCCCCTTTAATGTTTTCAGGGATCCATCCACCACCTCTCTGGGCAGTCACCCTCATCCTAAAAAATTTCTTCCTTCTATCTAGTCTAAATCTCCCTTCTTCTAGTCTAAAATCATTACCCTTTGGGTGAGGAGGTTCCTTCTCTCTCTTTTTTTGATGAAGGAGGGAGAAGGTAAGGTCAATACATTATTATCTTCAAGGTTATGGGTTAGGGATGTAGAGATTTAAGGCATCCAAGGATTTCAGGGAGGCCAGAGAAAGGAAGAAGTGAGGGAGAGGGCAAAACACTGCTAAAATGGAGTTGTCAAAAAAGTCTTGAGTCCTAGTGCTACAGTGCATTAACAGAAATAAAATGTATTTCTTTCTTACCAAAAGCAAGCACAGATGATGTTTCTGATAAATCAGGGAAGAAATAGCTGTTTGGAAAAGAAAAATGTCAATGTACATAATGCTTCATAGGCCTGTCTGAAGTCTATCTACGCAAAGCAGAGATAAATGCTAGCATTTGGATGGGTTGTGGCAGGTTTTAATATAAATAATTATTTTCACTCTTTTTTTTTTATATATATATACTTTAAATGTGTTTTTTTTTTTTTAATGTTTCCACTTAAAGATAACTCTCTTTCAAGTACCAACAAGCAGGTACCTAAAACTGAAGAGAGACTGCGGAGTAAAGCAGGAATCGATAACAGACCCCAGGTATTTGCAGGGGTCTTTGCTCCCGTCTTTTCATCTTACGGCAACTTCCTTGGCTTCCCCAATTTCTGTCCACTATTTTTACTTTCAGGCTACAAAATCTTTGTAATCAGTCCAAAAATATAAGTGCAACACATAAATTCCCTTCGTCGCAGGTTTCTGAGGTATACCACCAGTCCTCACAATTTATGATAAGTTGGTAATTTTGCGACGTGCTTCTTAGAGAAATTCAAGCTAACAATGCTTCTGACTGGATCAATGGAATCTGAATTACTGTTTATTTTACACTGTAATATATGAAGACATCGCTTCAAATTTGCTTTGATAACAAAACTACTTGACTTTGATAACGAGAATATCAACTTCTTTGACACCTCATTCACAAGAGAAAGAAGGAAAACTGTACATAAAGCTTTTTCTGCATCTTTTTTCCCCTCCTTTGTAGAGCTTTTCATTCTTTTCCTCCAACATACTCAACGTAAGTAACAAGTCTCCCATAACAGTAACTAAACCTCTTTCGTTTTAATTTCTGCAACAGTGGGGAATTTTACATGTTAAATAACATTTTATCATTATCACTAAATAACATATAGCTTCAGAAAATGAAAAAAAAACCAAGACAACAACCCAACAAACAAAAACCTAAGCCAAGATCCTCAAAAATCTCCTGGCTTTCACTGAACCTACTTTTCATTCAGTCTTTGAATGGAGCCAAAATGTCTAAGTATGGCTCAGAGAGAGAGACAACAGGGTGTCATACTTCATTTATATGGTGGTATTTGGATATTTTAAGTTCCTGTGCGTGGATAAGCATGTGTGTCTGTGTGCAGTCAGTGCCAAGCAAACCCCCAAAATGGTACCGGCAGACTCTTTGAACATTCGTGATTGATTTTTCCCTAGTTTTGTCCAATGTGAAAACATCTCTCCTTTTCTGTAGGCAGGAAGACTAAAATAATTCTGATTCAATATGGTTTCAGCTGATATCACTCAAGACTATTTGACTACACACCTAACGCGTTTCAGGGCAGAATGTGAACCACCTAAACTCCTGTATGAGAAACCTCAAGAAAAATCAAACCTCATCATACAAAACTACATAGGCAAATACAATTGGATCATTTTTATCCCATGATATTAAAGTGGAGATGCTAAAAATTGCAAAGAAGCTATATTTAACTAAAGTCTCCTAAGGTTTTTTGCTTCACAGCTTTTTTTTTTCCCCCATTACTCCTATCCAAGCAGGAATGGGTGAGGTGTTTCATCTAAGACACCCATTTCTTTTTAGTGGCTTTTTCTTCTTAATTGCAAAGAGGAAAAATCGTTTGGTTTTTTGTGGTTTTTTTTGGTGTTGCTAATTAATTGTGCAAAGCACATAAGGAAAAAAAACCCCGCTGTGTATCTTGTGTACCTTTTTGTGTTTTGCACATAGATCATACTCTATGTGGTGGTTTCTTCTCTTTTTTTTATGTACATAGATATATCTCTTTATGGTCATTGAAGAAGAAAAGGGGCAAATTAGGGTAAGATGAATTAAACCTGAATGATGTAATTTATTCAGTAGAGCACTCATTCTAGCTGAAAGCTCTCAACTGTAGCAAAACCTGGTATTTTATTTCTATATAAGAATTATCCCACTACACACTTCAATCCAGTACATGAATAAAACAACCTATTGTGAATGAATGGATGATAAAATAATGAGGAAAAGTACTAACAAAACCCACCAACCTTTAGAAAGATCAACATATCTTTTATATTGTGTGTGTATAAAAAGGAGAGATTAGAGCAATCCCTGAGATGAATCTGCTCTGGCATTACAGGAACAGTGGTAGCACCAAAGCTCTCCTCTGTGGAACTTGCCTTTGTAATTTCATCATTTTTTTTTCTACATCAAGAAGATTTGAAAGAAACTTTTAAAACCTATTGGGTCTTTCTGGAGGGACATGATTATTTCTATAGATAGTTAAGACAGAGGGTGCCATTTAGGAAACAGTAAACCTGGTGTGAATTTTCCATTGGTTCTCGTTTCTTTTTTTCTGCTGAGAAGTAAAAGAAGTCAATGTGCAAATTTCGGCTCTAGTGTAACCACTGTCTTTTGTAGTGGGCACTTCCAAATTATGCATGTATGAAAATGTTATCCTCGAGGTGCTGTAGATAAGGATAAAAAGGAAGTAGGGAGGAAAAAGAGGAACAGAAGATTTGAAAAACTGACGCAATGTAACGGTAACATTCAAAACAGAAGGAGCAGATGATGTTGGAAGATATGATTTAGGAGAAACTGAAGGGAGGGAACATCAAACGGGACACAATTGGATTCCAGCACAGACATTTGTGATGAGCGTGAGTTCTCACTGGGGGAATTCGAACAGCCCTCCTGAAGTGACTGTTGTTGCCCCCGTTTGACATACGGAGAAGCAGAGGAACATGGGGACAGAGTTCAGAGAGGATGCATTTAAAGTGGTTGTTATGGCTGAGATGACTTAAAGAGAGGGCAGCTCGGACTTGCTCCTTTGGGACAGGTACAGAGAATGATTTTAAGCTTTCGCCTCTCTCTCAGTGTTATTTCAGCTTAAGATGCTCACACTGACCTGGTGCTTACTCCCGTATTGCGACAGGTTCTTGAGAAATGGTCACTAACTAACATTTTGAAAGTATTTTTGCCATCTCAGGAAAAAACGCCGTGTAATATCATCTTTGTAATTCTGATTGATATCAGGTAATCATACCACTTCCCCTTTAACACCAAACCAAAATATTTTTTCCTTACGCCTTTTTACAGTCCATGCAAACACCGTGAATTAGAAAAGTAAACGAAGTACATCAATAGAGCCACTTTGCTCTGGTGAGACCCCACTGGAGCACTGTGTGCAGGGCTGGAGCCCTCAATAGAGGAAGGACATGGACCTGATGGAGCGGGTCCAGAGGAGGGCCACCAAGATGATCAAAGGGCTGGAGCACCTCTGCTACGAAGATAGGCTGAGGGAACTGGGGCTGGTCAGCCTGGAGAAGAGGAGGCTCTGGGGAGACCTAATTGCAGCCTTTCAGTATCTAAAGGGGGCTACAGGAAGGCTGGGGAGGGGCTGTTCACAAAGGCTGCTGCGATAGGACGAAGGGTAATGGACTTAAGTTGGAGAAGAGTAGATTTAAGTTGAATATTAGAAAAAAATTTCTTTACTCTGAGGGTGGTAGAACAGTGGACCAGGTTGCCCAGAGAGGTGGTTGAGGCCCCTTCCCTGGAGATATTCAAGGTGAGGCTGAATGAGGCCCTGGGCAACCTGGGCTAGTCGAGGGTGTCCTTTTGGAGGTCCCTTCTGGCCTGAAGGATTCTGTGATTCTATAAAATGAGATTATTAATTGATCTAAGAATTATGTGGGCCGTTCTGTTCACTGACATCTGCAAAAATATGGGAAAAGGCTGAAAGTCTAAATTGTCAGTACTTACTCATTCTTGCTAAGGCTCCTCAGGTAAACAAACCTTGTTGACCAATACCAGTTTTGGAATGGATTAATCTGTTTGTCCCTTGGGAGGTTTCCAGATACACCTTCTATCACTTTCTTATCATTTACATTTTTTTCATACTTGCACAACTGGCAGGTCTGTGCCTCCATACTGTTGTGATACCTACTGGTTTCAGTTGTTGCTGCATGATGTTTACATTATTCAAGGATCTTTTTCAGCTTCCTATAGAAGCATAGACAGAAGGGTGGAATGGCCAATGGAATATTCCATACCATAGATGTCATGCTCCATATATCATTGGGGGGGGAGGGCAGGAATTCACAATCACCGCTCAGGATGGTGCCAATTCACTGGACAATCAGATTATTATTGTTGTTGTTGTTGTTATTATTATTATTATTCCTTTTATGTTATTGTTTCTGTTTAACTGTCTTTATCTCAACACACAATTATTTTTTTCCCCCCTTTTTTATCTTCTTCCCATCCTTCTGGGAGGGAAAGTGGGGGTGTGGGTGAGCAGCTGCGTGGTTCCAGTTGCTGGCTGGGATTGAACCACAACAGGAGATGCGTGGCCTTAGTTGGGGTCAAAAAATATTTCTAATACCAATACAAGCACTATGAAGCGGTACATTGCCCAGGTCCAGCACATGTGAAACCTGCTTTAGTGAAGGAGTAGCTTCAGGAAGGACTTCTCAGTTCCTCCAACCCCTCCCAAGCTGCAGTGAGGCTCAAAGCAGGCAGCAGAAACCTGAATTGACAGCTGCCCTTTCCAAGCTAAGAAGTTTGGAGAATGGAAGGTGTCAGCCAGGTGTATCGTTTGAGATCACTGTTGTGCAACACCGTGCCGGATAGAATTGGAAAAAAGCAGAAAACTGAACCAAGCAGCAGCTGTTGCTGCCTCTGGTCTAATTGCATTCTACCTCTATGCATTTTGATTTTTTTAAAGCTTGTTCTAATTTTACTGGGACGAAGAGCTTTGGCTTGGTTTGTCTTCCACATTGTTCTGCTGTTAAAAATTGTTTAAAATTTATTGTTTGCATCCTGCATGTCTGACCACATTCTCGTTACTCATTGTTCATGTTTGGAAGTATGATAAAGTTCTGCAATGGTTGAACCCGGTTTTGAAGGTTGTGGAGCTGCAACAAAGGAGGAATGACCTGTATTCAGAAAGATTGTTCTGTAAAAATGATGAAAACTTTCTGTGACTATGTCTAAGCTGTGGGATACAGACA
>VZRU01007858.1:143375-176794 GCA_013398155.1 Pedionomus torquatus
TGTGACTTGTTTCCTTATATATATATATATATATATATATATCTCAGACTCGCCTTCTGCCATGCATCTTTTTTCCACTTGTCTTACTAAGGATAAATCATTGTGCTCCTGTTGGAAAGGAGTTCAAAATGTGTTCCAGTCCTGTGCCTGATCTGAATCATCAAAGGACCAGCGTTATGGAGTGTCCTGCAGAACATTCTGTGCAAAACTCATGGGATCTAGTAATGCTGCTCCCATTTTATCCCTAAATGGTTGGTATAGATTATCACAGTGGAACTGACGTTTGATTGATCACTGTACATCTGTCCACCTCCATGTACATCACCATGTACATCAGCACTGATCATGTGATTCACACCATTGTCATAGCAACCTTATATGAAAGAAAAGCTTTTTCCTTAGTTATTCTTACACACACCGGTAGGAAAAAGACAGCTTTTATATCTCTTGCCTTTTTGTATGTGTTATTTTTCTGTAAGCTTTTCAGCAACAGACCAAAGGCTGGAGGTGAGCGCATAGACATCAATGTTCTTAACACAATTTGGAAACTCAAATCAATGAAAATCAGCTATAAGTTCAGGTGCATTTGAGATACCGAGATAAATAGCATCATGAGAGTATCACCAGTTGTCTCTGCCAGTTAATCTGGAACATCAAACTCTAAAAGCCTGGGACAGTCAGTTCCCGAAGTGATAGCAACCACTGTAGCACTAGAGAAAACCCTTCAATTTTCTCACCACTTGGTTTTCAATTACAGAACTTCTGCTGCCATTCTGCCTCAATACAGAGCACCAAATTGCAGCATGCATCATGTCATCCAAATCAATTATATCTGCTTCCCCACTGATTGTTCTCTCTCTTTCTTTTTTTTTTCTTTTTTTCTCAGAGTGGTGAACTTTGTTCTTTAACCTTCCAGGTCTCTCCAGATGGCACATGGGCTCCCAGAGCTGTCCCACGACAGTAACTCTTGAGGCACTGTGGTGATGAGCTCCTCTGGCACTCGTGTGCCCGTTCTGCGTTGCCGCCAACTGAGCCAACAGCCCTACGAACCAACAAGAGTGCAGTAACTTCTTCCCTGATGCGAAAGGTGAGTTTTTGTAGGGCGCACAGGAATCTGAAATAGGCATCAGAAATCACAGAATAACAGCTCAGCCCTGAGAAACACAACCATCAGCCAGGGGACAAGCTGTGATAAATTTTATCCAAATTGTGTAGAGGGAGGAAAGTAGATACACGACCTGGTCATGGGCAAGGCATGAAGGTGTTGGCGTGAACATGGAGTTATAATGATGGGTAATAAGTTGATGGACTTACAAGAGCTTCTCCTTGTCAGGAGAAAGGGTCAGTAAATAAAACTCGCTAAAGGAGTCATAGTCTTAGTTCCCTTAAGAAGCTGATGATTTAACGTCCGTGTTTTCCTCATGCTGGTTCGTCAATAACAAGTCCTGAAAGGTCTGAACACTGTATTGGCTTTTATTTACTAGTATCAGTCATGTGCTTCATCTGGCAAGTGAACTGCTTTTCCTGTGGGATAAAAGACTGAAATTGTACTAGAAACAGTTTGGAAAATGTCTTTCCTACGCTACTCTGGCAATTTTATTTCCAATCTTGGATTATGAAAGTAAAAGCAAGCTTATGTGAAAATTAAAAACACCAGAGGAAAAAAAAAAAAAGCCAATAATTCCTATTTTATTAGAAAGATGTAGTCTATCACAAATCAAAGTGTAGACTGCTTTTTTTACCTATAGGTAAATATATATTCCTTTTTGCACATACTTATATATTTATATTGACATTGAGTGAAATACCGAGTTGTGAGAATGAATAACCATTAATTGTATCAATGTGTGTGTCACTATGGCTCTTCTCGGACAAAAAACCTCTGCCTTAAGTTGGTCAAAGCCAGGAATAAAAGTCCAAATATTACTCTCTACAAATGTTGTGCTTTACATCTTATCAAAGAAGGCTAGCAGTTAAACATACCTTTGATTTTGCAGCCGCTGTAAATGCATATTCACAAGGATTTTAGGAGTCTCTTTTATTTTGAATACTCAGGCTGTATTGAGTATGTATTGTATCGTGTGAGACTGGAAATGAAAGATGAAATGGGCTTTGAAAATGCTGCATTTGTTTGTTTATTTTAGTTACATATAAAATGGGGAGTGTGATGTGCATCTAAACGCATAGTGCGAAAAGGTGATTACATCCTAGAGAAGATAAAGTTGCTGTTAAAGTTAGTAAAAAGTTTCTTGGGGTGATTAACTAGCGTGTTGCTGTTGTCGTATCCTGACTGGTGCATTCTGTCTGTGCAGTGCCAAACTGTCCAAACTTCAGCACCTGGGTTTTACAGCAACCCCAGATGACACTGATGGATGTAAATGCTTTTATAAATGGTGTTATACAGCAGCTCTACAATGTGCTCTTGAAGTTCCTTTAATAAACATAGTCCCTTACAGCATTGATATAACATCTCTGCTGAGTCTTAACTGTAATGGAAGTAAAAATGACAATGTGCCAAAATAATATGTCACTGCCAACTTAAACCTTGCAGTAACAATGGGAAACATGAGATTTTTTAAAACATAGCTCTGCTGTTTCTTTTGCTTTCATTCTGCAGTGCCCTCGTCATTACTGATTGGCAGGGAGGGATGTTTCTTTCTTAGCCCAGGCATCATTTTCTGTTTTATACTTCATATACAAAATGACTACTTCTATATAGAACGAAATCCCTTCCTTCCCTCCTTTTGTGATTGATTCATTGATTGATTCCTTCCTTCCTTTCCTCCTTTCTCCCTTCCATCCTTTGGTTTTTGCAAGCTCACTAATAATCCGTGTCCTTGGAGCTATTTTTCCTTAAAGTTCCAGGAGAGTTCTTTTCAAAGCTTTTCAGCACTGCTGGAGCATTCTGCAATAGCAGCTCAGAAGACAGCTCCTATTGGTTTGTATGATGCATATCCTTAAATCACATAAACCTTCGGCTTTTCCAGGTCAGTCTGCAGAGGTACAAGTATGTCTCATCCTATGAAAGGCTGAGTCAGAAAACACACAAAAGTAGAAAAGGCTATTGGTGAGAGCTGGTAGTGATCTTCAAGTTCCTAGTAATTAATTTCTTATGTGTTAGCTTTTCATTGCAAGTCTATTGAATTTATTTGAACTTCTTTTTTTTAATTTATTTTTTATTTTTATTTTTCTGTTCTTTTACACTGATTGTGCCACCGGGCTTAGTCCCCATGGAATTCCAACATGGTCCACCAACAGGGCGAGGGGAGAGTAGCACCTCATTTGAGAAATCAAAGGATGTCTTTCCATTATGAAAGCTGAAAAATTCAAGATAATAGGCATAAAAAGAGCAGATTAGATTAAGTCAATAAAGATTGGAAACAGTGGGTTGGTGCTGGCATTTGTCATCACCTCGTGGCAACACAGTAAATTGAAATATTTTAAGTACAATTTTCTATGGCTAAAGCTCAGTGCTCTTTATGCACAGACTTGGAATCCAGTTCTAGTCTGAGCTTGCCCTTCTGTTCCATCCTCAATTTGGACAGTGGAAGTTTGGATACCGGTACCTTAACTCATACCATATTGTGCCTTTCTGCTGCACTTTGGCTTTTTATGCCCCATTCTGGTGGTCTAAACTGGGCCAGCACGGTATTTCCCACACTCACATTCCTACCCAAACGCCAAAGTCCACCCATGAATAAGACTTAACATTACTCAGACTCAGGCTGGACATAGCAGTTTAAGGTTCAGCAGATATGGTCTAGAAAGGAGGACAAGTGAGAACACCAAATTATTCAGGATAATTAAAACTAAAATTAGTTACAAGGAGTTGCAGAAAAAAAATCATGTAAATGGCAGATATAAACTAATACACTTGGATCGAGGCAAAGTATTGTCAATCAAAGCTCTGTGCTTTGACTACTTTTGGATGTCTGGAGATGGGCATCCAAAGATAAAACTATGAAATCACTGGTTCTGGTTTGGGGAAGTTTTTTGTTTTATTTTGTTTTCTCCTTTTTTTTTTTTCTTTTTTTTTTTTTTCTTTTCATCTGGTCTAAAAATCTTCTGAGGTCTTCTTTAAAGAAGAAGAAAGTAAGGCTCATATTTAACATTTTTCTTTCAGGCAAAAACCTAGGAAACTGTGAAAAAAACCTCTGGAATATGCTACATAACAGCATATTGTAAACCAAAGTTACATTGCTCATACTAATGGGTTTTATGATAATACAAAGATTTTTCAGATAAACCTCTCTAGCTTTAAAACACCAATTCGATAAAATTCACTGGATCTACTAATTGACCCATACAATTGTGTCCAAGTCCGAAAGACCTGCAATTTAGGATAATGCAGAAAAAGATCTGCAGACCCACAAATCATCTTCATAATTAATTTTGCTGCCCTCACTATTTTGCTGTTCTAGTTGGCAACCTATTCTGCTTTTATGGCAGAGTCAGCCCTGTTTGCATACTTATGACCTGTCTATTATTAGTCCTTTTCCTTAAGGAACAAAAAAAGTTACTTGTTTGAAATTAATCTCAAAACCAGCTGACCAAAAGCTGCAATATTTGCATTCTTGCAACTCTGATACACAAAGGTACATTAATTCTGCTTTTTTTTTTTTTTTTACCAGCTGGCCAGATTTTGTTTGCACTTCTTTTCCTTTTTTATAAGTGCACATACTAATGTTGTTCTTTGCTTAGCTCTCCCATTTATTGTACAGGATTATAAATATGTTATTAGAGAGGCTGGGGAAAAGGCATTTCAAAAGAACGGGCATTTTTTTCCCTTTTGTTCTTCAGCAACTCTTTTTAATAAATCACTTTCTCTATACATAAACAATGAAAAGCTTTAATCCCTCCAAAATCTGCTCCTTTGACTTCTCTTCTTCTGACACTTATTATTGTATGCTGCAACTCTTCTAGTTCATTAGTTATAACCCAAAACACAAGAATTTTTTCCCCATTCTTATCCATGAGTGTGAAACTCCCTCTGATAAGATACTTTAAATACAACCTTTAATCTGGACTGTGTCTCCTGTAAATAATGCACAGAATCACCGAAGAATGTTCAGGTGATTCATAATTTCTATCTACTACAAAGATATTGTTTGTGTAAAATATACGTATATTTTAATATTTCCTTCCATTCTCACTCTTATTGTATATTACGCTTTGGGTATGCAAATGATTTTGAGTCATTTAGTTCATGAATCAACCTACAAGCCCCACTGAAGTCAGGGGAAGAAATGTTAATAAATAAGGTTGTTGTCATAGTATTTTAAAATTTCATAGGTAACCTTCAGAGGGAGATTTCTCATTTGCAATAAAGACCATCAGGATAATGACTTTTTAAAGGATGAACAAGCTTAATATCATGTTTCTGGTTTGTGCAACAATACAGTTTTAAGGATAAAATTAAAAAAAAAATATTTAAAGGTAAGCAGTGATATCACCTGTAACAAATTAGAGAAAATTTACTGGTAGATTCCTTTGAAGTATTTGGTATAAAAGCAAAATATTAAAAAGGCAGCCTTGTCCAAAAAATAGCAATCTTCAAAGATTTCTGTACTTCAGAATAGAGAGAATATTTCCAGACTGGCTCTCAGGTCCCAGGTCCATGGGCTGAAGAGGAATTTTCCTGGCTGGACAGGAGTTTTCAGAGTATCCAGCCAGGTCCATGCCTTCAGCTTGTAGAAACCAAGGCTTGATGTCACCCTCAGAATCCACTCTTAAGTAAATTTAATATAAGCCAGTTGCAGCTTCTGTAAATTAGAATAGACACATTAATACCAGTTGTGGATCCAGGCCAGCTGTTGCTAGGCTCCTTCAATATAGTTTAATTTGAAAGACTCTGGCTGTTGTTTTTTTTTTTTTTAAATTGTTTATTTCTTTAACATTGAGTAATCAGTACTACCGCTTGGTCAAAACTACTAGTGCTTTCACAGATATATCTATCGGCCCATTCTTTACTGTCTCTGACTGTATTAAATACACACGGCTAGGAAGGACTATTTAAGGAAAGTTTTCTGTTCAGCTTCTGTGTTAAATTCCTTCCTGCCATTGTCTGGCTGAAGATATGAGACTGTTTTTGTGGCGAAGGCTTGGTCTTCCTTCAGTTTACTGATTTATTCCAGTTCTTCTGTGTGACACATAGAGGTTATGCTTCCAGGTAGAATAAAGTTTAATCTGATCTCTAATTACATGAGGGGATCTAAGTATTCCTATTTTTCCTCTCGGAATTGCGCCACATGTACAGGTTTTATGGATGTTTCACATTTATTCTATAAAGATGTAATTCAACTTTTTCTTGTCACCGTGATATTTCCATTGACTCTCCCTCTCAGAGATACTCAGAATCCATTAATAACTTTAGAAAAAAAAAATTTGCTCTGCTGTGGAAGTTGTGTTAAATAAACATCCCTTAAGAAAGAAAACAAACAAAAAACTACCTGGTGAAAATAAAAATATTTTGTGTAACTATTTATCAATACAAGAAGAAATATAGGGTTTTTTTTGCATGTGTGCACTCATTAGTCTTTACATTTGTTCATCAGAAAGTAACAGAAAGAACAGTAGGAAAAGAATCAATGAAAGCTTGTGAGATTTTAATTCATACCAAGATAATTGTTACAAATGGAACTTTAGAATTTATTTTATTTTCTTATCAGCTGAAGTAATTCCCTGACTTTTTTCAAGAATAAAAAAAAAAAACATCTTTGTCACCTCCACAGTTTTCTCTTTGGGAATCTGGCACCTTAATGCCCCTTTAACTTCTAGATTCACTGTGACAGTAGTAGACATATAGATAGGTAATCCTTCCAGAAAACAAAACAATAAACCTTATTTTGGACCATATATTTAAAATGAAAACGTGATGCTGTTATTTCCCAAACAATAACACTATGAAGTCAACTTCGTCCACTTTTTTTTTATTTTTTTATGATAATAACATTCTCTCACCAATATGTATCCCGCAACTATCAAATTATATAACTGAGTTACCATCGACAAATGTAGGATTCGGGTGTTGGAAATCGATGAATTTTAAAGAAATGAACCCATTTCTTGCCTTTTCCAGAATGGAAACAAGCTGCTTTTACTTGCTCTGAAAATCTTCAAAGACTTGGTTTGGCCTTAAGTTTCTGTATTTTCCGAACCCATATTTGATGTCTGTCTTGTGCTATGCTCACCCACACGAATTAATTCCCTGAGATTGTCACTGTAAAATTTAGAAGTGTACGTAGAAAGGTAATGAACAGGATGTTTTTCATCTTTAGGCAACGTGTATGGTCTGTAAGTACATGAAAAAATTTCTCTTGAAAATTCTGGCCTTTTCTAGAAAGCATAAGTAAGGATTTCAGAGAGCGTAGCATTATAATTATTGAGCCTAACACTGGGTGGCAAGTTGTAGGAATTTAATATGTGTTGTTTTGGTAGCAAGTTTCACACAGTGATGATTTTTAATAAGCCTAGAAGGAAATCCTTCTCTTTCTTTTCTGGACATATCACAGTTGTTTCTTTTCAAGACTTGTAAGACACCATGTGCTTGATTTTTATAGAATTTGACAGTGAACACTAGAAGCAGCTTGACAATCATTTGCTGGAAGCTCAGTGCTATACCTTGTAACTGAAATAACAAGTCTGTCTTTAACCTTAAGAGTGAAATGATATTTTGCAAGAATATGGTTGAAGAAAACCTTCTTTGTATGTTCTCTCTTCTGAAACATTTTTCCTAAATTTGATCTAAAGATATGGTCAATGTTCATCTAACTTCATTCATCTGGACCATTAATCCACACTGTATTCAAAACTATTTTCAAACATTTTCTTTTGAAGAGATATCATCAGTGTCAACAAAGCATTTAAATTTTGACTTCCAGTTTTTAACAAAAAAAAAAAAAAAAAGAAGTTCGTTCCCTGGTCACAGCTTGTCAGCCTCATTGATGTGCTGCCTGGGTTCTGGTAATTGCCCATTGCAACGTGCTCCAAGGCATCATTTCCATAAAGCCACGTAGCTTTCTCCTTATCATTAATGGTCAATTAGCAAGAGAAGTTTATGTTGCTGAAGCCAAAATGGCTATTGTGAGACATGACCGCTTTGCTGTTCCTTCAAGTTCCTGGATTTTTCATGTAGTAGGGGAGTATTTAATTTTGATTCTTTGTTTTCTTATTCGATGTAGTGACTTCTGCCTTGCAATATGAACAAGCAGGAAGAAACATCAGTAGATGCTGAAAAAAGAAAGCAAAGATAGGTTGAATGTTTTCTCCTGGCAAAGTTTTTTCCCTTCTTTTCCTTATTTTTGGTACCTAACTCACATATTTCTTCTTTTGATATATCTTATTTACTTTAAGAAGAGAAAAGAAGCACAAAGCCCAAGGCTTCTGATAATCCAAATGTAAGGTAAGCCTTGCAACCAGACTTGGGCATTCTTTTTAAAATGAAAAGCGTACCTGTTAAAAAAATACAGTTTTGGTCTTCAAAACTCAGTAACGAAGAGTTTCAGCTGTGAATACAAAGAAATCAATCAGTCAACTCAAGACTCGTCCCAACAAGGTGCCAAGGTGTGAAATAGCATTTGTTATCTCAGTGATTATGAATGTGGAGACTTGGATTCTTTCCTTACCTTGGATGTGGCAACTGCTTTGATCCTGACTCTGGTAGCTAAGCTGAGAGAATCCTGATCCTAGTCCTGCAAGGGGCATTTAGTGAAGAACCATTCAGAAGCCAAATTATACAATGGCAGTGTGTGTGGTAGGTTTCTCCTCACGCTTGTTTGCTTTAGGTTTTTTTATTGCAGAAGGGTGTCAGTGATTAATACTTTTTCTTTCTCTTATTTTTCTTATTTTTCTTTTATTTTTTTTTTCTTCATTCCCCTGGAAGGGAAGACGGTGTCTCATAATTTCATTAAATGAAAGTATAATAGATATAAGCCTTGGTTCTTCTCTTCCTCCAAACTCATGCACTTCTGGATACAGATTCCATTTCTAATTAAGAGAAATTCTGTAGGAATTCATTGTTAAGATGTTATTAGCCCATGATTTGAAGAGCTGCCAAGAACAGTAGCTTTATGACCAGAAAGAGGATAGCTGGTTTAAGAGAAGCTAGCACAGTATCCTGATCAATGGCCATGTGTAACCCCAAAGTGAGAAAAAGTAGTCACAGTTGCAAGCTAAACCAGATCAATTTGTCTTTCTTTTTAAAACGGAACCCGGTTGAACGGAGCATATTGGGCAGTCAAGGTTCACGGCAGAATATCTAAAACATCTGAGGTGATAAAAGGAAAGAGTGAAGCAGCCAAAGGCATCGGGTTATGTCAGACAACCAGAAGGAAGAACAGAAGAGGGTTTGCGAGGATGGTGGTGACCTGCCTGTTGAGGAGCCTGAGAACTGCAAGAACCTCAACTGCTTGACTTTAAGAAGCCAACCCCTGTGAAACTTGGGGGAGAAAATCCAAATAGAGAAATGTCAGGCTGAAAATGCAGGATTGGATTAGCATCCAAGAACACAATTTGAAGCTGAGCAGAGAGGGAGCATGAAATGGCAGTTGTCTGAGCTGAATGAAATGCAAACACTAGTCATAACATAAAGACCACTTCATCTTACATTTCACTCAGCCTTTAAAATTGTAATTGTTAGTAGAGGGAACGTGGACACCCGTTTCTCAGGAGCTGGGGAAAACATATGTGACTATTTGGCAATAACACAAAATTAGTTTGAGCTTTTAGATCCCTGCACAGACTTTTAACAAGAGAATTGAAAATCAATGAGGGGGATTATAAATCGCTCCTTCCTTTCCTCCTCCACAGTAGTTTTGGCCCAAGAAGAAATAAGCTGGGCTGCCATCACCCTAGCATCTACCAGCATATTGCAGAAATGTATTTTCACTAATAAAGCCTTCAAAAGTCTATTCAGAATGTCTTCAATGTCACAGCAGCATGAAGTATTAACATGGACAACAATTTGATCTCGTGTGATTCTGAAAAGAAGCCCATTTTAAAAAAATAAAAATAAAGTTCAAATACAGAAAGCAATTTTGGTTTTGATCTCTCTATCTCTGCTTCTATGTTATTTTCATATAATTCTATGTTTTATATATTCTCTGCTTTTCCTTCCTCTGCTCTTTTTATGCTTTCTTCTCGGGATTTCTTAAGTCAATATGAATCTGATAACTTCTGTGCTTCAGTTAACCTTTTGAACCTACCATGCTTGTATGGATTTGAAATCAAATCAGATGCATTTATCTACCCATACTCACTAATAGCCCAGATAAAAGTCTTTTTTAAAGTATCTGTTTATCAGCTGCTGACTGCAATAATTCTGCACCTTGAGGGAGAATTTGGCAGAGTTTACTCTGAACTTGACCTTCTATAAGCTTGCATAAAAAGTGGAAGACAAATTACTTAAGAAAAATCTCACAAGATAAGCAGAAGGCCAAATCAACAGCAAATATAAATTGGCGTAATTCCAATGACTTTGGCCAAGCTACACCAATTTATAGGATCCAGACTGTAACGCGATTACGTACCTATCACCATGGTGTCATCTTGTGCAAGTCATGAACTACCTCTTCTTTTTTCTGACTGTAGTTCCACTGAAATAATTAATAGCCTCATGAAGAGGACAATATGTATGTTACTTCTATGAATAATTCATAGAAAGTTTTCGCCACGCGCAAGGGTTTTGTTGCGTAAAATAGAAATATATGCAATTTCTGCCTTTGTATCAGCAAATTACCAGGTAATGTATGTTTGAATTACTTAGAATCATGCAGATGCCACTTTGCTAAAGCTTTTAAACAGCTTACTTGCGCTTATTTGGAATTAGAGTCACTTTAATACAAAAGAGCGTACACCAAAGAAGTGAAAGGGTCAGTGCTGCTATAATTCTACTTGGGAAGTGGAATCCATAAGCCAACCTTTGTATCACAGAACTGGAGAAAGTAAAACATGCCAAAAATGCAAGAAAAAAAAAACAAAACAACCAACAAATAAATCAACAACCTAAACACCAAAAGAAATAATTGGCATATAAAAATTTGGCTGAATAATCTCCTTATGGTCCCCAGAGGTATATTCGAATTAATATTAAAAAGCCTAGAAAACCAGAATCGTTGTGGGGTGAAGCCTACTTGAAAACAGAGCCCAAAAATATGGGACATGGACTCTATCTGCCCAGCTCTAGCCGACTGAGTCAGTAACGACCCAGAAAACAAAGAAGGAATAGATTAATTTTGTTCTAGTACTGCTGTTAACGTCCAAATTTTAATTAAAAAAAAAAANTAGGAGAATAATCCTCCTTATTAGACCAGGAAAAGTGGTGAGCACGTAAGTGGTCCTCTTATGGTATGGAAAAGGTTGGCCAAAATGGAGCCAAGACCTGTTGAGGCCAGGCCACCAGATGGGACCAGATGACTGGGACTGGTCCCCGTCCCCTGGCTTAGGGTGTCTGTCTGAGCTGGTGAGGAGCGGCAGGGACCTAATTCCCTGCAGAACTGGGTGGGGTGTACGTTGAGGATTAGAAATATCAGAATAGCAATTGTAATCACCCTCCTGCTTAGTTTGAGATAAGAAGTCCCTGAGTTCTGTTCTCGTGGCCACTCCACCTCAATTCCCCTGCAATGAGAAAAAACATAAAATATTGATGCTGTCATCATATTAATTAACTATACCTGCACTATTCCCCTGAGTTTCCAGACAGAAAAGCCCTTACTTTTCATTTGCTGGTAGGGAAGAATGTATAACAAGCAATTTGTGGTAAAGATATTGCTAGAAAAATAAAGAGTCCTTGCCTTTTGCTGTCACTAGCTTCTGTGAGCCCTGCTCTTCAGGACACCCAGTAGACTGGAGGTGACTTCTGCTGTTTCCAGCCTCCCGACTCTTATTTTTCTGATTTCTTCAGATTATTGAATGATTTCTTTTCAGTTGGGGCAACAAATTCTCTTTCTTCCAGGGCTGTTGACATAAATTCCTTGCTGTACATTTGCTTGTTTGGTTGGTGACATGTAGCAATATTTATTCTACATTCTGATGCTTCTGTTTGTCCCCTAACTTCTTCAGACTCCCTTTCAAATCTGAAGCGTATTGAAGTTTTGCTCACTGTACATCATATGGCAGCGAGAGGGTGGATGACAATTTCTTACAGCTGAGCATGGAGGATGGCACTGTGAGGGGATGTGGGCTGGTGGATAAATCTCATTTTCTTGTGAATGAGTTCCATATCAACAGCTGCCACAGAAGAATTTTCTTTCCGATTCTTTACAGGAAGACTATCTGACATCAGTCTTCTCTAAGTATCCATGAATCAAAGGAGTATTATTTTCCAAAATTTATAAAGTTGAATCCTTAGAGGTATTTAAAATTAGAGGTATTTAAAATCATCTGCAGGTGACAGCGTATTATAAAGTTGGGTGATGTTCAGCATAAATATTCAGAGGAAAAATATAAGAGTAACAGTTCCATTTATGCCTTTTGATAGATAAATCAAACCCAGAGATTTAAGAAATAACGATTTTCTTTATGCTTTTGGGTTGCTTTTTTTTCTGTCTTGCCAAGGTACTTCATGCCCAGTGTAGCATGTACAGCATGTAGCTATACAGCATGTATGATACATACAGCATATATGCTATACAGCATAGCTCTGAAGAATGAACAAAAAAGCTCTATTTAAATTTTAGAAAGAGTGATAGAAGAGAAGCGTGTAGCAGTCAGAAAAGGGACAATCTGGGAAAGCATGTCCAAGAAAACAGGGCAAAAATGGAGATTTCTTGCTGTCCTATGGCAGCGAGACAGATACATTCTGATATATATGGTATGAAGTCTTCATGATGAGGATAGAGATGGGATGTGTGAGAATATCTTTCAGGCAGAGGAAAGGAAAAACCTCTATCACAATTAGATAGAGGTTTAGATAGGTTTAGATGCTTTTAGATGACACCCAGATAGATGTAAGAAATATGGCCAAAAAAAAAAAAAAAAAAAAAAAAAAAAGAAATAGATGAGGAAAAAGAAAACAGTAAAACATCATCTTTCATCTTCTCAATTGTAGCTTTCAACAAATTTTACCAAAAATGAAAAGTCAGTTTTGGGATCAGAACTCTTTTGTCAGTTTTAATTAGATTGCGAGTCCCCTGGAGACTGCATTCTTTGCCAAGACCTGTATTTTTAGGCCTAGATCCTGCAAGCATATGGATGTTCACCTTCACATGACTATTACCGTGATATTCAATGAATGTCATGGATGATTCTTTATGCAAATTACGCAGTGAACTAATTTGCAAAGCTGCAAATCATTTTCTGTAACTTCCGTTTATGGTCGCCTCAAGCAGAGTCAAGGGTAGCACCGAGAATATTAAAACCTGTGTGTGATGTTCCTTTGAGAGGGTGATTTTTTCAGGAGAGGTAAATATCTTGGTGTTGGTGGAGAATCTCTGAGCTTGTTTGATGCTTGGGTGTTTAGGTTAATGAAAACACTGAAAATGTAAACGTCGGCTGAAAATCTTAGGTGGACAGGCTCCTCCTGTTCTGAAAAGGGGAATCTACTTATGGCATAGGTGGTGGTTAGAGAGATGCAGAAGCTCTTGGGTCAAAGGGCTGGAGCTGATCTGAGGGCAGCTGAGCTTTTGGATGTGCCTGTGAGAGAGGAAGGAAAAGTGCAGAGATGCTTTCCAGGTGGTCACAGGGTGCGCTGGGGAGCTCATCTCCCGCAGCGTCTGGAGGGAACACCTGGGCTGTTTTGAGGTTGATGGGAGTCAAGCAGGAGAGGGGACAGTGAAAGGCAACTCTGGGCCAGCACTGAGAATGCTCAAGGTCCATGGTCTCTTGCTCATTGCTGCTGGTCCCATTCAGCTGTATTTTCTGCCCTCTTGTTGAAACTCTATTAAAACCACGTTCAAGAAAAAACTTGTAAGTTTTCTGGACTGGTGGCCAGAAAGTGGCTTTGTACTTTAAAAAGTAAAAGAATATAAAAAGGAAAGAAAATTCCTTCTCCTTCCTCTGTTTCTTCTGGATGACTAATGGAATATATGGACACAGGAGGAGCACATCAAATGTAGTTGATAGTTGCCCCTATGAATTATTGATGTGTTTAGCTCAGTACACAGATGATTCTGTTTCTGGAGTGATGCTCAGGTTCTCCTCATGTTGGAACTATCTTTCTATTGACTAACGCAGTGGGACCTTGAGCCTGATTTTACTTGTAGAGGCTCATATAATACACATAATAAATACTACTGCTTCTATTCCATTCCGAGGCACAAGAGCCATCTAATTGCACACATAAATTCCCAGTCAAGTGTGCAGATGTGAAAAGTATGTTCGACAAGTGATCCAACCATTGCACAGTTAAGAATGTAAAAGAGATGTAGAGCTGCTCAAATTTGAAATCCTACAATGTTACAAAATAATTTACATTCAGAACAATTTCATCTGAGACCGTTTGGATCCGGAGCAGAATATATCTTGCAATTCTTAAGTGAAGCCATTGGCAATTAGAATAGGCAGGAAAAGAGATTGCTTGCTCTGGTTAGATATAAAATAGAAAAGGATGTGATTGTAACAGGTTTTGTACACGGGTTTGACAACAAATTCGCTGAGATGTTGTATCCTTTAACAAAGTCTGTGGTTGCAACAGAGTCAAACGAGAATGGTGGGCAGCAGCAGATCCAGGAGGTGGCAGGACATAGAACTGCACAGGAG
The DNA here is from genome assembly GCA_013398155.1 of Pedionomus torquatus. Classification (NCBI taxonomy): domain Eukaryota; kingdom Metazoa; phylum Chordata; class Aves; order Charadriiformes; family Pedionomidae; genus Pedionomus; species Pedionomus torquatus. The sequence continues at coordinate 158,070 of VZRU01007858.1, forward strand.
GGCGAGAAGAAGACAGGAGAGGCACCGGGCAAAGCTGGAATGGTTGAGAATCCTTTCCAGTTTTTTATCTTTGGCTTCCCACACCAAGCTTACCTACTGAGCAGTGATACTAGACCTGTAATACAAAGGATGTGATAGAAACAGAGCAGGAGAGAAGCAGAAATGTGAAGGCTTTGGCACTGAAGGGAGTGCAGGAGTGAAAGTTGAGGCAGAAAGTACTTCTCATACCCTTTGCATAACCCTGAGAGGAATAAAAAGAGACTTTCTTTGGTATTAAGATCATAAAGTCAAATAACATGGGATTAACTGTGGCTCTTCTTGGACCAAAAATAATTTCCTTCAGGAAAAAAAAAAATTAGTTCAACAAAAGCCATATAAAATTCTTCCATTTAAAATTTCAGAAAGAGATGGTTTTCTTATGTACCTTAAATGTATTTATCGGAGAGAACTGTGTCCTTGATAGCAGGAGTTCGTGTGTCACTGAAGTGAAAGGTAATTGAAAATCATTGTGAACTTACTCATACTTTTATTGCATTTCTTCTATCAACTGGAAGTCAGTGAAAGGTAATGAAGTCGGGATGGTGGAAGTTTGCAAACAGAATCAGAGGTTAAACCATTCCAGGTGTTTTAAGTGCTACTTATGCCTGAAAGGGGAAAAAAAACCCACCTTGCCATTTGAAGCTGGTTGTTCTTAGGCTTCACTGATTCTTTACTATTCCCTGCGGTGAAAATCAGGAATACACCATGTTTTGTGATGTCTTTTTTTTTTTTTTTTCCATTTTTATTTGGGGGAGTGGCCTGGGGAGAGGGATTGCTTTTTTTTTTTTTTATTTTCCTTCTGTTGCTCTGAAGAAATTTTCTTCTGGATATATAAGGTCTTCAGATTTATTACTTTCTCCTTCCTATTCAAACAGAATTTTCTGAACAAAGTGTGTTTTTCAAAGTATTAAAGTTGCATATATTTTTTAAAGAAGCTCATAATTTCTATATAGTTTATCTCCAAGATAATTAAAAGCTTATTTTCTTCACTCAGATCTTTAGCTGACTGTAGTAAAAGAAAAACTGTTTTTTGGTGCTCTGGCACTAGTAAATTTTCATTCAAATAATAAATGTTTATAATGGTAATAGCAATAACCTGTTCAGAGAAAGAAATGTAGGGAGGCAAGCTGTGAGGAAGAAACCAGAGACTATTTCTGCAGACCAAGTTTTACTCTTCAGCCAATAAATTGATATAAACTGGGGTAAAGTAGTGGCGTGCAAAGGGTAAAAGAAAGCTCAGGTATTATTTGAAGTCCTACTGAAAATTAGAGTCCAGGGCATGAAACAAAGAACCTGCCTCTGTCTCAGCATAGGTGGGAATGATTAAAATCCCTCTTTCTGGAGCCTGGCTCAGCAGGCAGTGCCTGAGGAGCGATGACGGGGAGCCATCCACTGGGGAATCATCAGGCTGCCCTGGGAATGCCCAGGCATCCCTCTCTCCCTGAGCTGTCTCTCTCCATCCTGAGCTGGGCCTTCAGGGGGAGACAGAAGAACTTTGAGATACTGGGCTGAGAAAAAGAAGGTGATCTTCAGATCGAGGAAACACCTCCTGGCTTTTTGTGCCTTCAGTGTTTAAGGGAACAAAACTCTTTTTGCTCTGTGTTTAAGACTTCATCAAAGGAATACTTCACTAACAGAATCAATTTTCCCAGCTAAGAAAGACAATCCATTAGATCAAAAATACTCCGTTTCTTGGGACAGAAAGTGATGAAGCTGGTGTTAGCAGTGAGATCCATTTTTCCAGTGAAGCAGATTGTGTGTTCATATTGCTGTCGAATCAATATGCAATAAATAATGGAGATGCTCATAGATATAAAAATAGCCGAAAGGAATTGATATAAGACCAAAAGGAATTAAAACAAGACTTAAAACCGAGCCAGGAGACTCCACAAAATGAATTAAAGCAATATCTGGAAACTTCCCAAAAAGAATTGATGATGAACTATTGTTAGAAACGGTAGCTTTGTCTGAGTAGCAACTGCAAGACTCTGTCTACTCTGATGAAATGGAGACGAGCCATAAACTAACCGCCCTGGATCAACAAGTTTTCCAGGCGTAGAGGAGACCAGGAAAACTTTGTCTAACTCAGAATTCACTAACAGAAACAGGCACTCAGGGAGCTGGGAAGTCTAATGGTAGCATTGAGAAGAAAATTAAAGGGACTGCAGAAGACAACTGTCAGGGTGAGGCGCTGGGCCAGATGAAACGGTGACTGAAGTTTTCCATCCTCTTTTTACTCAAAAATGCCCGGAGGGGAGAGGTCAGGTTGGCTCAGCTCAGATAGCGCAACCCTACACCCCTCTCTCTTTGAGGGAAAACTCCCTGGGAAGCTTATTTGGCACAGTTCAACATCCTAGCCCAAATGAACGGTTGGGGAGTTGAACAGATGAAGAGCATATGGTCGGAGGCATGGAGCAGTTGCGAGAGGCACCGTGTGCTCGGAACCCGTAGGCACATTTCCGTGTTAGCGGCTGGCTGTCTCGTCTACCCCTCCTCATCAGTTCCTCCTAAACGCAGTTCTTAAGCACATTTGAATAATTTCTCAATAGCAGGAGAAGTAACTAAAAAGCTAAAAATACCGGCCATTCGAATTGTTTGCTCGTAGTGAATCGCAGCCAAGCAGCTGTGCTCCGGTCAAAATTGATGGGCCCGATCCAAAGGCTGGTGAAACACCTCTGGTGCCTGCTGCGATGCCCGCTTTTCCTTCTCTTCACCCATTCCGGGAGCGGAGCAGGTGTAGAACCTCACTCCAGATTGCCGAAAGCGGTTAACGACATTTCTTCACGCTACAAGCCTCTCTCTCCTCACAGGTGCTGGGCAAATGCTTAACGTTGAGAGCGAACGCAAAGGCTCTGCTCTTCCTTCAGCGGGGTCAATCCCAAAGGGATTAAGAAATTTCATCCCTGAAAAATTGTGTTTCTTTAACCGGCGCTCAGAACACTCCCAGCATCTCCAGCTGACCCCAGGATGATGAATGAGGTCATCTTGCTTAAGTCTATGTTACTTTACATTATGTTACTGCAGCTCAATAAACACACTTAAAGGAAAAATCTCGTTTTCATAACAGAAAAAAAAATGAAATGCCTGTCTGCTATGGCTTGTGCCGCTTCAGGTCACCCCGTTCCCTCTGCCGTTTATTGAGCTGCATTAGCATCACCTTCAGAGGAAGCGGGTCACCCTTCCTTTTATGTGAAGATACAAAGTGGTGAAGTGAAAAGGGTGGATGAAGCAAAAGCAAAAATTGCAATTAGTTTAAGTGCTGCTCGTAGAGCATTCGAGTCAAAATTGAGAACTGAAAGGAAGAAATAAGGGGGAGGAGGAGGGAGCAGTTCTAATTTAAATGATAAGTTTTTATTTAAATTTCATTGCCTGAGAAAAAGACAAAGGAACTGGGCTACGACTAGTGTGAAACTGCCTTATCAAATACACCTTTTTGGTCTAGAAATGGTCACAGGTAGATAGTCCACATGATTGAAATACAGGCTGAAATTTGTTCTTCCAGAAATATTTAATCCCTCTCCCTAAATGGAAACCATTAATTAATGCAAATGTGATTGTTTTCATCAGGGAATTTTTCTGTAATAAAAAATGGCAGGATTATGCTCTGTATGCTGCTATTAAGTGACAGTAGCACTAAGATAACTAATGAGATCCTTGGAACTTTCCTTTAAAAATAGACTTATTTTGAGCTCAGAAGTACCATTGCTTTTAAAGTCCTCATTTGGAAAAAAAAATAAAATATCCCTTTCAGGTGGTTGGATCATAATTTTCCAAGTCTGATGGCTTGGTGAATCCAAGCCATACCAAGATATAACTTAACCCTATTATGCGGGAATATGTTTGGAAAAGCCATTAAGAAGGCTTCCTTTTCTTGGGAAAAGATCTGTCTTCTTTTTCCTGCTTTTATATATATATATAATTTAATTTTTTTGCCCTAATTGTTCAGAGCAACACCACTCCTTTTCTTAAATCTGTAACAATATTTGCCTTTTTGTCTATTCATATGTGGAATAATGTGTGGGAAAATAACCCAATTAAATTCAAAGTCATCAGACAACGATTGGTTCGTGTGACAAAAAGCAGCACACAGGTGAAGACCGCAGGCTATGGATCTAGGCAAGGCAGAGCAGTTCGATCTACAAGCGGCAGATTAATACCTACCTTTACACACAACTGCATTATCATAGCAGATTGATGTCATTAGGGTGTCTCTGGAACTTCCTCATATTTTTCTTCTCATGCTTGCTTTTATGACAGGCAGCTTTTTCTGTGAGACATGGATAATCCTTGATATTTCATCAACCCATTTACATCACTAGGTCCTCCAAAAAGCTGGACTGTAAAAATGAGAAGGTTAGCCCCTTTAGGAGGAAAGGAAATGCATATGAAGGTATAGAAGCATGACCAGCAGGTCATGGGATGTGATTCTCCCCCTCTACTCTGCACTTGTGAGACCCCACCTGGAGTCCTGTGTCCAGCTCTGGAGTCCTCAACGCAGAAGGGACTTGGAACTGTTGGAACGGGTCCAGTGGAGGGCCAGGAAGATGCTCAGAGGGGATGGAGCCCCTCTGCTGTGAGGACAGGTTGAGGGAGCTGGGGCTGTTCAGCCTGGAGAAGAGAAGGCTCNCAGACTTTAATTTTTGGTTTTTGTTTTTTCCAGGATGAGCAGAGAGTTGATAAAATTTTGAATTGACTGCCAAGAAGTAGAGTCAGGGAGTTGATTGCTAATCATGCTTCATGTTTTCAGGTGAGGCTGATAATCAATTATTTGTATAAACTATTGAAAAGTAGGAAAGAAAAATTGTCCAGAGTACATGTGATGGCTAACCTGTATCTTTCCTCCCGCTGCACGATAATCCTGGAAGTCTCCCAAGACCAGGCTGGATGAGGCTTTGAGCAAGCTGGTCTGGTGGGAGGTGTCCCTGCCCATGGCAGGGGGGTGGAACTGTATGATCTGTAAGGTGCCTTCCCACCCAAACCATTCTATGATTCTACGGTAATGAAGAAATTTGCCTGCGAAGGGTGCGTGGTAGTCCCTTGACCCAGCAGAGATTAGTCAGGGGTTTAGCTCACTGCATCTCTCAGCCCTTGCACCATCAGTCTCTGCAGTACAGGTCCTATTCCAAACTCCACGTGGTTCCCCTCAGAACCACACAGCTTTTTCCACCCATGTTGGCAATATTTTTGTATCTGATATTGCAAAGGAAATCGAGGTTATGCACTGTGTTGTTGACATATATAATGGTTAAAAAAATGGAGTTATACGAAAAAAAAAATAAAAAAAAAATAACTGGAAGATATTTTTTTTTCCCCTGCAACATTAGACACTCATGACTTGAGAGCACCAGCTCTAAATCAACTACAAATGCTGGTTATCCATGATTAAGAACTAGATTCTTTATTTACGAACACTACTAAGCAAGCTGTCCCTGAAAAGGAACATTAGCACTAATTTCACATCCTCTGAATTTTCACTACGATGTACAAAGCTACCTAATGAGAACATGATGACAACTTTATCTCACAGACAGATAAAACTCATTAAGCAATTTTTCTTCTGCTAAATATAAGGAGGATCATGACAGCTTCTTAGAGCTCACAAGTCTCAAAAATTAAACTTGATAATAAAGGAAATTATAAAAATCACTATTTTTAAATAGCAATATGCCAGAATTTGGTAACAAGAGAAATAGTATAAATACTCAAAATGAAGACTTTATGATTTTATTTCTACTAGAAGTGAGAAAAGTTTTCAGTGAATTTTGTAAACACACTTCTTTTTCAGGCTTTTGCTGGTTCTTGAGTGTTAGTGTATTTTGAAATGTTTCTTCCTGATTTCATTGGGTACTAATATACAGCAACCAGCAAGGCTAGCTTTTCCACATCTTCAGATTTTTTAGGTGTTACGTGTGCCTGAGCGAGAGAGTAGTTTGCTCTTGAAGGTAATGTAATAGCCGTGTTTGCGTAGGAATCTCTTAATCGGGGTCTATATCTAGCTGAATTATTTAACTCTTTTGAAAATAAAGAAAAAAGTGTCTATATTTCTTCATAGCCTTCATTTGTTTTAGGACAATGATATGAAAACAAAGTTCAGTCATATTAAAAACTGATGCAAATATTTTTGCAGCAGAGCTTGGAAAATACAACATAGGTGACTTCATTTAGATTTCACTCATAGGGGTGATATCCTTTGGGTTATATTGAGAGGGAATGGGGACCCCAAAGCACAGATGACACTGCTTTGGTACGGACATGAAAAAAAAAAGCTGAGCTCCCAATGGGGGATTTCAGATTATTTTTTTCGAATCTATATAAATATTAGCAGTATTTGTTGAATGAACCCTTGCATTCTGAACCAAAATAGGATATTTTGCTTTGCCTGCTTCTGTGGGCAGGAATTGTTATTCAGACTGTGTCAGCAACCAAATGTGACCAGAGCTCTCCCTGAACGATTTCTCCTAACCTTTACTCCTACCAGCAGATTAACAAGTAGCATCCCTGACCATCCTGGTTTCTAGACAAAGCCTTGCACTGTGAAGGTTAATACAGCCCTCAACTTTTTCAACAACACAAAAGAAACCCTGAAGAAGCCCAATGGGGAGTATAATTGAACAAACAGAAACTGCCCTTCTCAATCTCAGTCTCCAGGTTCAGAGTTGATGGATTTTGTTCCTGTTCCAGCTGACATCCTCCAGATGAAGACCCTTTCGTTTGAAACAGACGCTTGCCTCTCTTTATCTACCTCGTCAAGATTGTTTTCACTTTCACATTCATTGCTATCTGTGTCTAACTTGGCCGGGGACTCACAGAGAATTTGCTGCCTATATCACTGCAGCAGATCCTTGTGTTTGCCTCTCCATGTCTATTGCTTCTTTTAATTACTGCTACTTCTGAAACGGGTTGTTTATCCTCTATAAAACAGCTAAACTCATTTTTCTCACTGAATTGTTTACAAAACTGCTGGAGGAAAATTGAGACGGGGTTACTTTTTTTTTTTTTTTTCTATCAAGTCAATTAAAAAGTGTTCAAGAAAATGGAAGACATCTGGGTCCCATTTGAGTTTGATAATAAGGTTCATATGGTAATAAATACCTGCAAGCTCTCATTACATATGTATGCTACAGAAGTCTGAAATAACTCCAGCACTTAACCACTGCTATTGTGTGTTTAAACACTGCTGATATTAATTGATTTATACCAGTGCAATTGACTTAATTACCATTTTTCTTTCCAATTAAGTCAATTGTGTTATTGCTTTGCTTCCTAGAGAAAGTTTCAAGATTCATCTTTACTACATAATGCTCTCCCAAAGTTCATCTTGTTTTTGGACTCAGAGGTAAGTTTGTAACTGATATGTCTCTGACTGCTTTGACAGTTAGGGAAAACTAACCATGCTTAAACTGAATTTTGCTTTATGGACACTTAGGAGTGGTTACTAATGGACAGTCTTTTTGAAGACTGCACAGAGAGCACATGAAGGAGAGAAAAAAAAATTACATGGAATAAATATTTTTTCATTTTTTGCAGCAAAGTTGCTTCTTAAATTTGTAATTTTGAGATAAGATTATTTATCCATTGTAACCTTATGGTAATACGTTTGGTGAGTACATCTATCTTGAGGTTCTGCAACGCGTGGATGACCATCACTGCACAGCAGAGTCCATTTCAAGATATAACTTGTTTCAGTCAGGCTTCAGAAGATTTTGTAAGAGTACTGAAATTCATTTGTGTTGCCTGCAGTCTTTTTCTCAAATGCAGAATGTGTGTAAAATCTTTGGGTTTAGGGCATACATTTCTAAAATGTACATTTCCAAAGAGGGTTCGTCAAAGCTGATACCCCAGGCTAATCAAATGGAAGCATCTTGGGTCTTCTAAGGGATTTAATAGCACCTGTGGGTTCCTTTGCTTCCAAAGGTACAACGAAGACTTCCAAATACTTTTTAATAAGATTACTCTCATAAAAATTTCAGCAGTGTAGTTCTGTCATTAGCATCTGGTTTCTTTCAGCTTATTTCTGAGCTGTTGCCAAATTATGTGCAAAGATGATGCTTATTTCTATTGTATATAGATGTGGCTTTGGTCCTAAAATAGAAGCTACTGTTTTTGCAAACTTTTATTTCCTCAACTGAAACCACACTTCTGTTTTTCTATATCGACCCTCATAACATTTATATTTTTACTGCTTTATTCTTTCATCAGGTACTTTAATTAACGAAACTGTCTTCCTTTCTAAAGGTTTTAACAAACTTTTTGCCGTGTCTCTCACTGTTTTGTTTCAGCATGTTCAAGTGTAGTCCGGAGGGATTTAAACTTTCTCTGGCCATTACTTCCTCAGCTTGAAGTCGAGGCAATTATTTTGCCCCTGAAGACTGTTTTAAGGGTTTCCTACAACCATTACCAGGGAGATCTCTTGATTCTTATTAATTTGCAAGAATTCTTTTCATTCCTATTTCCATGACATATTTGAAAGGTGAATCTTCTAAAAGAAATTTGCTAAGCTGCCATGAGCAGCTTGTGCTTTTTGTAATAGTTGTGTGATGGGGAAGTGATATGACAGAAATACATTCTTCAGTATATTATACCATAGGTAAGCTCAGCAGAAGAGAAGTCTATTTTGGACTTCATCAAAAAGCAAATATATTTTCTAGTCTGACACTGCTGTCTTTCTAGGCATTTGTTGGCCCTCTTATTAGGTGAAGCTGTCCTGAGCTTTTCCAATCTTAGTTTTAAGCTCAATTTAAAAACTTCCACCTGTACTGAGGGAATTGGGGCTGTTCAGGCTGCAGAAGAGAAGGCTCTGGGGAGACCCTAGAACCCCTTCCAGTCCCTAGAGGGGCTGCAGAGAAGCTGAGGAGGGACTTTTGATGAGGGGGAATGGGTTTGACACTGAAAAAGAGATTGAGGTGAGAGATGGGGAAGAAATTCTTTGCTTTGAGAGTGGGAAGACCCTGGCCCAGGCTGCCCAGAGAAGCTGTGGCTGCCCCATCCCTGGAGGGGTTCAAGGCCAGGCTGGATGGGGCTTGGAGCAACCTGGTGTGGTGGGAGGTGTCCCTGCCCAGGGCAGGGGGGTGGGACTGGAGGGTCCTTAAGGTCCCTTCCAACCCAAACCATCCTGTTGTTTCTATGATATGCTTTGGAACAGATATCATAACAGGTTTCTTAAGTGTTTTGGAGATGCAGATGTTCGAGTTGGGGAGGGACTGGATGGTGTTCAGATTCCTCAGCTGAAGGAGAGTTGAGGACTTTTTGTATGGGGGAAGCATCCTGCTGCTATCTATATCCAATCATGTGTGCAATGTTTCCGCTTTTGAATCTTTTGGGAATGTAGGATGTGATTGTATCATACATAGGAAACAGGCTCCGAATGCTGAATGAAAACATGGATTTAGAAACTCAGGAATGCAAATAGTAAGAATTATCTAACGACTCAAACATTGTGTATTCACATATGGGAGAGGAATTTCTTTTACCAGAGTTACAAATCTAGGCAAGTTTCAATGACTAGGACCTGTAATAGAAAGGAAGATATAGCAGCAGGTTTTTACCTACTGCTTTTTAATTTATTTATTGATTTGAACAGTTGTAGCAAAGACTTTTAACAAGGGGGAAGAGAGAAGAAAGGAGTAATCTATATTTCCCTTTCTCCATATAAATAAAAGAAAAATCCTAGCAGTATTTATAAACTTTTTTCAAATGATGCTTCAGTAAGTGAAATCTAACCTTCTTTGTCTGGGCTTCCCACTAGTCTCTACGAGAAAACTGGGTTGAAAACAGAAAAATGAAAACCATTCAGAATTAAACATATGTTCCAGTATATATTCAATGTTTTCTCTTTACAGTCTGGCAATTTCTTCAAGGACAGAGAAATTTGAAATGGCAGTTAAGAATAACAGAAGAGTTAAAGGAGAAGCAAATGAGATCAGAGAGATGAAGGAGAGTCTATTCCCCTCACACTCGGTAAGACTGTATGTCATTCGGAGCCAGTGCCCCCTAGTACAAGGCTTTGTGTTCAGGCACCTCAGACTCTGCCAAGCTAACCAGTCAGACTGAAATTTTTCATGCTGAGTGCTTGTTGCAAAGTGAATTTGTTTGGATTTTGCCAGCCAAAGTGGTTTAGCTCTTTCCAAGACGGACACCAGTTAAAAAATTCTGTTGGCTGGCCCAAACCAAACTAAAATGAAATAAAATGAAGTCACCTTTTCTTTGACAATCTTTAAGTAAACTCATGCTTTTAACTTAAAAATTGGCAAACTATTATGGGACCGTTTCTGGCACAGTGAAATCTGTCTGAATTTGTCTATTAGCTGCAAGTTGAAGCAGAAAGGCATAGTTTAAAGAAGTTTCATAGAGGGACATTGCTCAGTTCTCTGAGGACTTTTTTCCATGCTAAGCTTGCATCAGCCTGGTGCTGGAAAGGACACCAAGCTCAGAACACCAGTGGGTATTCCCTGACTGGGTGAGGAACTTGCTTATCAATAGTGGTCTGAGACCCCAGGGCCATGAGGGAATGGAAATGGACATGGGTGAGAGAGAACAACTGGAGGAACAAGCAAGTTGGGAAGAACAAAGCGATTAGGAGCAAGGGAGGAGATATACTGAGCCTACAGAAATTGAAAGGAAGAACCTGTGAACATGGAGATAAGGAAAATGTTGGAAAAGGGAGGGGCAATTCTGGAGAAAAGATGTGAGGGTCTGTACATGTACTCTACACGGGTTGAACATCTTGGCCAGGGGCTTGAGAAGGTACAAATAGGAAGAGCTGGTATAGAGTGAAGAAGAAGTCAGCAAGGGTGGTTAGAAAGAGACAGTCAGTGAAATTGCAATTGGGAAGAACAGAGCAAAAAGTCTCTTTTTATTAGAGCCTGCTTTCCTTACAACACCAAAAGAAAACTCTTTCTGAATCCCACTTCTGTTCTGCAGTGAAAACTATTGTGAAAACCTGGGGGAAAATATCCTCATCCTTTCTACACTGGACACTAGTGAAGATCACAGGAGAAGACAACAAATTGCTTCTGTCAGCTCAAAGAAGAGGTAAGAATGGCTAAAATGAGTTAGTCCACATTTTGTCTCTGAATGTGGTCCATAGCCGTTATTTGGAGAGGGTGAAAGCAGCATGTAAAATGAGGAAGATTTGGCTTGGGATGATACTTGCGGAGAAATGGGATGATATTTTTTTTCTAGAAATCTATGGGTTAAGAAGAACCTAAACTAGAGTTTGGAGCTGGGCTCCTTGTTTTTACGAACTTCTGGTAGATGTTGCAATTTGAACATAACATAGTATTCGAACTGGAGAATCCCGCTCTACCAAGTAGGCATCCAAATTCGGGAGCCAGAAAAACGTCTGTCCCTCCAACAGATTTCTGCATCGGTAAAGCAGACATCAGAATACTCCTCTTATTTCAGGGGAGTGTTGGGAACATAAATTCAATAATCGAACAGTGCTTGTGAAGAGTGCTAGTACTGCTTCTCTGATTGGAACAGAATTTCCCGCAGAAATTAATAAACCTGTCTTCCGGGTTTGATTTGGCTCCATTAAAGTAAGGACTGGAGACAGACACTACAGAAAAGCATTTCAGTTTTTTTTCAGGGACAAAGCACAGCATTGAATGTTATTAAATGAGAGAGCTAACCATCCCGTGCACGAAATGAAAGGGGAATCTTAAATCATTTTGATGTGATCAGGAAGCTAGAGGGGACAGTAATTAACAGGAGAGGTGCTCGTGGTCACTGGAGGTTGTATGGCATTTCCTAGCTTTAAAATGTATATCCTTGGAAACTCAAAAATCCTTCAAGAACCCCCCAAAAACATGTAGTTTACCTTCCTTCATGTCTTTCAGTTGATATCTAGTGGGGTCTGTCTGAGTCATAGGATCTATGCAGGAAATCCAACAAAATTAGGATAAACACTTTAATAAAGTGTGGCTTGATATGAAGCAAGCGGTTTAATTCTTCAAGTGTGTGCATTGCTGGGAACTCAGGCACATACTGCAATTCGGGTATTACAAAAGTGAAAGTGAGGAGCAGCTTGGCCCTGATTGCTTATTGCTGGACTGAGCGTGGACACAGAAGCAATCAGACAAGTTGCTTTTTATCTGTTTCTGTGTTGTGCGAAGTGTGAGAAGAGGTCAGGGGACAATTATTTAGGTTCATTTTAAAGAATTGCCTTCTTTCATCTCATGGTTGTGGTTATAAATTGAATTTGTATTTCCTGTTTATACACAGCTTCCTTGGAAGGGCAGGGCAGGTGTATTATATTAACTAGAGCTGTGCAAAAGATTGATTTTTTTGGTTTGTTGGCCCAAACAATGAATAAACACATGTAATGGATCAAAGGAAACAAAACATTTGATGTTATTACTGTTTTTTTTTTTTAACATTTTAAATTGAATTGGAGAAACTATAAAAGTAAAATGCAGTTTCAAAATGAAGCATTTTCCCCCATTGTAATATTATAACCCCCTAAGAAAGGATATTTTTCATTTTCATCTGGCACAGAAGTTCACTTTCTGTGGAATCCTTTACAATTTTGGAAGTCTTTGTTTCTGTTTTGATGGAAATCAATATTTCTCACAGCGGTTATGTTTTTATAATAGCTCTGTGTAGGACTTGAGGTCATTTTGTAGTTGTCCATCTGACGTTGTTGAGCATAACTCTGCTTAGATATGGTTTAGTCCAGAACTCATGCAATAAAACACTTCTGCCTTTTTCAACATGCGGTGCATTGGTACCAGATTTTGGGGAGTTTATTTTAAATACAGTAAATTCTGAGCTTCTAGGGCTAGTCTTCCTTTAAAAATGTGTCATGATGGAGATGTACCACTCTTTCAAAAGTGAAATACAAGTCATTTTTTTGGAATCACATATGTCTCAAGCAGCTGCCTTAATGCATATCAAATGTTTGCGTAATTCCTTTACTCTTATCAGAGACCAATTATGCAAAATTGCAGGAAAAAGGAAGATTTATTTTTGGAATTGAGAGGATGAGTCACATGCAGCTTGTTATGATCTTAACCGAGGAGAGGTTCTAAACTGTACATGTTGCAGTATAGAAAATACTCTTCTTAAAAGGACTTATGTAGGAAACATGAGCATATGAAAATTACAGCTGCTTTGATTCTTGACTTTGCAGGTATGTTGTCTTTAACATCCCTTTTGTTTTTTAAGAAGCGTGTTTCCTAACTGACTGGAAAAAAAGCGTCAGTGTGATACTTGCCTTGGTGGTTTATATTTCAAAAGGTGTAATATTCTGGCTATAATTTCAGCAAATAATCCATAATTTGTCAATGCTTTTATGGAGCTACACTTTAATAATTGACAGAAATCAAAGCATCATGTTGAAAATAATTTTATCACTGAACTTTTGCAGATAGTCATTGGATTCAGTATAGTGACTTTTTCATTTCCTAATATGTCATTAGTAAGACAGTATAAATAATCAGTTTTATAAGCAGGAATACATTTTTAAGCCATCATGAAGCAAACCTATTCATAAAGCAGTTGGCTCTTTGAAAGTCCATACCTCTAATGCATAAGGATTCACATTAAAAATATGAATTTAAAAGAATTGCTATGGAAAAAAAAAAAAAAAAGGTTTGAAATTTCTGAAGAAAGAAAATAAATTATAAAGGTAGTCATTAGTTTAGTTTAGAGATGAATTGTAGAAAAAAGAGGTTTAACAAGATAGAGTGGAGAAAAAAATAGAAAAGGAATTTGTAAATACACTGTCCAAGGAATTTGTAAATACCTTGTCCACACATCTGAACATGCTTTGGCTTCCAGTGTAATTTGAATGATCATGGGATGATCATTTTCAGATTTTTAGCTTAGTTACATTATTTTGAAATTTCTGCAAAAACCAAAAATAGTTGTACTGGGTTTACACGGCAAGGATTTTGTAGAGAGGCAGGACTGCGGAGGTGACCCCCGTAAGAAGAGACCAAGGGCTGCCCCGTGCTGGACACAGCTGGACACAGCCAGACAACTCCAAAACAAGCCCACTGCAGGGCACAGCTGAGGCTGCCAGCGATGCTGGTGGTGTCTTTGAGGCAGCACATTTAAGAAAGGATAAAAAACAGTGTGTGGCAGCTGTGAGAGAGAGAGAAATGTGAGAGAAATTACTACATCAAGGTCAGTGAAGAAAGAGAGGGAGGAGATGCTCCAAGCAACCAAGCAGAGATTCTTCTGCAGCAGGAGATTGTGGAGAAGCAGGTCATTTCCCTGTAGCTCATGGATGACCACAGCAGAGCAGATATCCACACTGCAGCCCGTGGAGGACCTGGTGATGGAAAAGATGGATACGCCCTGAAAGAACCTGCAGCCCGTGGAGAACTCATGCAGGCAGGACCTGTTGTCTGTAAGGTCCCACGCTGGAGCAGTTTACTCCTTATGGACTGTACCCCGTGGTACACACATAGAAGCAGTTCTTGAAGAACTATAACCCACAGGAAGGACCCACAATGGGTAGTTAGTGAAAGACAGTATCCCATGGGAGAGACCACAGGTTGGAGCATGGGAACAGTGTGAGGAGGAAGGAGCAGCAGAGCCGAAGCATCATGAACTGACCACAGAAACCAACACCCCATCCTCCCTGAGCTGCCTGGGGAACAAGGACGTAGAAGAATCAGGAATGAAGGAATGAAACTGAACTTGGGAAGAGAATATAGTTTTCAATTTTGTCTTTGTTTCTCACTACCCTACTCTATTTTAAATTGGCAATAAATTAAATCGATTTTCTCCAAGTCTGTTTTGCCTGTGATAATAAGAGGTAAACAATCTTCCTGTATTTAATCTTGACCCGCAACCTTTTTCAACCTGTTGTGGAGGGGATGGAAGGTGAGGAGAGAGCAGCTGGATGGGTGTCTGGCAGCCAGATGAGGTCAACCCATCACAATACTTTAAAGCTATAAATCTTCCTTTAAGTAGTGTTTTACAGCAACATCAGCTGAATTATTAAAAATATATATATATAATCCATCAAAAAATGGAAAAACCCACCAACAGAAAGGCCCATTCTGTAGGAAATGTGACTGTGCGTGAACATTTGTAGGACTTATGTCTTTCAAAAATGTAGCATTACTTTTATTGTAAGTGTACAGATGTAGTCAGCAGAAACACCAGTGAGGATGGTGCATCTTACAGAATAGAATTCCCACGCACACACATGAGAAGTTCAGGGTAATGATGTGCTCTTTCCCCCACCCCGAATATGGTCCTTTACCTGTAGTTTGTAAATGTTAAGGAGATGGTGTGGGGGGGAAATGTCACAAAAATGGCTACAGCATTTACTTATGAGGGGAAATAGTAACGGAAAGGGCAGTAGCCAGAATCTGGAGTCCGTGATCTTCCTGTCATCAATATTGTATTATACACAGGAGATTGTTCTTCTGCAGGAATTGCAGATTCCTCTGCAGAGCTGTTGAAATCCTTTGCTGAAAGGAGATCTCTCTCTGAAAGCAACCTCAGAGAATATAGAGTTTATGACCAACAGGATAATCACTTGAAGCAACAAAAAGATGCGATTGTGTATAAATTTCTCCAGTGGGAAGATCATCAACTTTTTGTAGGACAAACTAAAACTTCTACAGAAGCTGCAGAAAGTAGATTGACCACAAACAGATCTAATCAAATGCCCCTTTACAAAGGATCCCTGAGGGAATCCCACCAGCTCTCCACACTTGCAGTCAAACATTTCCATTTCTCCTGGATGTTTGGTTCAAGGCCAACCAGCTTCAAGGTGGATCTTCAAACGTCAACACAGTTGCTCAGGAAGTTCCTATCAGTGACTTTGGATTGATTCTCTGCCTTTTAGAATTGCATTCTTAGAGAAAGTTTCCATGTACTGTTGCTACATTGCAGCCTGAGCCTAATGATTAATCATCTCCTGCCACCACGAGCTGTTCTCAACACGAATACGTGTGAAAACAAGCAGCCTGTATCACTGAAGATCAGAAAAGTTACGCTGAAACCTTTTGGCAACCAGGTACTTAAATTATCCATGAAAACATATATAAAATTAATACTAAAGTGGCAAAAGTCATTACCAAATGTGAGCTTCAGACTGTTACTGAAAACTGATGACACTCTATTACTGAGCATTTAGAAGTTAACCTTGCAAGATTTACTACTACGTTGGAGTCGGGTATCAGGATGAAAATACTGCTGCTAATGAATCAGACAATGACTAAATAGTCTGCCTCTCTAGATCTAAGCCATCTCTTAACAACATAATCTGAACTCCTTGGTCTTCAACCTGCAATCATTACTCAAGGAAAAAGAAATGAAGTTAATAAAAAAAAATCACCTGGGTAAGGAGTCTAAAAGTCATTTTTATGGTGTCACTTGGAAAAATAGCATTAATGGAAACGTCAAAGAAATCATAGCATCTCTTCTAAGAGCAGATAAATAATTGGGATACCTAGGAATTAAATAGATTTTCTGGAATGTATTTACAGATCAGAACTCCTTTTCTAAAGTAAGTTGAGCGCTTGCACTGTGTTACGAAGCACTGAAGAGGTCTGATAGCCTCATGCAGCTGTTGTCGCTATGTTATAAAAACAAACCCTACTGCCTTAATACTGCTCTCTATATATGTTCTTAAACCCGGGTACTTTGTATAACTTCCATGAGTATTTCAGAAAGTCAGAGACTCTTCTGATTTCTCTTGTCCATTCCAGTCAGTTTAAACCAAAACTTTCAGTGTGATTGCTAGAGGAACATGCTTTTCAGTGCTATTTTTTTAGAATATATAGGTAACAAGTTCAGTCCTGACAAGGAAAAAGCACAAACCTTCGACTGTCCTTCAGAACAAGCACTAGTTAAACCTAAAAACTGAGTTAAGCTTATGGGAAGGAAAGGTTTCTGATATTTCTTAGGCTACTTTGTTGAGCTAATTGTACCCATTGCTTTGGGATCTAACAGGCAGTGCTGCAAAATCTGACGCATACACTGTGCCTGAGTGGAAAGAATGTGAATTCAGCCCTATCTAGACACCAGAAAGTTTGCTGAAAGTGATCAGCCTTTGAAGAAGAGAAGAAAATTTGAAGTTTTCCCTTAACAAGAGGGCCGCGTAGGAAGTCCTGGTCAGAGGAAATGCTAGAATATCAACTTTCTCATCTCAACATGAAAACTACACTAAGAGACACAGGAGCTTTTGACTTCTGGCCAAGAATAAAAACTGCCTAGGAAAGGGAGAAATCTGATCTAAGCTGTCTTTCAAGGAAGTGAAGGAAAAGAGAAAGAGTGTATTTGTTTACCACACGAGCTATTCATCTGTCTGTGATACAGACACCCTACCCAATTAAACTGAGTTTTAAACTGAGGAATGAAGTTGTTCTTCTTCCTTCAGAAACGTTGCATTGATTACTGTATTCCTGTGAACTTCTGAGGTGTGTTTTAATTTGTCTGCAGACATAACAAATCTGCAAGGGAGAGCTGGCTTTTGTCTTGGCTTGTTATTTGTTAGATGATTTCCCGGCTACAGTTGTTGCCTGTGGCACATAATGCACCCTTGTCTTTTCTCAAGACAGAAAATTTTCTTTTCATTACTACATCAATCTTAGGATGTGGTAGGAAAAGCACAATGGATATTGGTAGAGGTTTACAAAATAAAAAAAAAATATATCTGTGGATAGAAATGTTAAGAATTAGTCAGTGCTGTGAAAATAAAGACATAGACCAGCCTCCACTACTGTTCAAATCTATTCAAATCACTCTGTTGGTGGCAACAGATACTTGGTGTCTTTGCAAGTAGGTCATTTGGATCCAGAACTATGTGTATGCACACAAAAGCCATAGTTTTCCAGACTATTCTCACTGAAATTTAGCAGGTTTTTTTGAATATTTCAGATATTTCAAGTTCAAGATTTCAATACTGCTTCCTTTGTATCGTGGTTAGGAGCTCCACTGAAAAGACGGTGACCTCAAAGAGATTTAAAAGCAGATCTCCATGACTCTTCAGTCACCAAATTGGCTGGTTATCCAGACCGCAGGCATAGCTGTGTGTCAAAACTGGTGCTGGTGTTCCTGGGGGGGGATGGCAATTACTAGTTTATGCAGCACCCTGAAGTGGTATTAGTGTTATTCATCAGCTAATGTAAACAATCAAGGCATCAATGATCCATTTTACTTTCCATTGCTTTGATTCTACTTAACAAGATGTTGAAAGGGTAAGAACTACAGAGTGAGCCGTAGGTGTTATGCAGAGAGACAATTTTCTTTTCGCTGCTACAAAATTCTCCCGCCTTTTGATGGTGGGGCATGAAATTGCTTTGACTGCAATTAAGCAGCTGTAAGTAGAGCAACACTTAGTTTCTCTCTGTACCTAGCTGTGTCTTTTTTAATTTGTCCGCGTAAATGAAATGGCTACCTTTTTTTTTTCCCCCCCCCCTTTTTTTAACGTGCAGCGTCTTTCTTGAAGTCACAAAACTTTTATGAGGGGGTGATGTTCTTTTTCATCTGGATCCCACTGCTACTCTGATGCCTAGGTTGTTCGTTTCATTGGGTGGAAGCGTGTGGTGCTTGGTAAATAGCATTCTCAGGAGGAAGCAGCGAGGAGCTGCGCCGTCACAGTAGGAGGCTACGAGAAGTCTTCTTCCTGTACGGGATAACTGGAGCATCCAAGCTCCAAATGGAGGAGAGTGACATGTTCCACCGCAAAAAAAAAAAAAAAAAAAAAATGGGGCCTTCAG
>VZRU01007858.1:176808-198259 GCA_013398155.1 Pedionomus torquatus
TCAGACTGTCCAGACTGTCAGCATTTCATCTTCTTTTCTGGGAACGCCAGTTAATTTCCTTATTTTTTTTTTTCTTGATGATTTGTAAGGTCCTCCCTTCTTTACTCTTTCTGTATCTCAGGTCAGTATGACTACTGGCAGCCTCGTGATTGTCCATGAGGTCTTTAATATGCAGTTACTTTTCCATTTTCTGACCCTGTTTGAGTCATTGGACATTCTAGTTATCTCCAAACATCTGAATTCTTCTTACTTCATCAGCTTCTAGATGTGTACAAGCCAGTAACATTCTCATAGAAGGCTTCATCAGTTCTGGCTTGGAAAAGTAACCTCTCTGTGGCTACTGTGGTGTGATGGCTTCAGCTGAATTGGCCAATGACTAGAGGACAGATGCTCATCCCCCAACTCTCTCTCCAAGCAGAGGAGGAAAAAGGTTAAAGTCTCTTCCAGACACAGCTGTCCTTTCTTATTTCTCATCGTGTCACATGTCCTTGTCCAAAGTCTCTGGCTTCCCTTCTCTAATAATGTTTCATCCACCTTTTTGCTGTGCTGTTTGGTCACCAAGTTGTTGTAAAATAATAATAAAAAAGACATGGCATTTTCTCTCCTCCCATGAGCTTGCTATGAGGGACTTATTCTAAACCCTTCTCCCTATTTTCATTTCTTCATGTGGGGAAAGCATCTCATAGGAGGGAATGCAACACTTGGTGGTACTTGACCCTGACCAAGATCCCTGCACAGTAGCATGAGCCAAAAAAAGGAGGATTCACAATTAATCTGCCTTCATCTCTTTAAACGCAGTCTTGTCTCAAGGAAGATGAGTGTTACTCATGTCTGCTTGTGGTTCATCTCTCATTTCCTTTCTGATTCAATAGAAAACTAACCATCCAAAAAAAAAACAAAGAAAGAAAAAACCAAACCTAAATGCTTCCAACACACAGTATTTGGAATGAGACAGTGGCAAATACGTATTAAAAAAGGAAGGGCTGCTTAAGCACATTATAATCTGAATGTATGGTCTTTCTTATTTTATTTATTTTATTTAATTTCATTTAACTTTACTTTTTCTTTCCATGTTTTCTCAAAGGACAGTTGTCTTTTTTCACTGTGATGAATGTGTGGTTTTAGCCATAAAATACTCCCTAAATCATTAATTTGAAATATTAAGCTGTTTGGGGGATTTATAGGCTTCTGCAAAAATGTCATCAGAAGTATTTATAAATGGAAAAAATGAAGAGAAAACATAATTTAAATTCAGTCCCTCTACAAATTAAAAATGTTTGTTATTGCTGTAATATACAGCAAAATATTATCAGACATATGGTATTGTTATGTGAACCATATGCTTGTATTTCTTGTGGAGCATATGGTAAGAGTTTAAAATAAGCAGCATTATAAAAATATGATGGGCTTTAAAAATATATCATTTATAACAAATAAACTTTTGATTTTTTTTAAATTTTTTTTGTTTGCTTTTATAAAACAGGTATTTTCAGGAACACATCTGACAGAATTTTCTCATACCAGCGATGGAAAATGTGTAAAATGAAGAGTGTCTCTTGTCTGTTTTGCCGCTTCCATCTCCACTGGGAATGGTTGAAATTATTTCGTGTCATAGCCAAAGTGTAAGGAGATGTGTTTTGTTGAAAAAACCCAACGCTGATGTTCTAAAAGACAGTGGAAAGTGTGTGTGCGTGCTGTAATGTGTTACTGAAGAGGACAGAAAACATTTTGCTGGATCATGGAGCCCCATTTCGGACCATGAACCTTCTCGTCGAAAAGTAAGCTGCGCAAAACTGTACCGTAATCAACTATTGCTTCACCTTTAAACTCCTCCAGAAAAGATCTGTTCCTTTGGGGTACAGAGGTTATAAAAAAGCTCAAACATGTCCTGTTCTTTCCATCTTCTCTGCCGACAGGTCACTGCTTTGATGAAAAAGCTCATTCTGTCCAGGCTCACGTGATGTTCCTATCACCATGGTGCCTTATGTAAGTATTAGTGCCTCTTCTGGTTCCAGTTAGATGTACTGACATCAAATCTTTTTTTGTGATTATGTGAGTTCAGTTAAGATATTATTAGCGTTTAAATTCTATCACCTTTCTTTGCAAAATAGGACGTTAATAATGTACAAATCAGGCAAACAAACAAAAACCTTACTGTATTGCTTAATAAGCTACCTGATTTTCTTGACATTTTTCAGAAGAACTTTCAGCTCCCGTGCAACAATGCACCATTTGTTTCTGCTCTGTCCTTGTTTATTATACAGTTGTCAGGAGTTTCATTCTCTCTCTGCCTATCCTTCTTTCTCTCCTTCTTTGCCTTTCTTCTTTTAGATTCTGTAGTATGGCTACAGTAAAGAAAGGAAATGGTGACAAATGAGACTTGCCATTAAGGGGAAGCAATCTGCAGCAGAGTGAAAAGTTATAACGGTTCTTTGAATTATGAGAAGGCAGTGATTCTTTTGAAATATAAATGCGTGTAATTATGTGAAAGAGTGCAAAACTATTTGGTTTTTGTTTCCTTGTTTTATCTTTCTGATTTTCACCGTTAAGGTTGGAAAACCAACAGCCTCTTCTATTTGTTGGTCAAAGGAAAAAAAAAATGGGAGAGAGTATTTTGGAATGGCACATTTTGTTTCATTTTTATTCTTCTCTTAAAGCCACTTAGAACTTTTTTTGCCTTATCTAGATTGATAGATTTTTAAATGCAATGTTGCTTTTAAATCAAAATAGATTGGTTTTTTTCTTTAGAATTGTACCTTTTCTAAATTCACAGCTCAGCAAATCAACAGAAGTTCAAAAGTGTTTCTCTGTCACTAAATTTGTATTTATTATGTATGGGGAAGTTGTTTTTTTTTTAGAAAAGAGTCTATTCCAAACAGTGCATTTACCTGTGTGCAAGAAAACATGTGGTATCAGTTTCTTTTCACTCCACTCCCATCAGTTCTCAGTTTTCTCAATCCAGCCATCGTCTCTTTGACTCAAAGATTCTTTCAAGAGTCTCCAGCTTGAAGCTCAGTCTGGTTCTTCTACCCCAGAACGCTTTGCTTATCTTTATCACTCTTACTCTACGATTAAACGATTTTTTCCTGTATTTTCTTTATTTTAAAAATTCTCTGTTTAGTCAAATCCTACAGTTGTTCTTCTTGGAGTTAGGTTCTCCTGCAAGGTCATTAAAAAGAGAATCTTTTATAGGCCTTTCACAGACCTTGGCAAAGGTCCCAAACATAGATTTTTGGGGGAAAATCATGCAGAATTCTACATGAAATGTTTAGGTTTTATACAAAAGGAAGACAGGATGCTTTCCCTACTCCCTGTTATACAAAAGAGTAAAAAGAGTAAAGGCACAGGGGTCTCTGTGGAAAAGAGAGGAGAAATTGTTGAGAATTAAAAGACATGTTCTTAGCAAAATCTAATTGGATCTTCAAAAATGGCTCAAAGAGTGTACTGAGGTGTTTTTATTTTTTTTTTTTTTCCTGATCTATATAATGGAAAGGTAAAGTTGTCAGAAATCCAATAAGAAATATGGCATAAACTTCTTAATCCCCATTCCTAGATGTCTGCTATTAACACGTGTTTGTCGAAAAAGGTTTGACAATTTGGCACTTTTCCATTAACCCTAATAGCATTAGGGGTAACAAAAGTGTCAGTTCAAAATTCTGGGTACCGTACGGCAGTGAGAATAAGCTCGTTCCACATGCATATGTTCAGCTGCAGTGTCTATTTACCGGTTGGTCCGGTGACAATCACAGCATTATAACTGCACTTGCTATTGCAAGCACAACACGGTCAGGATAAATATTGATGAATTAGAGTGAATTGAAAGGGGGAAGGCAGCTTGGGTGTCATCCAGCAAGGATACACGTGCAAGGATGACTTTGTGGAAA
Organism: Pedionomus torquatus; assembly: GCA_013398155.1. Lineage (NCBI taxonomy): Eukaryota > Metazoa > Chordata > Aves > Charadriiformes > Pedionomidae > Pedionomus > Pedionomus torquatus. Next base: position 180,693 of record VZRU01007858.1, read on the forward strand.
GGACACCTGGGAAAAAAAAAAAAAAAGGCTTTTTAATTTGCTTTTCAGTACAAGTTAGGAAAAAAGAACATCACTTCCTCCTTGGATGTGTGGGTTAGATGGGTGTCTATCGCATCAGCAGGCTCTGCCAACAAAATGATGGAAAAAACACAGCCTGTAAAATCTTTCAGCGATTCAGCAAGGTGAGATGTAGGTTTTCTCTTTCGCTGCTGCTTTCCAAAAGACCCAGCCCAGGTTAAAATTTCAAGTGAAACGCATTGCCCTGTGCTGTCTTATGGCGTATTGCACCTGATCAATCACAACCATCAGGGCGCGTGGCTTATCACTCCAGTCACCTCCCATTAGAAAATGACATACCAAGTGGGAAATTTGAATCCAAAGGAGGAGTGTTTTTAGGGATTACATTTATGGGAAGTGAACTGTCAAATCAGACCACTTTTTCTAGGTGTGTTTTCATATCAGCATAATGCTTCTAACCCTAAAAAGCTGCAGAATTACTTGCCCATTGTGGGACTATCTCTATCAAGTAAGGGTTGGGGGAAGGTTAATTTTTTTTTTAAATTTTATTTTCAATGTATTATAGATTTATTCAGGGATTTATTGAAAATACTTGAAGTGGAAAATTATTTTCTCTGTAAGATTCACTCCTTTGTTGCATCCCACCCCCATCAGAAAATACTATTGCAATTCCTGTTACATCAGAACCCAAAGTGATACTTCAAATGCTTTTAAGTATCTTCTAGCCTCTGCAAAAAGAGGAACGTTGTGTTCGCAAAACATCTACCTTCCCCTTCCTGAACTTCTAACCCCGAGGGAGCAGAAGCAAACGGGACCTGGGAAAACTACGGGCGAGTTCCTCTGGGGGTCTTCTGTCAGAAAGCAAAGCATTAGGTTTAAATATTTGAGTTTGTAATGAGACTGGAAGACTCTGATTGCCATCTATTTTTAAAGCTCATCATTTTCTATTTCAGGTTGTCTACATTTCTCTCCTACTCAGAAAGAAGAAACCGTATTTGATAGCTTGTTTGACCTCAATGAAAGAAAAAAAAAAAAAAACAAGAACAGGGCTGAGATGTACATTAGAGAGAGAAATATCCTTCTTGTGTGAGGTGCTCACCTCTGTGGAGAAATATGATGACTGGACACATCAGAGTATCCCATCTTTAACCCTGTGCTTACACAGCATTCCTGCCCTCTGTCCGATGTCCTGGGCTGCTGAATGCGTCCTGAGCAATACTGAATATTACTCTTCTGGATGTCATCAAATCTTTTATGCAAATCTGTTGCTACAGGAAACTTAATATTCCAACATCATTTGACTTAATTATGCCAAAAAAAAAAAACCAAAAAAACCCCACCATGTGTTGCAGACTCATCTGTTATGACTGACTTGCTGAAGAGTAAGGTGATCCCTTGGTGTTTTGCTCCACCTCCTTCATACAGGTGAGCATCTTGTACACTTTTCCCTATCCCTCCATTGCTTTGCCATTAAAGTTCTCTTGAAGTCATGTTCAGAGGTCTGGAAAGAGCTGCCCCTGACTGTGTGGGTGGGACTCGCCTTGCAGAATGTGAGTAACCTCTGAGATCACATGGGGAGACACCGGATTCTGTAAACTCATCCCCCAAAGTGCTCTAAATCTGAAATAACAGGAGAGGAAAGACAAACAGCTCCTGATTCCTGGTGCTGCTTTCTCTTGCTCCTTGAGCTGTGTCTCAGGAAAAGTATTTTGCATGTTGATAACGGAGATGACTATTGCAAGCAGCTAGAGAGTGAGTTTAAAAGCCACAAACTGCATTCTTCCCAAGCAGAATGTTCTAACACAATTTAAATCCAATCATTGGACATTCTGCAAGGTTTTGAAATTTGCCTGTTTCCTGACAGAAAAATAGCCAAAATGCAGATGTTACAGAAATAACTAGTCAGACTCAGGAGACAATGGAAATGAATAATTTAGCTAAGGCAGTCATCACTGTTGGGTTAAAAAGCTCTTGAAAAATCCCATAATATGTAAAATTCAGGTAGATTCCTTTCACTGCGACTTCCAGCAAATAGGATGGTTTTAATTTCCGAGCATGATGCATTGCCCTTTGCAGTGTTATGGCAGGTTGCATCTGATCAGTCACACTGGATTACATTGCACATCAAAGCAAATGTTATCATTCCAGTCACATCAGATTAGAAGATGACATCTCATGTTGGCAATTTGAATTCGAGTCTTTTGAAGGGTAATTTTCGAGTGTGGGATTAAAATATCCACCCCAGTCAAAGGTCAATAGGTACACTTCAGATATCAAATGTGTAGTGTTTGGCACGTTTTCTTTCCTTTTCTTTTTTTTTTTTTTTTCTTTTTTTTTTGTTTGTTTGTTTTGCACTGGGTTGATGAAGCCAGATGTAATTGAGACGAATGTGGCAGAAATAAGGCAAAAGGACACACTTTTAAAACATCAGTGTCTAAACTACAGCTGAAAAATGGATGAAGTTAATGGAGACAGAAAACTGAATGCTGATAGTGTGGGGGAGCCCCCAGCCAAACTGGTTTCAGAGCACAGTAGATGAGATGCAGGGGGTTGACGTTCGATTCTGCTTCATCTCCACCTCGCCTTGTCCATGCAGAGATGACCTGGGGCAGGGGGAGCTGCAAAATCGGCTCAGCTGGGGGTTGTCTCAAGATTGCATCACAATAAGAACACAAACCGAATGGAGCCTTAACAACAACCAAAAAAAATGCCCCGAGTCCCATCCCACCACCATTCCCCTGACTCTGAGTGCCAGACATCACAAAATTAGCAACAGAAACTTAGAAGCCATCGCACTGTCACTGCAGGTGTCACCATCTTCCCGTATAACATGAGCTTTTCTGGGTCCTATGAGTCATCTCCATGTCCATAATGAAAACCATGAGACAAGGCATTTCCTTTTGTTTCCGAACTGTTTTCCTAGGGCTGTGAGCTATCTGGAAAAGCAGCTGTTGGAAAGGTGAAGATGTAGCCCAGGTGTGGAGCAGGAGGCCAGGGGCACTGCACACACTCACCACTGGCTGGTTCACCGATGCTCAGCGGATGCTTCTGTGTGCGCTGCGATGTGACTGTCCCACCTCTTGAATGTACTGCTCCCAGGTATTCAGAAGTTTTAAACTGGTCTGGTTTGAGCTGGGTGGAGCCTGCCTAAATCAAAGAGATTTTACCTGAATCTGGGGACCCACCTACGTCGAAAGCGATGTATTGTTCAGGCTGTGTTACAGATGAGGGTCTAGAGGGTGACAAGAACTAAAATCCCATGGAAAGCTGCCTTTTGAAGGTGATGCTGGCCTCTGTCCTGTTTTGTCTGAAGAAGGCAATACAGTTTTTTACTACCTTTTTTTCTTCTAAAACACTCATGTTCTATCTACTTGGATAATGCACGAAACTATAATGAAGTCAGATGCTGCAGTTTGACACAGAATCATAGAACGACTGCTTGGAAGGGATCACTGGAGATCATCAAGCTTCCTACTTAAAACACAACTGTCACCAGCTCCAGCTCAGAACAGCCAGGAGTGAGTCTTAAAACACCCTTAGCGTTAAAATAGTTTTAAAAACCTTAAAGTCTGTAGATTCTTCAGTTGTCCCTCCCCACCCAAGCAGTGTATTCCAGCCCTACACACCAGAGATTTATTTCCTTGCAATGCCTTCCCAATCCCACTCTAACTATTTATTTTAATCTGCTGTATTTTTCAATACATGTGACTGAAAAAGTGTAATTTCTTCAATTCTTATTTTTTTCCCTCCCCTTTCCAGTTCAGAGAGAGAAGCATAAATATTTCGATCATGGAAGGTTTTAACTGATTTTTTTATCACTGGTGCGATTCAGTTCAGTCCACTGGTAGTACATGCTGCATTTTATTAATTGGTTCTTGGCAACTGGCCTGTTCATTCCCATTATAATGCCTTTTTATCTAATAAGCATTTTGATAAAGCTAAGGTTATTTTAATAAGATCTCTTATCACAGGACTTCAAGTTAAAACTAGTCCATTTCCATGTGAGTTTTTGAATCTTTTTCTGTCCTTCATTATAGCTCTATAAATCCAGAGTAAAATCCAGTTCAAGAAGATAAGATCAGATGATGCTGTAAGGATCAGAAGTCCATGTCTAGACACATGTAAATCTTCATGCTAAGCGTGAAGCGATGTTGACTGTGACTGCCAGTAATTACAGTTGCTCAGATTCACTGGAATTTAATCTGAAACATTTGCCTACTCTTAAATCTGGAGAGGTTGACGTGGAGAGATGATATCTTGTATCTGCCAAAATATTACAGGCACAAATTTCAGACAGGCTTCTGGGTGCATGTGGTCTTCAGCAGGGTGAAAAAGAGGAGCAATTCCTCTTCTAGTTTCTTTTTTCCCCTCACAAGGTCTGACTGTTCCTGCTCTATTTTTTATTGATTGTTTTCAGGGTTTGGAATGCTTGTGGTTTCAAGCAAATTTAAATGGTGGTGTAACTATTTTGATGCTGTTCCCACTAAAAGGTACTGAGAGATTTTCCTCTCACTGTGGCTTAGTCTGTATTTTTTCAGGACAGAGAGGCACGTCTGAGAATGGGGATGTAATTGGTTTTAATCATTGGATTTCTCACCATGCATATATGAAAACCTTCTTTCATTTCAGGTTCAAATGTTTGGGAGTTTTTTTGGTGATTAGTTTTAGTTTGCCAGTACTTTTTCTCTGACCTGTGGCTAAGTCATCATTACATGGAGCTTGGCAGAAACATTGTCTAGTGCCAACTGAATAATCATTGGTTCCCGCTTATTCTTCAAGTTTTTTCTCTGTGAGTAAAATTAGTATTCTAATCCCAAATTTAGTATTCTAATCCCCAATTAAAAACAAGAGGTAATCTTTAAGCTGACAGTTATGTGATTCATTGAGTTTCATGTTTCCAGTAAGCGGAGAAGATATAGAAAGAGGAAAACAAGTGTACTCTCTCAATTTTATTCAACTTGAATTCATCCAAGATCCCCTTGTGTTCATGCAGGATCGCCACAATGCAAGCAGTCTAATTTTTTAGATTTGAAATCATTTGGGACTTTTATTTTTAAAATAATTTTTAATACTCTTGGAGAGATGCCATAAATCTCTAGCATGTAATAAAACAAGGTAGATGAATAATCATCTTATTGAATGTAGGTTCACCACAAAGCACCCAAGTATCTATAGATAGTCCTTGATGTGTTAAGAAACCACTTTTTAAATCTTACTATATAAATATGTTATAGTCCTACAGCTAATTCTCTTGATACGTGTGGGTTTGCCGTTTTTAAGTTTCTAAATTTAGGCAGCATGGTTGGAAGACACATTCTAAGGTGCACTGAGACAAGTGACGAGTCCCTAACTGAATCAAAAAATGCAGTGAGAAGTGCAGTCAAGCTCTTTTGGGAGGCAGCTCAGTCCCTGGGTATTCCCTCAAAGCTTCGGAAGCCTGTGCTTTGGGGATACTGAGGATATAACTTTTTTTTTTTTTTTTTTTGAAACAGCAATAAAAAACACTTCACAGCAAACACTGCTCCAGCCCTGATTATCATTCAAAAACTTCCTTTTGACTGTAACAAGTCATAAAAAAAGATGCCAACATGTGGATATTCTCTACTTTTCCCTTGCTTTCCCAAGGAGTGTATGAGAATGTTATGGAATGCGTATAGCAAGGGGGTTTTGGGTTTTGGTTTTTTTTTTTAAACTTTCAGTTGGTTATTTGCTAGGTCTTTAGATGCTAAGACAGATGGAATAAAACACAATTAATGTAAATTGCTGGATTGCCCATACAAATGCCAGTGCAGAAGCAGCTAGCTGTAGGCACCATATATCTGTAGTATTTTATATATTTATACAACAATGATTTTTCCAAATCCTGAAATGAACGTCATAAACTGGCAAAGCAGCAGAAAAGTTTGCAATCTTGTTGGCAGGTTGCCACGAATGTACTCTGGTGAGCAGTGAGGGTAAGACTAGTAGTGAATCTCTTTTATGGTGCTGTTATCAGGACATAATGTGCTGGGTTTATGGCATACCACCACAGCCAGTACCCAAACTGCCAATGGAAATATAATTTAGGATCTGATGTGAGATCTTGCAGTGCATCAGTAATTTAATTGGGTCCTTCATCATTCCCATCTCTAACTGTCATTAGCTGATAATTGCTTATCCTAAAAGAACCGGGGAAATTTTGTCCATATTTGAGGGAACTCGGTGTGTACTCAGCATTGAAACAGAACACAACCCACTACACGATTACTATGCTGGGGAGAAAAGAAAGAACTCTTTAGCCTCTTGATCCCCTGAGTGAAGTGTTTCCTACTCTTTACAAATGTTCCTGTAAACTCACCGTGGGGTTTTGTAGGTTTTTGGTATGGTTTTTTGTTGTTGTTGCTGTTTGGTTTGCTGTTTGGTTTTTGTAGAAGTTGTTGTTGATGTTTTTGTAAGAGCTGAGGAGGTAGGTGCAATGTTCTAATGAACCGTGGCCCCCACTAAGCTCATCCAGGGAGAGGCATCTATCACCAGACGTTCCCTTGAATCTTGCAGAAGATGTTGCTGTGATGAGCATAATAGGAGAATCTGAATAGAATAAAGATAAATGAGCACATTTTTTACTCTAAACATTTTAGGTATCGTTTTGCTTTCACAGCAGGTGGCTTGAAAGTTCTCCTATCCACTGCTGTTATGTACTGTGCAGAAGGTCAGAGGAGATGATCATAACGGTCTCTTGTAGCTTTATAATCTATGAATCTATACTCCTGGGGAATTGTAAGTGCCAAGAAATCTGCTTAAAAACACTGGTTACAGAGAAGGCAATCAAAAATGATTGGGAGAAGGCACCCCCCACCATCCCTCCTAATAAGGGCTCTGAGTACAAAGATGGGGAAATTTGTAACGCAAATTATAGATGGATTTTTTTATCTTTTTTTTTTTTTTTTTTCCAATTAAGACAGACAGACAAGAAGCCAGGCAATTTCAAAACAGCTCATACACAAAGTTTCTGACAAGGAGAACAGTAAGGGAAACCTTGGAAATATTGTAACAGGCAATTTGATTGTAGCAGACATGCATTTTGAGGAAAGACAATAGAGGGGGAAAAAAACCCAAAGGCCTGATTGATAATTATTTTGCTGTCAGATTCAGAGAGAGCTTGTGAGTTCCAGAAATATTAGCAAAAAAAGCAACAAGCTGTAGAATTATGAATAATCCTGAACCTATCAGATCAGAGGCTTAAATTTCAACTTGAATGAAGCAAGGAAATAAATACCAGGAGCAAAATGTCCATTGAATAGCTGATAGATAATGGAATAAGGGACGAGCGGCATGAACTCGTCGGGAAATAGAGATGCTTTTATTGTTGATGATGGAATTTTAATTGTAGTACAAAAAAGGAAAAATAGATTTTATAATCTATTTGTGCATGGATCCTGTCTCGGGCGCTAAAAAAAAAAAAAAAAAAAAAAAAAAAANCATATTAGCTGTCAAATTTCCTCTCTCAAAATTAATTAGAAGTCTTTTGGATAGGGACACTGTCATATGGACTGAAAAGTGACTGAAGGGCCATTAAGAAGGGATAATGATAGGTAGCAATGCATCAAGTTGTGGGGGAGCTGTCTGGTAGCACTGAAGGGGCTAGTGTTAGTTCCAGGTTTCTCTGACATCCTCATTAATGACTTGAAAGAAGGGAGTAAATAGCAAGTTAATGAAACCCACATATTCTGCTAAATCGGGAGGTGTTGCAAACACCACTGGTGGCGTAAAAATAATAGGAAGGGACCACGTGATATTAGAATACCACGGACATAACAGCAAAATGAGATTCAATTTGGAATAAGGCTATCTAATAATAGATGAAGAAAAATAATCCGAAACATACCTATGGAGTGGGAGAGAGAAACCTGGAAAGCAGTAATGCTTAAAGAACCATGGAGGTTGGTAATGGGTAGAAAATTAGGCATGAATCTATAGAGTGATACGGCACTAAGGGAGGCCAACGAGCTTTTGGGTTTCATACAAAGAGGTGTCAAAGAGCGAGGAAATAATAATCATTCACAGCATAACGCTCATGCAACTAAGCCTGGAATATCACATTCTGTTCTGGGCACCGGTTTACCAGGCAAGTAAATGAGCAAATGAGATGCATTTCATAGTGGAGCAGCAAAAAAAGAACACAAGATGAGGGGGAACATTTTAGGAGAAGGAGATGTAAAAGCCAAATGCCACTCTGTGTACCTTGGCCAAATGACAACAGACAAGGGACGTGAGAAACGTCGTGTCTCTGTCAAGGTTGTAAAATCCAAAGGGAAAAAAAGGATTTAGGAAGGAACGAAGGAGCAGCAATAAATTTAATAGGATCAAATTAAGAAATAAATAAAAAGAAAAAGTGAGGAAAAAAATAGTAGATACCAGGAAAGAGTTCTTGGATTTAGTGGAGTTTGTTTAGAAATATCCATGAAAATGGACATTCAGGAAACAAAACATGTTACGACTGTATTAATTGTGCAGTTTGCAATTTCCTAGTAAAATGCGCTTTTTGTTATTCTCTTCATTGCTGACTAAAACTCAATTCCAGTATAATCTGGAGGTGAAGTGGTACAGGTTGCATCATCTGGAACATTTTATAAAGGGCTAAATAAATCAACTCTCCATGTTTTAACAATCCGTGCAAGTATTAGCTAAAATCAATAACTGGACAGATATATGAAGGACAAAAATAACAGAACGGATGAATCGAGCCCTCAATAACCAGAAATACAGGTAGAGAAAGGCCACGCTGACTAGAGGGGTAGTGATGCAGAAAAACTCTCTTCACTTCTTCACTGTGGTAGGGAGAACAAGAGAAGAAGCACAAAACACTCTTCTAAGAAAGGGATTTTAGTCCCATCTGAAAATGTGTGAATTCCAAAGAACAGCTATTCCCAATCCTGATGTATAAAATTTGATATAGAAACCGTACGCTTTATTTGCTTCTCCCTTTCTACAAAGGCATCAAATGATTATAAAATTTAGCAAAAGAGCGAGCTCTTTTTTACTGTTTTTAAAACTATCCTGGAAGTTTCTATACTGGAAATATATATTACTATCAAATCCTAACATAGTGGTCTAAGAAAAGAAATTTGAGGGAAAAAAAATCATTACAAAATTAAGGCTTTTATTAAAATAAAAATCTGTAAGGAGATGGATTAAGGACACCTTATCCAGGGAAATTAAATGAAAAACTCAAGATTTTTCTAGGGCTACCTGTTTCTGTACTGACTGTACAGAAGATTACGAAGAGACAGAAGGAGAATAAGGGTGAGAAAAAAAATCCCAGCTCCCTGTAGGACAGAAAGAGCGGTGATGAAATAAGACTATGTGGAGGCAAATATCTAATGTACAGGGCATCGTTACCTACATTTTCCTGTCTGGTTTGACTTTCCTTACAGGACTCTGCTTATGAGCATCTTTCACTGACGTCTGAGACATACCCTGGGTCTTTCTGGTATTAATATTGTTTTGTTTGTTAGGAAATAGTGTAAGCTGTTTTGAGCAATTCAATCTGGTTGGATGTTTTGAGCATCCCCTTCAATTCTCATTTCCTGAAGACGCTCATCCCCTCTGTTCTCCATACTAATCAGCTCTGCAGTTATTTTGTTGTTTACATATATTGTTTCGGGGTCAATCAAAGTGAAATAATCTGATTTCTAATTTTTGGCTTGCTAAACTAGATTTGATGGCATTGAAAACATAACAAACTTGTATGCGAGGACCCATAGAAGCCCGGGATATCGATAGAAATAATTTCTGGCATCAACATGTGATTGACCCTTCTTAATTCAAATGTAGAAATCAGTCTAGCTTTTCTTTTTCGTGTGTTTACATGTCTTTGTAACATCTCTCTCCTGCAAATATGGTACAGTCAACAGAACAGTATTTTCATATCTGAGAAATGTTGCTATTTTGATACAACCACGCTGTGACATTTAACCTTGTGCGGAAGGTTGCAATGACACTAGAAGATAGTGAAAAATGGCTGAGGAACAGGATGATGACACTGTGGCATGATATGATTTATTTTTTCCATAATTTGCTTTTCAGCTCTTCCTCTCCTATTTCTCATGAGACTAACATGCTCACCTGAAGCAGCTTAGTTAAGATACAGTTTCAGCCATTCAGAAAAATGGGGCTAATTATAAGGGCTGTATGGAGAGTTCAAATGTTGTGAAGAATGTCTTAGACTGTTTAAAGCTCAAATATGTTGTGAGAGAAAGGTTTTTGTTAAGCAATGGCAGAAGCTCCACAGGTGTTTGTAGGCACACACGCAACAAGAATTGGAAGGGTGCATCTCCACTGCAAATGAACACAACTGTTTGAAATGAAGTCATCCCTGGAAGTGTCCAAGGCCAGGCTGGACGGGGGCTTGGAGCAACCTGGTCTGGTGGAAGGTGTCCCTGCCCAGGGCAGGGGGGTTGGAACTGGATGAGCTTTAAGGTCCCTTCCAACTCTAACCATTCTATGATTCTTCTTTGATTTTGTTCATTGATGATGAGACCAACACAACACAACACAGCTGGGGCCACTGTAGACTGCACAGACCTGACAGTGATCAGTTGTAAAGCTGTGTCCACCCTTGCCCCAGAGGGCAATAACTCTTTTCTGCCTTTTCTCTCAAGTAGGGTCCACACAGAAACCCCAATCTTGAGGATGCAGAAGCTCTGCAGCCTGCAGTGCCTCAGCCACGCAAACGTCCTCTCTCTGTCCCTGTTGTCCCCCAGGGCTGTGCTGGTTTTGGTGGGATAGAGTTAATTTTCTTAACGGTAGCTGGTATGAGGCTATGTTTAGGATTTGTACTGGAAAGAGTGTTGATGACAGAGGAATGTTTCAGCTGTTGCTGGGCAGGGCTTACGCAGCATCAAGGCTGACTGCTCCTCACACCACCAGCGAGCAGGCTTGGTAGGAGGCACAAAAAGCTGGGAGCGGACGCAGCCAGGACAGCTGACTCCAACTGACCAAAAGGTTATTCCATGCAACGTGGTGCTCAGCACACAAAGCTGGGGAAGAAGAAAAATGCTGGGGGGGAACGACACGTTTGGAGTGATGGTGTTTGTCTTCCCAACTGTTACCCGTGATGGACCCTGCTTTCCAGGAGATGGCTGGATGCCCATGGGAAGCAGGGGAGTAATTCCCTGCTTTGCTTACGTGCACTGCTTTTGCTTTGCCTATTAACCCGTCTTTATCCCAACCCACAAGTTTTCACGCTTTTCCAATTCTCTCCCCCTACCCAGACACAAGGGAAAGCGAGCGAGCGGCTGCCTGGTGCTCGGTTAGCAACAGGGGTTAAATCACGGCAAGGATGTCTAGAATATTATCCTAGAAAGGCCCAGCATATGGCCAATGAACTACTCCAAGTATTTACTACTTACTGTTCCCTTCCAGATCTCGATGAAGATTCAGCAACCAACCGTAGCCTCTGGGTTTGAATTAACAGATGCCATTTCTTAAATCAATAAAACTACCACATTGAGGCTGGATTTTCAGAAATCTAATACCTCGCAGAGATAGAAGGAAATGTAATGGGAGCTACTTGAGGACTGAACAAACGTAAATCAAAGGTAATAGCTGCGTAATGAAGTGCGCAGACATTTGACAAAAAATGTGGCTGCGAGTCTAAAGGATTGTCTAGCCAGTAGCCTGCAGCCTTACAGAAAAATGCACAGCTATTTAAAATGTACAATCATTAAACTCTATTAAATCTTAATTTTTATAAGCAGTACACAGCCATTCGTAAGGCCAAAGCAAATAAGAATAATGCAAAGACATTGAAAATGCACAAATGATCCACCAGTATTTAGCCAACAAAATTCCAATGTGTAACAGTGCCACAAATCTAACTTTATTCACTTTCTGTCCCATGATCTAAGAGGAACATTAATCCTTTTTTTTTTTTTTTTTTTAATTTTTAATTATTCATATTTGGAAAAGAAAACAGTGCAAAAGAGTAAGAGGTGTATAGTTCTTTGAATCATTATGACTGTAGAGAACAGAGGCTTCTACCAGGATTATGTCCTCATGCTGCTGTACAAGAATGCAGATTTACTCCTTCAATGAAAAGCTTATATAATAATAGGTAGATTCACAACGGCACAAATTGGTTTCCCTCTTTCCTGCTATTGGGAATGCTCTTCCTGAAAGGCACTCTTATAATTGTAGAAATGTAAGAGGTGTACTAGCTTGCGTGGGACTGTAACGGAGAAGGTGGATTGCAGGCAAGAAGAACCTGGGGAACTCTTGAGTCTTATGCACAATGGTACGTTCTATGCATTCGACATACCATTGGCACTTCAATTATTTCACCTTTATGGCAGACTTTGGGAGGAATCCACTGACATACACAGTATCCTTTCTTTTAACTAACTGGCAGGCAATCCAGAGGGCAGAAAGGTGTAAAAAATATATACATATTTTTAAACTGATTTATTTGCAAGCGAAAAACAAAAGCAGATCAGAGCGTCCCGCTGCTTATCGACTCACCATTAATTCTTCTGCATCTTCTGTAGCTTATAAGGAAGGAGTTGAAGGAAGAGAGGTTAATGAGTTGATAATAGACACTCAAGTTTGTGATCCAAGCTAAATTCTGAGAAGTGGGTGGATGTGATAAGCTGGTAGAATGACAAAGGCAAAATACAACACAGGAGAAAGACCGATAGGGAAAGGTGGAGTAGAGGGAACAAATAGTGCACTGGAGAGCATGACCAATTCTTGGCATGTAAGTAATAATTAGGTTGCTTGAGTTCTCATTTGTTTCTTATATTTAGAATCTTATTGCAGACAAAAGAACCACACCATATATGCAAAATCAATAATTTACTGTCGCTCTAATTAAAGTCTTAGCAGTCTAATGAAAAAACTACTATTAGTGCCAATTATACACAGTTAAAATGATGTATGCCAACCTTCTGGTACTTACCTCTTTCTCTGGTGATATATTCAGTCTTCTACAGTTCTGGATCCTAAAGTCAACCTGTTCTATATGAGGAGGGAAGTTTACAGCAAGTCTTCAGCATCCCAAGTCCTTCAGTGAGGGGAGTGCAGTGTTAACGATTACCATTTCTTTATCCGAAACCTAGATGCAATTTTGATATGTTTTCTGGCATGCTTTATACTTTGGCCTTTCCTCCTTTTCCTGCAAACCCACCTTATGTCTGAAATTACTATGTAAGATGCGCATCATATAGGTTGGGTATTTGTTCTTTTTCTTTGTTACCCCTGACGCTGATTTTGCCAAGCTCCCAAGGCTGTGGTCATTTTATAACCAGTAACTGACCACAGCTGAGATGTTTTGAGCCCCGTGGCCTCTTCTGTCATGCTGAACGTGAACTTTTCAAGGCCTCTTTTATCTTCCCAGCGTATTCTACGCTGCAATTTATGCCGGGGCCATAGATGGTTCATCCTCACCAGGAACTTCTTTTTTCTGCACTAGCCATAGTAAACATGACAAGAGATGCACAGTTGCACCAAACTAAGCGAAAGCTAAACCAGAGCAGACAATAGGTCATTAGACAGCGGAGGTCTAGACGGGCTTGAAGTCTGTGGTGGTGACGTGGCACAAAGCCTGTGGCCTGTTACAAAATAAGGGTAATGCCACACTTCCCGGGTGACCAGGCAGCAGCGGGAAAACAAACAAGTAAGCAGAGATTAAAGTAAGAGACAGTAACATGTCAGGTAAAGAGGAAAACGATCTTGGCAGCTATGACTAGAGCTGAAGAATTGGTGAAGAGATGATACCAATTATCGAGTAAGGACTGACAAGAGTCCAAATCATATTTTTTAGCTTTTTTATTAAAAGGAAAAAAAAAGAGATATATTCTAATTCTGACATTAAGTGAAATAAACTGAATACTTTCTGAGTATTCACATAATAGCCCTAGCAATCAAAATGCTTTTCAAAGAACTTCTGTACAATTTAGTAAGAAAACACTAAGTGGGAGGGGAAAACCCAAATACGTACTTGGAACAGCGTCAATCATTTTACTGGTCTTTGGTTTTATTTGTCATTTACCTATGTTAAGTATAAAAAATAATAATCTTTAAAAAGCAGTTCTTTCACAGAACAGATTGTAATTTCTAATATTCAAAGTTAAGTCCTAGAAGAGTGGCATTTCCATGGTAATAAGTTGATGTTACTAATAGAACAGCTTGAAGTGGTTCTTCTGGATATTTCAGCACTGCATTCCTATTTGCACAAAAGGATTAAATTCTTGCAAACCCAAGGCAGCAACAACATTCTTAGTGATTTCAGGAGATCTAAAGCTTTTGGCTTGTAGGACACACTTGGGCTATCGGAAAGAAGTGAAATTGCAAATACTGCATGAGGTTTCTTTCCAATTTTATATCTTAAAAAAAATATTGAGGATCCTCAAGGCTTACTAGAATTAAAACTACTAAAATATAACCTGTTTTGACCAAAGCATTCCAACATAACATGAAAAAAACTGGTAGCATTAAGTAGACAAATACTTTTCACTTGATTGGAAGAGAGAAATATTATTAATAAATTCCTAGCAGTGGAGAAGTTTTAGAAAGCCATTCTAAGAGGAGATAAAATATTTTTGTCTGACGGGTTGGGTTTTTTTGTCATAACCACATTTTATTTCGAGTTCCCTGCTGTATGCAGAAAAAAATAGTGCTATATGTAGTATTAGCAAATTGGGTGAATGTGTGCCTTTCCAAGATGCACCAAAAGTAAAGGACTCGCTCTTGGAAAATACTGATCAAATCATTAAAATGACGAACTATTACTTTGGAACAACGTATGCTACCTCCAACCCTCCCCCGCTGCCGCTGTGAGCCTGAGTGATCCCCTTAATTCTTGCGATTCAATTTTCCCTTCAGAAAAACAGAAAAATATCCATTTCCCTTGCAGCGCAACGGAGGCTCAAATAATGGGGACAGAAATGTATGCGGGCTCCAAGAGTGCTATAATAAAGAGTGGTGTGTGAGTAGTCAGGGCCATCCCCCCCCTGCCTTTTTTTGTTAATAATGAGAGAAGGAAGGATATGGTTTGCATTCTCATAATGGGTGCAGCATCTATAAAAGCAATACTCTGATTTACCTTCATACTCCCGCTGAGAGAAAACGCAGTGGCACAGTCTAAAGCAAACACAGAGCTAGGACTTCATGCAAAATATTTGCCAATCTTAGATGAAAGGTACTAAATAAATATTATTGCTATTATTACTGTCTGTGGAGAGCAGCACTACAGGCCTTTTTGGAAGGCTGACTTCATGGAAAATCTTTGTCATTTCCATAAAAAATATTATGTTAGAAATTGGTATAGCCTTTATAACTTTATGGGGCTATAAAATGTGATGGTTCCAATATTAAACTGCAGTGAAAAGTAATGTAAACAATATAAAAAGTATACAGGAAAAAAACCCTACTTATTAATGATACAAAAAGTACTCAGGGAAGAAATCCATATTAAAGGTTGGAGGGTCCAACAAGAGATTAAACACTTTACAAACTGTGCTTTTAAGTCTTTCTAACATTGAAAGTAACTTACAAATATTTCCCTGTGATGGATTTTCCCTTCTTTTAGGTTGAGCATAGCTGATTGTGTGTCATGACTGCAGGAAATTGGCCCACCCGCAAGATAAAAGCTCTTAAAGGGGTATTGAGGACTTCAGGAAGGCCAATCAGTAGGTCACAGAGATGCGATAGGAATGGGCAGGGTGCTTGGATGGGATTTTCCAGCCTCTCCCTCTCGTTAAAGCTCATCCCATGGCTCACCATTGCTAATCACTCACAAAATACCCAAGTCTGCTAAATTTAGCAGAGTTGTCCTGGTGGATTTCACAGGCCTAGGGACCGCTGCTGAAAACAAAAGACTAAATAAGCTTTGAGGTTTACTAGTATCTTCTCATCTTTAAAGACAGACACTCTGTAAGAGTTTAACGGATTGTCCCTAGCCCAGAATATTCTACAGGCGTCTGTCAATCATATCACTCACTATCCCTAGACTCATTTCTTTACAGAACATGAATTAGAAAGAAAAACTTGTGCATCTAAAACCCAGTCTGTATCCTCTGTTTCTCTGTAATAATTCAAAACAATAGCAGCTTTTCGATCAGCCACAAGGGCAGTTTATAATGCTATGCTCAATTTCCTATTACTAATATTTCATTCCCACCTTATATCACTGAGGTATGTTATGGTCTTGTTTCCTTAAGACACATGAAAAATAGGATTAGAAGCATTTCAAGTGATTTTGTCATGAATCACAAAAAAACAGCACAAATTCTTTTTGAAAGTTGTTTTCCTGAAACTTCTTTTACTTTTTTTTTATACATAACTGAAAACAAAATATGTTTTGAATTACAAATCCTGCTCTTATAGGGTAAGGTCTAATTTGTTCGGCAAATTAGTTGAAAAAGACTAAACCACATATTATTGATAGGTGACAAAATATCTGTCAAAGTAATCTCTCTGACTTACTGGTCCAAGTATAATGCAGTCAGCCTCACAAAAATATTGCCAAATGGTTGATTAGCAAAGTTATTGTGAGACTGGAGTTCCCAGCAATATTTCATTATAACCACACCTGTATAAAACTTGTCCGATGCTGCTCCTTAGTTCTAGATTGATCTGATGGATGAAGTATTGACGAAAGGAGAGAAATCGTCAGATCTTCATGCAAGTAGATGCTTGTCTGCATCATGAGCAGACGCAAGAGGCTGTCGTGGTGTATAGGATGGCATTGCTGATGAATTAACCAGCAAGTGAACTTGTAGCTTATAATTCAAAAGTTAATGGAAACCGTCCCATGGATTTCATTTCTTTACATTCAAGTGTTGAATACCTCTGAACAGTCTCATATTACTATAAATGCATTAATGTCTTTGTCAATTTGACTAATCTTTATTGTAAAATGGAAAAAACAGCCCATGAACTACAGTCAGGTTTTTTTTTTTGCAGACACTATAGTAAACGTTCCATGGACTGAAATTTGCCATGAACTTTGGTTTTAAAACCCAAAGTTTTGGAAGTATCAGTAATGCTGGGTTTAAATCACATGATTCTGAGATTAATAAAATAAAAGTATCCCTATTTCTTAGGGTTGCATTTAAACAAAAGCAGAAGGAAACTACTTTTTATACATAAGTTTAAATTTATATGACAATTATTGATTGCTGCTTTTCATTTTAAACCATAATTTCAACAAAATAAGCATGTTGCTCACTGTCAAATATCCTATTTATTTGTTTTCATTAGCTAGGTTGGTGGCCAATTTTACATTGTTCCAAAGATTTATACAACTGTACTTGTCATTCAGACATTCTTTTAATGTTGTTCTGGTCTTGATATATATCAAGGAACAAAAGTACCGAGATATGAAAATGTCACATTAATCTTCAGGTCTTGGTTTACATTTCAAAAGGTAAATAAAAGTGAAACAAAGAAAGGTAATTTAGTAGACAAATTTTCATATTGAAATATTTTAAAATGTCCAGCATTTATATTTAAAATATTTATATTTAAAAATTTATACATTTATATTTAATATTTATATTTATGAAAATTTA
>VZRU01007858.1:198352-213647 GCA_013398155.1 Pedionomus torquatus
TTTTGAAATGTCCGGCATGGTCGGTTGCTGTGATATGATGTATCGTAAATAAGTCCAAAAAAATCTAGACTTGCTTCAGAAAAAAATTGTTCTACTCACTCCATAATACTTGATAATGTGGAACATATTGAGTAAATTAGATAAGAGTGTTTGGAAGTTTATAGGGGTTTAGGCTGGTGTTAATTTCTAGTCTGAGCTGAACCTGAATGCTGTTGCCAGTTTAAATGTAGGTTATCAGACGTGTTTAACGTGTCTGGGTGGGGTGGGAGGGTAGAGCAGCTCTGCAGCATTGACTGCCACGGTCTTTTGGGGAGCTACTTTATTTCTCCTACAAGAAGGAGAAAGGACAAAGCAGAAATGCCCTGTGGGATTTTCCTTGATGCAGAATCAAGGTCTTTTGCAGAGGTTACAGACTTACTGTTCATCCATCTTTACAGAAGACCTGGGTGGAGGGTAATAAACAAGAAAATACTAAGGGAAAGACTTTTCTTTCTAGGCAGGGTTCTTCTGTCTGAACTCCTCTTGACCTGTCCACAGCTTTATTTAATTTGGTTTAGCTGTGACAGCAGTTTCTCTAATTGACCAGGTGTCTAAGGTTAATTTCTTTTATTTTGTTTAGCTGTGTATGGTACAGCCACAGTTTCACAGAAGGTTGTTGTAGGTAGAATGAGCTATTTACCAGCAGAATGATGAAGTGCGGAGATATATGATGTTGGGAGCCTTGAGAAGACCCGGGGTGTGGTGTGAAGGAGTAAAGGCATGGTGTGATAAGAAATGGGACACAGGCTTGACAATGGAGACCATTAGACACAGGGGCAGTCGATGAAAAAAGAATACAGGGCTGGAGCTGGACGTATGTGTAAGAGAACAAAGAAATAGTATGTTTCATCAAGAGCATCATAAATAGTAAATTTGGGCATAATCTGGAACCATGGACCACTGGAGAAAGAGTAATGTGTTTGCATGCTAGCAAATATATATAAATGACCCAAAGTGGGAAGGGAAATAAAAGAAAATAGTGAAAAATCATTAGTAAGAACATCATGTTCCTCCAAAGGACTCCGGATGCTGACTTGTCATAACTCCACCCCAACAGCACCATCAGCATGAAACCACTGACCTCAGTACCCAGAGCAGCGGAACACTGAGCATAAAACCAGGAAAACGGAGAGAAACTAAGTGTCTTTGTTACGATTTTAAGTGTATTATTGGTTATTGTAACCGTTTCTGTGCAGGAAAACTGGTTCTAACTGGGTTATTATTCTTTGTTTTTCAGTGATAATTAGATCTAGACTAGTGATGATTCCTGGAGTAGGCTGTTGAGATTTCCATGGCGCTGACAATAAATCCTTGGCTTTGTTTTTATAGATGAGGTGGACTTCCCTCACCCATGAACAAGATCCCGAGTGTAACAGAGGATCCAAGAACTCCAGCAGAAGGGAAGAATACAGAACCGTTGGCAGGTGTGGCAAGCACACGCCTCTTTAAATGACACAAATATTTCTCAAAAAAGGCAAAATGCGGGGAATATTACCAGAAGAAGCGTGTTATCCCACAGGAACACAGGCAGCTGAGTTGTGGAGGGAGGTCTGTCAGTGGATTACGATGACACCCAAGCATGAATCCAACTAATCAATGTCTTTAGCATTTTCTCAGCAAAACACAAACGAGGGGATGAGCAACGACCAGATAAGATTCTCCTTGAGGCCGGTAACACTGCATCGACTGCGCCTTCTGACACTGAGGAAAGCGTCAACAAATTATACAGCAATGCAGGGGCTAATGAGTCCTCCTCAGGTTTTCTAAACAATTTTGGCTAATTCAGGGAGAGAAATTAGAACTGAAATGATGGCAAAAGCAAAGTGTACAAGAAACGTATTTACACATCATCATAGTTGGAAAAGCTGTGGGTCACATCAGTGCTGTAAAGCAAACAAGTGGCTTGGCTCTGACAGTTTCACAAAGCATCCTTGTAAATCTCTGCGTTATTAAAGAACAATTAACGAAACTAGAAGCTATTATAGAAGAGCAAATGGACTCAAATGTACAGGGATGGGTAAGTCACTGAGCCACCATGAGAACAGTCTGTGTTTATATCCATATTTACACAGCCTAATGAAACCGGCCTCAGAGAAGGATGTGCTGGCCAAACATTAGTTACTGGAATCTAAACAACTTCTTAAATTACGTGATGTGAAGAGTCCAGGCTAAAGAATCTGAACCAACCCCAGAAATCTGTAATCTGCTTGAAGACTACTCTTTCCATCAGTTTCTGTTTGGTGTATCTTTGGCTATGGTCCAAAGTGTGAGTTTTTTCTGTATTATAGCAGTGTTTCCTGGGGTCCCTTCCTACACAGTTAATATCTGTTGCATTGTTGGTTTTTTTTCCTGGCAAACATGAAAATGTGCGTGGTGAGGTTAGCTGTGCGCTTTAGCATTCTTTCTATAAAGTCCCTCAGATGAGAAATAGAAATTTGGACAGTAATCAAAACAATTTGGGCAACATATATATAGCAAAGAGAGAAATCGGGAAGCCATTACTCACATTATCCAGGCTGCTTCTGCGGTAAAAAACCTCCCCAGCACACTGCCTGACCATAGTTAGCTAAGAAAGCTGGGGAGTGGATGTCTTTTTGGCAGCTTTCTGCTCTAATTAGCCCTGCTGTGTAGCCCACGTTGGGTCCTTGCTGCTCGCTGCAAAAGTCCAAACCACTCACCATTTTCTCTTCCTAAAAAAAAAAAAGACAGGCTGAAACTCCACATACGGAGCCGGCTGCGTGGGGATTTGTTACCTCTGAGGGTCTGGTGCTGCAGTGTGTGAATCTGGAGGTGTCAAAGCAAAACATGGCTAATCCGAAAGAAAAGCTTGTGGCTTTGACAGCTTCAATGGAAGGCTACGGAAAAATTAGAGCAGCAGGCTCAGATGCTAAGAAGGTGCTCGAATAGATGCAAGAAGAGGGGCTCACGCAGGTCACAGAATCACAGAATCACCTAAGTTGGAAGGGACCTTTTAAGATCATCTAGTCCAACCAATGGAGGAAATAAAAATTAAAAAAAATCCAAAAAAAAACCCCAGCAACCATAAACACCACCCCACACCACCCAACAGTAAGCCATATCCTTGAGCACCAAGTCAACTTCTCTCTTGAATACCTCCAGGGATGGTGCCTCAACCACCTCCCTGGGCAGCCCATTCCAATACCTGGCAACCCTTTCAGTAAAGAAAGATTTCCTAATATCCAACCTGAACATCCCCTGGCGCAACTTGAAGCCATCACCCCTTGTCCTGTCATCTGTAACTTGGGAGAAGAGACCAACCCCCGCCGCTCTACAGCCTCCTTTCAGGGTGTTGTAGAGAGCGAGGTCTCCCCTCAGCCTCCTCTTCCTCAGGCTGAACACCCCCAGCTCCCTCAGCCTCTCCTCATCATCCTACCAAGACTCCTTGCTGAAAAGAAACAGCAGTGCTCTTCAGTGAAAAGGGACCTCAAACAATAATTTGGCTGCAAATGAGTGTGTTAGACATTTAAGAGGGAAGCAGACCACAGGTCCAAAGCGGCACCGTTAGATGCCGGCGCTGAATGCTGAATGAGCAGGGACATCTGGCTGCAACCCTGATTTAGGGGCAAGATTTCATTAGTGCGAATTGTTTTGTTCCTTATGCACCGCTCAGTTTTTTGGTTTTGATTTGGTGTTTTTTCTTTTTTTAACATCACTTTTCTCTGTTATGCTGTGGCTACAGGTGTCCTGGTGCGGTGTTCTGACCCGTCATCTTCATCAGAGAGAAGTAAGTTGCAGGGAACTTACAGGAGAAGGTAACTACATGAAGTCAATTTTAAGGAAAAGCAAATACTGCAGGGTTTCCTGCTACCACTCCTTTAGCTGCTCAGAAACGAGTAGTACACGAGATGCTTGAACAAAAAGTAGCAGAGCTGCTGTTTGAAAACCTGGTCTTAAATCTTGACAGTAAAATAGCTTTTTCTCAGGACTGTTCTTTAAGCATCTGGTCTCCCAGCCCTGACCAAGCTCTTAGAGAGCAGGTACAATCTTGACACTCAAATCCAGCTGCGGTGAACATCGCCATACCAAAATGAGCATGTTTTGTTGCATAGACGTGGCTCAACGTGTTGCCTTGACAGACAATGCTAGAACTGCCGGTGCGTCACTGCCTTAAAACCAGGTGGAAAATACTGACAGCAAAATTAAAAGGTAGTTTGGTCAAAAAAGCCCAACCCAACCCAAACCAGCCACCCAAACCACAAAGACAAGAAGTGAACACCAAAACCGCAGTCTAAGAGTTCTGAATGGTTTTGCACTAGACCAGCCCCACCTTTTTGTCCTTGACCTTTGAAGCTTCTTTTGCGACAGCAACAAAGTTACGGACCACCCAAATAGCCCATCATTTAGCTATTTTTCTGTTATTTCTCCCTTATATGTTTACAATTTCCTTCTCAACACCCAGGAATCTTAATGATTCTTTTTAATAGAAAAGCTACTATTATTTATCTGTTGCGTGTTTGTTTGGGGTTTTTTGCACTCTGCATGACATCTGGTCAGAAATTTCATTAGCACAAAATGCCATCTTTAAAAATGACAGGACTATTTAATGAGGAGAGATTAGATCATTTTAAAAGGTTGCCTCAAACACTTGGTGATTTCTTACTGTGGGGATTTGCCGAGCCAGAGTGATACACAACTGGAAAGAGTGACTTCTTGAAATTTTCATCTGCTAATGAGACCAGGATTAAGAAGGTTGATACATTTCACCTACAATTTTTTTTTTTCCAAGAAACTTCGAGTTAATACCAGTCAAGAATAAACAACAACATCTTGCTCTGCACACTGTCTGAATATAATTGAGAATATGCAAATTTTTTTTTCCCTGTGTCTGATTAAAACAAATCCAGCATCGAATGTAAAACTGGATTTGAGTTCTTGCAAAATATTGTTCACATGAGCGTTACTGCTCTGTGGGTTATGAAAGGGGATAGAATTTGTTGCTATATTACTGGAATGACAACACGAAATAATAGTAAATAACAGTTTATTACTAAGTGTAATATAATATATACAGATAGGAGATTCTAAAAAATCCCCAATATTTATAAAACTTTTGTCTTTTTTTCTGAGAAAGTGACTCTTCTTTTGTGGCACTTAAGTCCCACATCACCTTTTGGAAGGCCTAAATGAGGAATGGTGTATAACACTACAACAATTTATCTCCTTCTACATTAGCTTCAACTCCAGATATTACACTATAGATTAAGTAACACCTTTGCAGTTTTATTTCCTTCTATAGTTTAATTTATTTAGTTCAACATATTGATGTAGTTTCCAGAAAGCATGCATCAATTTTCTATTTTCCTCAATACATATCCTCCCTAATTTGTTTTCTTTTTTTTTTTTTTCTCTCTCTCTTTTTTTATTTCTTTTTTTCATCTAAAACATTATTTTCCTTTTCTGGAACATTATTTCTAGTTAGCACTAGTAAGAAGTCTGTACACTGGATTCTGGCAAAGAAAACATCCCTAAATGTGATGTGCAGAATACTCAAGACCATGCCATAAAAATTGAGGTAAGGAGATCATGGAAAAAAACCCAAATGTTGAATTTTTACATTGGAAAGTTTCTAGAAGGATTTCAGAAAGGGAGTGAGATGGATGGCTCTAGAAGCTACACTTATATAAGTTTATTTCATCAAGGTTAGGAAGATTAATAGTTGGAAATCCAAATAATCACTCTAAAGTGTAAAGAGTGGTCTGATAAATGTAGAAAAGTTCTGTTAAAACCATGGCATAGTATAATCAAACTATCTAAGATTTCAAAAAACTTTTATTTCAATCTCAACCCCTTAATTGTGTCTGACTTCTGAAGGGAAATGATGCGCACACCTTATTTTCAGAGAGTCCAATATAAATATTAAGAAGTGAGAATATGTTATTGATTGATTCTGTCTTAAGTAATGAAGGAAGAGAGAGGCTTTGGCAGACTTCTACTTTATTCACTGCTGATTACCTAATACTCTTTTTGTCTTGAAGATACTCAGACATCTAGGCACAATGTACTCCATCCAGGCACAATTTAAATTTTGCTCTCATAGCCAGTTTGATCCCAAGAGTTTTCATGGCCATAAGGCATTATCGCCAAAGGAAAGAATAGCTGAAGGGATTGCAGACTGTTTCAACGCTGTACATCATGGTTCTAAGACCTTCAAAATGAATCCCATAGTGTTCTTAATAAATGTGCACATTCATGCATAGTTGGAAATGAAGAAATATCTCTAATTTCATAGAGTACATCTTGCCGCATTTTGCATAATGACTATGAACATAGTACATCAGATAAATGAAAGGAAATAGCTTTTAGTGCAGTGTTCTGTCACAGGAAAATAATAAATCAACAACCTATGAACTCCAGGTCCATTGGAAGCATATTTAGAGCCCTCATTAACCTATAGAGGCCAATTTGAATAGAAGCTATTTAATGAAGACTCAGAGGGGATTATTAATAATTTACTATGATGGAAGAAATGGAAACAAGCTAGAAATGGTAAAGATTACCCAAATGATAATGAGATTCAAAAGTGGCAAAATAATCACCTGAATTGTGCAACAAAGGCTAATGCCAAGGCACTGCTACTAAACTGCTACATAACTTTATACAGTACAATTTAAGGGGCTTTGAGGATGTAGCCCAATGGCAGGAATTAATGATTTCCTGTTCTCAGGCAAGAACCATTTATTCTCTTTTTCTGTTTGCTTTTTGAAACTTTTTGTTTACTGGAAGACCCTCCTCAGCAGGGAGCGTAGGATTGAAATGTGGCTGTTCTGTGGCAGAACCAACTACTCCAGGCGAGGGGCCACACATTCTACTTAAAATGAGGAAAAAATACCTGCAAGATAAAGATAATATGATTTTGGCTCTCCCCACTCTAGGATTACACAAGAAGGTGGAGGGTTTCTCCTTAGTGTATTCTAGCGTGCAAAAATATCAATAAATATAATGAATGGGGAGGGAAGGAGCTCTTGCAAAGCTCCATATGGTGTACATTATCCTGTTCCATAAAAATGTGATTTAAATGTCTTTTCAGACAACAGAACTCTCACCACCCCGGAGACACCCCAGCCCTCTGCTCATGTGCGTGGGAAATAGAGTCGTATCTATCCTGGCAGGCATGGAAGGTGGAGTAAGTAGCTCAGGACCACCCTGAGTCAGGAGTCAGGGTGGTGTGTACCTGTCTTTACCTGCTCCCAAGAGAGTTACGAGGGTTTCATACTGGGTAAGCAGCCACAAAACTCACTGAACAGGATTACTTTAAATTGAGATCTCCCAAAAACACACACGTATTCAGAAACTGGTGCCTGTTCTGGGACGTGACAAATAGTATATCAAGCTGTGGGAGGGTTGTGAAGGTTTCTAATGTGGTGTTTTGACTTTTCTTAATTTCTTGATGATTTAGTGGATGAACACCGATTTTTAAAGTTTTGTAAGTCTAACAGTTTGTTTCATTTCTTGTCATTGCAAGTATTCCCCAGCCAGGTTTAGTTTAACGCCAGAGGCACTGAGTGCTACGTTTGACTCATACTGGTTTGGTTTTAGCTTTCGATGAGCCGTACCTATCTGTGGCTTGCTTTTGCAGTCACCACTTAACTGGACAGACACGATAAGTTTAGAGTCTTTGTGACATATTTAACTTGATTTACATTTACCTTATGTCCTTAAATTACTGAAACTGGCTTAGAAGAAAATTGTTTGCTAGCTGATGGAATAAATGAACCAAAGCAGCTAAAAAAGCAGATTGAAAAAGTTATAGTTCAGATGTAAATTGAATTCCTTGATAATAATATTCAGCATGACAAAGTTTTAGTGCATTCAGCCATATTTATATGAAACATTCAGCACAACTGGGACCCTGCAGGTTTGAGAGAATGCTTTGTCTCCGTGGCTGAATATTTATTACAAAGCTGGTGATACCAATCTCAATCCCAGGAGGCAGCACCTCTTTAAGTAGTTCAGTATTCTAAGCTGTGGCCAAAAATAATATGCATTGCCAATAAGCTTGACTATTGACTTGAGTATTCAAACACAAAAGATTTAAAATTAGAAAATTAAAACATCCACTGAAATGGTTGCATGAATAGGTATTAAGTGTCGCTAATCAATACAATTCATTTGGTTGTGCAAATATGTATGAAATGTTATCAGTGCAAAACATTTCTCATGGGGAACAAAACTCTGAAGTAGACATTTATCAAGTCACTCTGATTAAATCCTGGCTCTAGGAAATAGTGCCATATGAGCTGGGGTTTAGTCAATCAGACCGAGATGAAATCCATATTACAACTTTCCAAACAATCATCTGGATGATAATGCAAAGTATTGCCTGAAGGAAGAAGGAGAAGAACAGAAATATTTGATGACATGTGGTATTTCCATGGATATTCATGCTCTAATGAGAAGAATGAACCACAATTTTCTTCTTATTATTTTTTTTAAATGAATGAATGTGACACCACCACCACAAAGATCTGTCTGAAAAAAATATATAGGGCAGATGTTGGTAATTCTTGGAATGCCAGGCTTTTCTTTTGGACACCTCTATAGGTAAAAATTTATCCTGTAATAAAGGTTTTGGCTGGCCTTCATCTTGGCAGATAACCAAGCCTGGTCTGAGAATTTAAGATCACCTTGTATTTTCCTTTCTTTTTTTTTTTGTGTAGTAAAGTGAAACCGTTCTCTAAAATGGTAGACTAAACAGATTTACTCTGTCTGTAAATGATTAAAAGTATCTAAATTCCTGGTTTCCATACTAGGAAGAAAGGTTTGAAGTGAAATCTTAAGAAAAATGTTGACTGGCTAATAAATTTCCCCTTCCTGAAATATTCTGTAAATATTCAAAGTCACTGGAACTTTGATTTTTAGAAGAAAAAAACATCTGTTGCTCCTTTGATAGAAAAGACCAAAATTAATTAGTGTGAATTCTAGAATGTCTAGAAACCCATGAAAATATTTCGATTTTCTGTGATCCCTTGGAAACTTTGTCATCTGAAGTTACCACTGGAAGTTAAAATACTTTGTTCAGAGCTGGCTTTTTCTATTTCGAACTGCTGGTTTGATTCTAGCTTTTACTGAGCAAGCTGAAAAGCTACTACAACATGATATTGAGGGGATATTGGCCTTCTGACTGACTTTTACCTGATTTCCTTGGAGAACTCCCTGTAACTATTGGCTTATTGTCCTAATTTGGAGATCATTAGCCAATTCCCAGCTCTTTATAGCAACAGAATTTAATGGCTGCAAGAGAGGTCTACAAAGTTAAACTAGCACGTTTCGCACTCATCTTCAACTCTTGAAAACATAATAGCAATTTTACAGAAGAAAAATAGTTGTACTTGGATCAACATGAACTTTAAAGATAATTATTCCTTCCAAATATAAACACAACGTATCATTTACAGTAGTGATGAAAGAAGGGTTGAATTATCAGTATAACATTTTAATGTTCTTCATGTTTAATGTTCTTCAGTGAAGAGTCAAGTTATTATTACAATATTTTACATGACACAAACACAAAGAGGAGTTTCTAACTGGAAGATGGGAAGAAAACATCCCTGTTTCTCAGCACCATGTGAGCACCCATCATTTCCATGTGTTTTATACGGAGAATTCCCTGAAGGAAAGCAAGTGTCACAAAGGGATGCTGCTAAGAGTGGGGGCCTAAGACACTGATATTATGAATTTTCAGTTTGGGCTTCTGATTCCTCTAAAAACAAAACCAAAACAAAAGAAGTTTGGAATTCCACAGGGCTTTTATCAAATGTCCTGGTACTCTTTTCAGTCATTGCCGCGAAGAGATGGATCTGTGGCAGAAATAAACATTTAATCAGAGAACATTTTTGAAACCTTTCTATAAAGATAATTAGATTTGTTTAATGACGATCTTTGTTCTGTGGGTAACCCTCATAATTAGGTAATTGATAATCACTTTTGCATTGCTTCTGAGAAGTATCTTGAAGAAGCAAGTATGCAAAGGATATTTATTTCTTTCCCCTTTCCTCTCAAGCAAGAGGTTACTGGTGATCCTACTGGATCTGGTCACTAAAGATAGTAAAGTCAGTACTACTGGTGGCTACACCACACAAAGAAAACCAGCAGCTGGTAGAACTGCAGTTCCAATAGTTTTGTGACAATGCTAGTAGTCTTTATTTTAATTAAAAAAAGAAGATATCTTCAGTCTGATATTTAATCCAAATAGTTCTATTTAGAATAATACACAAAAGGCACTAAATGATCAGAACCAAAATGTTTCAAACAGTACCAGATATGTCTTGGGAGGACAGAAGAAGAGAAATACACTTGTGTTTGCTGCAGAACCATTAATTTGGACAACATTTTCTTTTGGTTAATGTAATCTCACTAATTATATATTTTCCTCCATGTGTTAGCTTTATATAAGCAGAAAAGAGTTGACTTTAGTGCTCTTTACACATACGTGCATTCTAATCCATTGAGCACTTGCATATGTAGATAAAAATATCAGCTGAGACAAAGAGCATTTAGAAACCTCATTAAAAAAAAAGAAAACACTTCAGAAATGACGAGTGGGTACATTTTCATGTAGTCACTGTGTTTATTTCAAATGCTGGGTTTTATCCTGAATATTATTTCAAAGACCTCTATGTTTTGAAGGCCCTTATTTAAAGTGGACACCAAAATCCATTTGTATACTGCACGAGCATTAATGAACAAATGAAGAAGTGTCTCTAGTAAGCATGTTTTATGAAAACTATAAAGGTTTAGTGGAAAGAATGACAGTGAGAGTGCTTGCTGATTTTAATTGTAGGGATTGGAATAATACCAGTTGAGAATTATCAGGATTGGAAAGAAATACATAGTTTTCTTTATAATTATTTATTTATTTTTAATTTCTGTAGGAATAATTGTTTGCTTTGGTGTTTGCATATCTGTATCTATAATAATTAATTGCCTCAGGTAGGAGTAAGAAGGGTGATCATCTTCCATGAGTTCTGAGAGATGTGCAATGCTTGACTTGATGCTCACCCACCAGCCTATGGTTATTAACTGTGATTACATGATAGGCATGATATAAAAGAACTCTGAGGGACAGACACCTGTGGACATTACACTGGAAGCTAACACAGAGAAGAGGCAGCTGAACCAATGCCTTCGGTAGAGCAGTATATTTCCTCCTAACTTGCCTTCAAATTCTCATTTTTTACAACTCCCAAATTTGGCACAAATTAGGTTAGGATAATTTCCCAGCCTACAAAGAATTCATAATCTTTAGCCTTTTTTAATGCGCTGAATTCACATAAGATAACATTTGAAGCAGAATTTTGGTGTACATCAGAAGGAAATGACAACTGTTGTGACAGGATAAGACAAGACAGAACAGTCAAGTTATTTCCAAATCCCATCGATAGCCATAAGAACACAAGGCAAATGTGAGAGATTTTATTCTGGAGGATGGTTTCTAAATATTTTTGACTGTTAAACAGATATTTCCATGGTCATACTTTCCTCACCACCACTTCTTCTGCCTTCCATTTGCTGGTTCATAAATGTCACGAAGGCAAGATCATCTTATAGTCTGTAGCCTTACAAACTGCCCTGCGATCTCACTGTAGCAGGATTTATGTAATTAATCATACTTATAATGATGACTATGATCAGTGGGAAAATAAAATAAAACATGACTATTTCTTTTGACAAAAGACTAAAATATGGACAATTTCAAGTACAGGAAAACCCCTTCTATTTGTATCTCTACAAAGTCATTGCATTTCTCTGACATTCTTCTTTCTCCATCTCCTGACCCCACCTGGGGTTTTTTATCTGCAGTGCTTTTGTCAGTAAAACTCGGTAAAACTCTGAGGCTTGGCCTTTTGAGAGAGGAGGAAATGGCGAAGAAACTGGTACGGCTATAATTTCTGTTTAACTGGGCCAAGAAAGTTTCCTTAATTAGTTCGTACCCTTCTCTTCTCAAATATGGAAATGAACCTTTTGACTTTTCGCTCTACGTTCTTTTCTTTGTTAGAGATTGATTCAATTAGCTGTAGCAATAGCTTTCATAATTTATAACACTCAAGTCACTTCAGAATTTCCTTTATTCCTAGGAGAATAAGTTTATTTCTAGATTTTCTTCAGAACTTGTACTGTTGAAAGTAATCCTTGGACACATCCAAACCCCAAAGCACAATTACAGTCTCATATTTTTAAGTTTAACTACCACTACATTTAGGAATTCAGGTATCTTGCTGATTTTCAAGAAAATCTACTTTGAACTGTTCGTGCTTGCAGACTACCATTCTCTGTATTTCTTACCAGGAAAATAATGCTTACATGAGTTATTCAAAACGTTGTGTAAAAAATGAACAGCCTAATGCAAGTCTTTAAGATTTTGATTAGAAACACGAGATCCAGCCATCAGCAGAGCCCTCCGGTCTCTCTCAAAAACGTATTATTGAATTACTGTGCCCTTTCCTTCTGTGCTATCAAAACTTGGTCTTCTGCATGTACATGGATATTTTAGATAGAAGGTCCCAGAACTTTCCAGCATAACAGAGCAAAGGGAGTAGATTTTTCCATCCATACCGCTGTCCAATTGTTCATACATTCATTTTTTTTTTCCTGCAGAACCTAAGATTTTACTTTTATCTTGTTGACTTTAATTTTGCATTCAGGAAATCAGATAAAGAGAAAAAAAAGATAGTACTTTTATGCAGTGATAGCATTCTTTTTTGTTGTTCTTTTAATAGAAACTCTTAAGAAAATTGTTAGTAAAAACATCTAATTTCTTAAAGAAATATTACTTTAAAAAATAGTTTCCAACCCAAATCAATGACCATGACCATCAGTGTCAATCAAGTTATTCCAGGTGAGTTGCCTGGACGTGTCGCTGGGAACCACGGAGAAGAGTCTGGCTGAGGAACCCGCCTTCAGATACTTGGAAGCACTGCTAAGGTCTCCCCTCAGCCTTCTCCAGACTAAAGAGTCCCAGCTCTCTCAGCCTTTCCCCATCAGGGAGATGTTCCAATCCCTTAATCATCTTCATTGCAAAGATCAAAAAAAGTGGTATTAGTTGCACTGAAATATATAGAAGCTCAAATAAGACTAGTGAAAGGGGTTCCAGTTCCCAGAATTACTCACAGGGCTGATCGCATGGTTTATTTTGTTGTTTTTACTCTCCTGCTGAGTGAATCCTGGCTCCTCTGAAGGCCATGGCAAAATTTGTGCTGACTTCAAAAGGAGAGTGTTGAAGCCCTGAATAATAAACAGCCCAAAGCAAATAGAAGTGCTTATAAGGAAAGGTGTTCAAGTCTGGATATTGCTAGAAAAGAAGGGAAATCGTCCTCCCATATCTCAGGGTTCTTAGAAACAGCCTTTTATGTCCTTGTTTATCCATAAAAGTTGAAGTACAAAACAAATTTTTGGCTGAGATTTGCCTGTGACTTCAATTTCCTATATTATTCCAAGGCTTACTGGGAAAATTGGGCAAGGTTTTGTAGGATTCCTCAGTCTTGTCCAAAGTATCTAAGAATGAAACGGTCTGTGATTGTCCAGTTTTTCTAAGATTTTTTTTCTTTTAAGACTAGTCAGCTCTTTAACAAGGCTACTGCTGTAGGGTGTTGAGGAACTAAATGGACCAGGGCTAGTCATCTTCCCATTTGCAATCCGATAAAGAACGAAAGCCAGGAATAAGTTGCTGTGACAACTTATAAAAAATAAATACAGAGAAGTTTTAGGTTGGAAGTGGCAATTCTCTCTGCCTTTCAGATGCTTTAGAACCACCACCCCCCAAAAACACAAATTGAAAGGTCACTCAATGACATTTTAAAATGTACAATCTGGAGGTTTTGTATGATTATTTTGACCTCACATAACTATTGTTTGCCTGATTATAAACTATTGGAGCATCCAATATACCAATTGCAATATATATAACTATGACTATTACAATGTAGTGTAAAATATTGGAGCATCCAGGTCTATTTTTCCTCACTTCCTCGGTGGAAGGGAGGTGGTGAAAACACAGAGAGAGATGACAGAGAGGTGGGAACCAATACAGGTTTTGATTCCCGTTTCTTTCATGACAGTTGGGATGAAAATGAGTAAAGGTGATAGAAATTTTTGAAAAGTCCTAAAAAAAAAAATCACGTCCTTCTTAACTCCACTCGACTGTCTTTAATGCAGGCGTTGCGGAACGGGGCTGTGCATTACCACGCACTTAAGTTTTGCAATCTGTTCTCGCAAATCAATTTTACACAGCTTGAGAATATGGGCAAGTTTGTATTTGTGCTATAAAGATGTTTCGGGGGGGGGTGGTGGAAAGAATGAAAACAGCATTGTAGCTGCAAACAAATCAATCGGACTGTATTAAAACTAAACACACGATGCCAAAGATGAATGTAGAGACAGAAACGGGGACAGAGATTACCATGGGGTCTAGACACATACAGTGATTAATCATCACACGCATCCGGAAAAGAAAAGCACAACAAGAAACAGTTCTTTTCTTCTCAGGCTAGATGGAGAAAGAAAATTATATTAAGTTCTATGTGGATGAAGGAAAAGATGAAATGGGTATTAACTGTCCCTCATTTGCACCATACTGAAAATCTGTCTTGCAGCTAGCTTTATTTTTCAATATTTGAAAACAATCCCATAACTCATTTTAAAATTCAGAATGTAAGTATGTCTGTTTCTTTCTCAATGATTCTTTTCAATTTTAAAATCATATTAAAAAATTATATTGGTTTTAATTTAGCAAAAAAATCGATTTAATTAAAGTCAGTAAATCTGAATACAGGAAAGAGCTGCAGTGCTGGGCTTTTTGGTTGTTTTTTTTTAATCTTTTTTTTTCATAGGTTTTGCAATTACAATATAAAACTTATTCAGATGCAAGTATCACCAAATACAGTTCTAATTACTGGGAACATGTCTCTCTTTGGCTACACAGGATAAGTTAAAATGAAAACAGTCTATTTAGATGTTTTTTTTTCTGCACACACAGAGTACTGAGACAGCACTATGGTGCTCAGAAACTAACTGATGAATCTTCCAGCTTTGGAGACAAATTTCGCCTTCATACAGTGGCTGATAAAACAAATGTGTTTGTAGCACCGTATGATAAATAGAGCCTATTAGTATGAAAAAATAATTCTGCAGAAATAGCTGTGAGGATTAGGTCATAGGAGCATCTGCATGCCATCTGGGGGCAAAACACCAGATTTATTTATGATTCTTTGATAGTTACAAGGTTCATGGGACGGGGGGG
>VZRU01007858.1:213661-243891 GCA_013398155.1 Pedionomus torquatus
GGGGGGGAAATATCTATATAAACTTTTATTTCTTTTTAAATTTAGCCTCTGTATAAACTTCCCAAATATCCATTTTACTCTGGTTTTGCTAAAACAACTTGTTCAAACCAACAGGTGCCCTGGCTCCTTTCTTGTGCGTTGAATATACAGTAGTTTGCTCGGTATGTGCCAACAGCACAAAGGTTTTGCAGATCTAGTCTTACTGCAGAGAGAATCATAGAATAGTTTGGGTTGGAATGGACCTTAAAGCCCATCCAGTCCCACCCCCCTGCGCTGGGCAGGGACACCTCCCACCACACCAGGTTGCTCCAAACCTCCTCCAACCTGGACTTGAACCCCTCCGGGATGGAGCAGCCACAGCTTCCCTGGGCAAACTGGGCCAGGGTCTCACCACCCTCACAGCAAAGAAGTTCTTCCTGAGATCTCATCTGAATCTCCCCTCTTTCGGTTTGAAGCCCTTATCCCTTGCCCTGTGTCGTCCCTCCCCAGCTTTCCTGGAACCCCTTTAGGGAGTGGAAGGGGCTCTAAGGTCTCCTCAGGGCTTTGTCTTCTCCAGGCTGAACACCCCCTGGACTCTCTCAGCCTGTCCTCACAGCAGAGGGGCTCAAGCCCTCCCAGCATCTTTGTGGCCTCCTCTGGACCCGCTCCAACAGGTCCCTAAACACTAGATCTATACCGATCTATTCTGTATAGAAACAATGAAATTGGCTTGTGTCATTTGGATACTCCCTGGAAAAGCTTATCACCTCCGGAACGTGAGCTGACTGCTCAGCCAAACTTCCTCCCAGCCTGTTTTAGGTTTCCTTTTAACCTCAGGAAACTAAAGCAACAGATATATTTCTGTTATTCCCAAGAGAGGAGGGAAGAAGTATGTGCGTGGAACTATGTTGGACTCCCTTTCATATTTGTACATATCCAGGAGAGGATTTCAGCCTTTCTTAGCTGACTTCGGGGCAGGATATGTGTAGGGGTTAGGATGGGGGTCGTGGTAGTTGTTTTCTTATGAAAAAGGTATTAAACTTTGTGATTATTTACACTATTTTTCTCTTTCTCCCACCCTGCTCAGATAGCTTATGTGCTGTTAAAAGAGAACATGATTTAAGACTCATTTTAAAATGTCTCAAGAAATGACACAGTTATTGAAAAAAAATAGCAGGGTAAGCCAGGTGGAAAAAAAAATAAGGTGGTAGAATGAAATACCTCTGAGGACAGTTTTGTTGTACAACATTTGGCCTTAAATAAATGTATGGTCCTGCTTTTGAAAATATATTACGTATGTCAAAGGAACAGTAATTAAACTGCTCCCTCTAAGCCTTTTTGATAGGCCATTTTCAGAATGAATGGTGGAGGCTGAGAAAGGGCACTTGGCATTTAAGAACCCTACCTTTAGGATATTATTCTCCTTGCTTTCTCGTGCCCACATAATTTTCCTGTTTTTTTTTCTACCGACTGAGAGTGATGCTAATATCCGCTATTTTAGCTAAAGAGGACCTGTAATATAAAAATGATGTGTCGCATAAATGTAATTGTTTTTGTCACTAAAAAAGAAGACCAGTTAGTCACATCTTACGTCAACCCTGAAGAAGAGAGACGTGTAGTGCGTTGATCATGGTGAAAATGGCAAATTTTGCATTTTCTCATTGATTAACGGAAACTCACAAAAGCCTCAGTCACACTAAATCACTCAAAATAATTATTACCCGCTTAAAATGGCGTTGAATAAATAATAATAATAAAAAAGGCAGTGTCTGACCAAGACCCATAATACACTTCTTCAAATGAGATTAAAGAAATGTGATGGATTGAAGCCTTAACTCGTCTGTAGGGAAACTGGTAGATTCCAGAAACTTTTTGCTACAAGAGATGTTAACATCATTCACATTTAAAAGAATTATTTTGACTATTTATTGGCATTTAAAAGAATTATTATAACAATGTTTGAAAGAATTATTTGGCAATTTTGACCAATATTACTGTTTCACATGACCTATATCTTGGACGTGGCTCCTGTTTTATATTCCCACGTACACTTGCAATACCATACATGTATCTAAAGGAACAAAAATTAAGTTAGACTGATAACTGCCTTCCATTTCCTTTAATACTGAAATTTCAAGAAAATCAATTGTAGTTGAATGGAATAAATAAAATCCTGTGTTATCTCTAAGAATTATTCACTAAATGACAATGACAAATGACAGACCAGGCTTTGCTTTTAATATTCTGCTGGAGGACACATTTTACATGAATCTAGACCATCCTCTCCCTATTGGAATGATTTTACACCTTTATGCCATTTCTTTTCTTATTTGTGTGTACCGCACTGCAGTTCATTTCCATGGACTGTAAATGTGTATTTTCAGATATATATGTGTCATATTTACTGCTATAAGGTATTTTATTATATTTATTTTTTTAACATTTTCCAGAATAGGATAAAACTGTGTTGGAAGGTTGCGCAGATGCAAGAATTTTTCCTACTATGTTTTAAGGTGGAAAAAAATCTGTATCTATTTATTAATCTCTGTTTTTTAACATAATATTCTCAGGGTATTTGTTTTTCTCCATGCTGTAGCAACAGGTATTAGATTTTATATGCAATAACCATGACAGTAATAGAATACCAGCACTCTTGCATAGATAATAGTCTTTCTGGGCCTGTCTTAGAAACTTCTGAGTTTCTTGGGTTTTAAATTTGCTTTTGGATTATTTTTCTTAAAGCTGTAAAGTTTGGAAACCGTAAATTGCAAACACTTTCAATACACAGTCCTAAGGGATACACCTTAATAAAAATTAAAGCCATCTTTATTTGCCAGTCAGAAACAAAGGATGCCTGAAGAAAATGTAGAATGGAATGACTCTGCAATTACAGGCTTGACAGAAATAGCCAAAATGAAAAGTATTATGAAAAGGGAACATTTACTGGAACTCAAGGGGAGACAATGGAATTACAATGCCAGAAATGCTAATAATCCATGGTTTTGTCTTCTGAAAGAATATAAATGTTCTTCCAGTTGAAACAAAACAATACAGACCTTTGATTTCTCTTTTGACAAATTGATTCACTCACAATGTTTTAAATGTAATGAAAAGAATTTACAGGGATCTTTCTGTTAATCACAAGAAATGCAGTTTTGAAGGCAAAGAAACATGACAAACGTTAAGAAATAGGTTATTGTGACCTTGAAAAGGAGTATTTTACATTTTCCCCTTGGAAAGTACAAATTTCTAAAAGCTTATTTTCTATGACTGCCACCCACCATCCACCTGCACTTTTGCTTTCATGAGAACTCTCACGAGTTCGACAACCTTATTGCAAAAGTGATGTAACACCATCCGATCCAGGTACCTTCTGCAGGGCCGTGGGGGAAAGTTAGTTAGGAAGAAGCTCGTGAGAAATAAACAAACCTTCTTCCTCCATTTCTTCTTTTCACAATCATCTAGTGCACTAGGACAATTCACACATAAGATTTAGAATCCTTCAAGTTACTTCTTTTTGGTTATTTTACATGGAAGTTACTGGTATATGGAGAGCATTATTTTTTTTTTATGTATATTTTTATTTTTATTTGTTTCCTCTCTTTACATGCACACGTCACTTGCAAAATTAACTAGTTATTGATGTCTTCTGTCATCTGTTAATATGTAGTAATTATTATATTTTCACTTATTGCTGTGTAAAACCTGTGCTATTTCATTCCGGTTTCTTTTTTAAAATTAAAAAAAAAAAAATTGCAAAAATGTGCATTAATCATCTTAAAGCTCTCTGTGGGAAAGTGTCTTTCTCTCACAGTGCTCACTTGCAGTCTAGTTAAATATGCTTAATTTTAGGCAAATGCTTAGATCTTTCATTCCATTACAGTAAAAAGTAACAGGCAATTAGATGTTTCAGTGAAACCGTGACAGACAAATATCTTTAATAACTGTCTGCTAAGAGATTCTGTCTTTGTAAGACCAAAATTAGGTACGACTTTAAATGTCACAAGCCAACGTTTATTGCCAAACTTTGATCTGGAGAGAGAAAGCTGAGACGCAGCTCAGGAGTCTCTTGAAAATCAAAATACCCTCAAGTACAGCAACACGATACATGCATAGGAGCTGATAGACACTATTATCTGTGGAGCACCATCTAATTATTGGGAGGATCATTAACTACTGAGCTTGTTTCACGTTATATTAAGAAAAATTGCAGCGGCTGTTGACCACTGATTTGGGGAAGGAGGATGAAACAAATTCCGAATAAGGCCATATCAAATCTGTGACACCATAGGCAAAGAATTAATCCTGCATCGTATGCTCTGGACTCAGAAACACTTTTCACTGAGCTGGAGATTTTCCAGAAAAGGTCTGGCTTCCATCATCACTCCTTAGTACTGCTACCAGCTGGAATGTGATCCATTTATTGAAAATTTCTTTGAGCGGTTATTTTCTTTTCCTCATTTTCAGAGAAAATACAGAAAATTCTAACACCTGATTATCCTTGGACCTTATAATTGTTCAGCATAGGTCTTTTTACTGTAAAATTATTTGGCTTTGTTCAACTGACAGAGACTTCAGTAACTGGGTATTGAACCCACCTAATAATTCGGGATGGAAAATTTGATTAGAAAGAATTCTTTATGGAAGTTCATGTCAGAAGAATATTGATTCCTATTTACAAATTATGATCTGACCAGCTGCATGGCCTATAGTTTCTAATTCTTTGGACTGCATAAAAATTTTAAACTTCTTATTATACCAGATGATATAAACGCTCAAAAAAAAATACTCATCACTTGTTTTAAGGAAATGAAACTTTGTGAAACACACCCATGCAGGGTGTTACACTTCCAATAGTTCAGAGACATAACTCCTAGAATAGAACTCTAATTTTTAGAGGTAATTTCCTTTTGTAATGAGACTGGCTTCTCACATAAAAGATTTCTGTAAGCGTTTATGATAGAACTTTGCTATCGAGAATGAATTCTATTCTATTCTATTAAGAAATTCACAAATGAGATTTTCAATCCTCAGTTTCAAGGATAGGAGTAGACCTAGATTCTAGAGTGTATTTATGTTTCTACTGTCTGAAACTTGAGTCTTGTAGATGGTTACAGTGCATGTCTATGTCTCCAGAAGATGGGAAGTGGAAAGCTAGGAAGAATAAGACTCAATATTCAAACTAATTTTCATTGAACTGTAGAATGGTTCTCTGAAAGCATTTTTTGCTCAACCCTGAAAATGAAGGATAATGTATTGGGAGAATGGGAGAAATGGGGAGAGACAGGAGGAGTGGAGGGAAGGTGGCTTAAGATTTGGTTTTATTTCTCATTACTCTGACTTGATTGGCAATAAATTAAATTTCCCCGAGACTGGTTTGCCCGTGATGGTAATGGGTGAGTGATCTCCCTGTTCTTGACTCAACCCATAAGGCTTTCATTATATTTTCTCTCCCCTGGCCTGCTAACGAGGGGAGTGACAGAGCAGCTCTGATGGGCACCCAGCCCCCAGCCAGAGTCAACCCACAACAACTGAGTAAAGAATCCAGTATGAACGGAAATGTTTCTCAAATGTATTTGCTGTGCAAATACGCTTCTTATCCTGGTTATTTACCTCCGAAGTTTTGTGTTCAGGGGTAATACAGCAGCTCTTT
Organism: Pedionomus torquatus; assembly: GCA_013398155.1. NCBI lineage: Eukaryota > Metazoa > Chordata > Aves > Charadriiformes > Pedionomidae > Pedionomus > Pedionomus torquatus. The sequence goes on from VZRU01007858.1 coordinate 219,294, forward strand.
CTCTTGGTCCACCTCACCAGGTAGAGCTACTTTAGTGACTAAATGGCAGAGTGACTAGTGAATAAGACAGAGCTAATTTTGTATTTAGATGGTAAAGGCATTGCCGAGCCAGCTGAAGAGATTGCTACTATCATGAGAGGCTTAAAAAATATGAATCATTGAGAAGATTTACTGGCCAGATCCATGCCTGTGAGTAGTTCCTATTAGTGTTAAACAAAAGCAACTTAAAGTGACTGATGTCGCAAGTCTGATTACGTATTCCGTGGGCAAAACCTCCCCCTTTGTCTTGGCATGTCACACACTCGGAACCACTAGAAGCTGTGAGCTGGCTCAAGGGCAGAATTTAGCAGTTGGGATCTAGAGTGGGTGGTCATTTTATTAAATGTGCTGTTAGATCCTCAATTTGAAGTGCCAAAGCGTCTCTCAGCGTTACAGCCCTGCAATTCCCACCAAAATCAATGGGAATTTCATGGATATACCCTCACCGTAGTGCTTCAAAAGCCCTGCCTTTAGCTCCCCCAAACAGGAAAGGGGGTGTCGATTCAAATAATGTCAATTAATAAAAAGTCACATTAGTAACTTACAATAAAATTAGTGCTCAGGCTTCTGACTTTGAAGATTTAGTTGAAAGTGTTTGAGGCCCAGAAAATTAAAGACAAAGAGCAGAGCAGTGCGAATCAGAAAGAGATGGTAGAGGAACAGTAAATAATGAAGGAGAATGTAACTAGATAGAAAATATAAAGAACATTTAAAAGACTAATAAATGACAAAGACAGTTCAATGCAGATAAATGTAGAACAGTGGTGACTTTGATGAGTCTTTATAACACAACTGTGCATGCATTATAAAATAGGAAGAACAAAAAGTGTTCGAGTCAAAAGAAAGCTGTGTGTATCATTGATGTAGAAAAAGCAAGCTCGCAGACAAGTCTCAACACATGGATGAATGATGACTTTGAGAGAGTCTTTATGACAGAAGCCTGTTTTTCAGAAAGTGGAAGTACGAAAGAGTAGCAGCTTAAAAAAAAAAATATAAAAAGACAAAAGAAAAGATAAATTCTACATGGACTCTAAAGTATGAAACAACCACAGCAATGTTTCTGTAGACACAAAAAAAAAATAAAAATTGATGTAGATGAATTGGTCTCACTACATTTCCAGCTCTGATCTGACCGTGCCCATTACACAAAAGCAGCATTTACAGGAAGGATTGCCTTCTGTTTGGCCACTGTGCAGTGATTATTTCTCAAGTGTTTATTTATCATGAGCAGTAAAAATGCAGTGGCAGCGATAATAACGTTCACACACAAAAGAGACAGACGGGAGGAAGGAAATAGATATGAATATATAAAAAGGTAGAGAGGAAAAGGAGAGGATGAAATCAGAAAGCAAGAAGAATGAAGAGACAAATAGAATGGGTGGATGGCAGAGAAGATGAAGCAAAATAGTATTATTTATTAGTATAAATGTAGGGGGAAGTGGAAGAAACATTTCAAAAGACACAGCTTAGGCTCAGATTTCCCTACTTTGTTATAAAAACAGCCAACTTTAAACAAAAAGATATTTGGGCCTTACTGCAATGTGTCTACTTTCTAGACGATATGGTACCGTGGGGCTGAAATCAAGGACTGCTTACTCCAGTGTCTCCTAACGGGGAGCCGCTGTTCCCTGCTGTGCTGTGCTGTGCTTCCTCATCCTCCCTCCTTCCTGGGCTGCTGCTCCCTCTCTTCAGGGGAATTTAGCACAACGAGGAGCAGGGGCAGCCAACCTGGGTCTCTAAGGCCAGGTTGGATGGGGCTTGGAGCAACCTGCTCTGGTGGGAGGTGTCCCTGCCCATGGCAGGGGGGTTTGAACTTGATGATTTTCAAGGTCCCTTCCAACTCTAACCATTCTATGATTCTATGATTCTAACCTGCAAAATTCATGATACCCAGTGACATTCACTTTTCCTCTCATCTAGTGAATCTCCAGCTACAGGTAGAACCTTGAAAAAAATTTCAGCTGAGAATTTCCCTTTGCTCGGCCCTTCTCATCACTGCAGAGGTGTGTGACCTTGCATCTGAAAAATGTGGAGATCTGGCACTCTCTGCCTGTGGGATTTTAGTGTCAGACCGGTGTCAGACCAGATAGAGAAGCTCAAAATGCAATTTCTAGGTTGACATCTTTGGCCCACTCAGGTGCAGCAATCCTGTCACCCCTAGCAGAGTCAAAAACATGAAAAAAATGGTGCATTAGACACATGGCCAGAAGTAGACCTCAAGCACTTGGGAAGTCTAAACCTAAGATGCTAGCATCTGTAGAAGTGCTGTTTCTTTGGGGGTTTGAGGCATCTAAATGGACAGGTCTAGCAGTGTGAGTCTGGATGTAGGCATCTCGATTCTAAGAGCATCCCATGCCAGGCTCTTGAATCATTTTAAGAAAGTCATAACTAGAGAGAAGACTTCTCTGAGAAAGCTACTATATCAGGTTCCCTACAGATTCATATCGATAGTACAAATTAGTTGACATTCCAGTTCATCATTTCAAGCTTCTCTTTTCTTGTAATTAGATGGGGGAAAAAAAAATGAAAATTGGAATTCTATCATCATTACACATCTCAGGGGCAAATCTGCTTTACTCTTGCCACAGTCTCACTCTATTTAAGAAGCAAAAGCAAATCACCTTGCTGAACTTCAATAAACCAGACCACACGATAGTTCCATTTCGGTGATGTTTTTCTGTTGAGTCTGGATTAGCGGTGTTAAAAAAAAACACAAATTTGGGTGCCCTTAGTGTGTACTATCCTGCATTCTAAAATATTTACTAGGGGTTCTGTGTGTTTAACGTGCCCTGGAGTATAGCTGGTATGCTTTAGTTCCAATTTTTTAATGATACTACTCCTCCTGCCAGTAATTTTTATACCAGCTGCACTGGACTAATTATGCGGTTTTCTCAAAAGTCTATTTTTGAAATAATTATGGCCTTTGAGCATATAATAGACAGCAAGCTTTGGGTAGGCAGGAGTAAAGAACTTTCCATTTGAACAGAAAGGATAAGAAAGTTGGCATATCCGTGTTACATCCTCATTTGAAATGCATAAACCTGCATACCACCTCGGGGTGCCTGCCTAATAAAGAATTGCTCCTTCATATTTACATCCACATTCTGTTAGTTATTTTTCTAGATTTTGGAGTTGGTTTGGGGGTTTTTTATTTCTCATTAACTGCATTTTGCAAAGCTTCTTAGAGTCAAATGAAATAAATGCTAGGCACTACTAGCTGCAAGGTGTAGACTCTCTACCAGTGCATTACAACCAGAAGTTTCTCTTCTCTCATCTCCCCTTTTTGACCTGAAATTGCTGAAGAGCTGGGGCTTGTACGTGTGCGCACAACGAGGTCACTTCAAACACGACACGAGGCTGTCTGCAGTTCGAAGACAATTTGTGACCAGTCTGCTTCGCTGGTGGCTTCTCAGATTTTATCAAAATTAAGTGAGAGATGGAAAATGATGCTATTCGTAAAGGTTTATTCTGGAGGATGGGCAGGGCTACATTTCAGAGCCTTGAGCTGATCTGAGCCACATGACTCTTTTAAAGTTAATGGGGAAGTCACAGCTAGAATGGCATGTGATAATCTGAAAATTTACCCCTTACTGCCTCTTTAGATTTTCTGTGTCATATGTTATGGTAATAAATGGTTCTCAGCATGAGGTTGATTGAAAGGGGTATTGCTGCACGAAACAAAGAACTTGCCTTCTCTTCACGATCTCAGAATAATGTTATTAGCGTATGCAGGGTCAGCTCTGAGCATCAGCAACCCTTGTGACCAGGGGGCCTGGGAATACAGCCGTGTGGGTGACCTTGGACGTACTTTCATAAATTGCCTTTTCAAGTCGCGTCTCTGAACAGGAACCAAAAAAAAATGCTGATTTCTTTCTGCATTACTCTTGACTACCTTTACTATGACTCCACCATGGAAAGTTTCAAAGCCTGTACTTTTCAAATTACTACAAGAAGGCCTTAGTCTTGAAGAATTCTAGGGAACATATCAAATTGAATGGCCAATTGATGTATATTACTAGTTTTGAGCAGTTATTTTCAATACTAATATTGAGCATTGCAGTGCGTTGTACTCAATGATCCTCACGCTTCCCTTCCAATTTGAGATACTCTATGACCCTACGTAGAATCATAAGAAGGATCCAAGATTCATCCACATGTGCAGGAAAAGAAAGACACGGTTGAGGAGGTTCTTAATTTTTCTTTCTATTTCAAAAAGTTATTATTCTCCAAAGTAATACTGCTTTGTCGTGGATGCACAATTTTTGTTGCCTCCCAAACTGGCTTTAAATAGACAAGAACATGGGTACATTAAGGAAGTGATAGTTTGATCAATCCTCTTTTGCCCTATTTAGGAAGGATCTACTAATTTAATACACAGCAGAGAGAGCTGAAATAAAAGGTAATTGAAGGAGAAAGACTCTAGGTTTAGAACTAGGTAGGGCTTTTAAAACATTTCTAGGTCTTGATGCAGAGATTTTCAAGGCATTATTTTGGAAAATCTGATTATGGAGACACTACAGATAGGAAGCAATATTCACCACTAGTTCTCGGAGGTTGTTTTAGCTTAGTGTGGTGGTGTTATTGCAATTGAAATATGTAAATAGCACAGGACCTGGTTGTGGGCAATGTTCTCAGCCTCCTATTTAAAACATCAATTTAAACACTGGGGGGTTCTTTTCCTGAAATCTACAGCTGCTTAAACCTGCAGCTGGCTCAGAATTTAGTGGTGGATGCAAAGTGTATTTTGTTTTGTGACATTAAAATTCGGCTTGCACTACCAAGTAATTTATGTGTCCATACACAGCTTTTCATTGAAAACTTTGAAGTATTCATAAAAAAGAAAAAATCATTATGGCAAATGAAGAAGCAAGTAAATAAGTTTTCTGCACGGGAATATGAATTGAATACTGAAAAAAGAATAAAATAAAAAAAGCCACTTAGAAATAGAATTCAATTATGTATTGTCTAACTATATGGACCAGAAATTTGCTCTGGGCAGCTATAATAATCTTTACTTTTAAGAAAAGTACTATACCTAAAATATTAAAAGATGGAGGAACTTATTAGTAGAAATGTCGCTCATCTAATACAATCTTTCTTCCCATGAAAATAAAAAGAAAGAAAGAAGAAATTAATAAAATGTGAGGGGTTTTTTGTTATTAACAGGATAATGAGCAATACCTGTGACTTGCTCTTCCACAGCCCTCCCTCTTCAGGCTGCGCCTTCGAGATCATACAGAAGGTCATATAGATCGCATTTTTATTTCTTATTTAGATTCAGAAGGCTGTTGATTTTCATCCTGAATACTATTGACCGGTGAACTAGTCCCGTTTTGATGGCTTCATTATTTCCATAGCTTCATCTAGTCATAACAGCATGCTTGAATGAACGATGAGAAAACTGCCAGTTACAGCTTTGTAAACCCATTAAGAGATCACAGTCCTGCAGTATATTCCCCAATGTTCTATCTGCCTCATCAGAGACCTCAGCAAGATACTTTTCTTGTTGCACAGGCTCAGTTGCAGTCTGTTAGGTGTGACCGTACCACTCACAGCACCCTGTTGATGACAGGATGTGTCCCTGTCTCCGCAAGTGACTTGGAGTTGATCACAAAAGAGGTCACAGGGTATGATGGTGCTGGTCTGTCCAGCAGGAATTCATGGGCTTTACCTTGGGTAAACTTTCCCCAACTCAACTTAGGGAAATAAAAACATATTTTAAGGATCCCTATGGGTTTTTTTTAAGGAAACCTAGGGTTTCAGTGCATGCAGAAGGCACTACTTTGTTATTTCAGAAGAAAAAGCATTATTTTTTATTTAGAAAATGCTAAAATTCTGCATAAAAATTAAGATATAGTTACTAGTTACAGATAGACACACCAGCTTTGGTATGAAATCCATCTTTCCAAACCAGCGTAGGTCTGTTCTTGGATTAATAATTGCACTCCCTTGTCATCTGGAAACATCCTCATGCTGAAGAAGAGCTAGAAGGCTGGAGAGATGTGCTCTAACTCTTCACAGGGCTTTTCAGCATAAAATCGACTTGTTTCTGGGGCTTTCAGTTTGCTTGGGAAGGAGACAAGATGAGCTTGCATCTCCTCAGGACTCAGAGGAAGCCAACGCCTTTCTAAACAGACACGTTCATTTTTTCCATATCTACTCAGCTGCAGAAAGGCATTTTAGTAAATTAATTAATTTGTCTAAAGTCTTCTGAGAATTGGCTATTGTCAAGTGTTGTATGGATTCCAAAGAAAATGAGAAAAGCTGGTTTCCAATGTTTCTCCAGACCAAATTAAATTTTTACTGTACACATTCAGTTTTGATGAAATATCATAGCTCCGTGTAGCTCAGTATGACAGCAGTTCAGTAGTGCCTTATTTACCCTTGCCCTGGAATTCAGTGTGCTCAGGTAGACCTTTAAGAAGTTATAAACTCGACACTGTACTTTAAAAAGTGCTGTTATTGACTTCAGACTAATCCTAATTTGATTTAATATTATTTTAATAGCTATGATTTAGCATACGCTTTTTTACCAATAAAAATTTCATGATATTTTTTAGCTAATAGATTTTAGTGAGCTTTCTCAACTGCTAAATTAGAATGTCAAATTACAGGAAATTAGGAGATCCATACAAGTTAGTTTGGACTTTAAAACCTAGTTCCAAAAAAAAAAAATGGTGCTTAATTAATAAGTTTACTCTTGGAAATACTGAAGGTACTAATCAAAAGTGCCTTATTATAATGTATTTATGTACAGAAACAATAGCTGAAGCATTGCTGTCCATCAAATACCCTACATTATTTCAAAAGTACTGTTCTCCTGTGTGTTTCAGAAGCTTATAGAGACATAATTGTCTCCCTGGAAAATAATACATTTTTCTGGTTTTATCTCTCTTTTTTCTCTTTCTTTTTATTTTTTCGTTTTTTAAATCCCTGTTGTTTCAACTAGAGGCTCCTATTACAAAAGGTAATGCATATGTACATACATTTCGTGACACAAATTCATGTCAACAAGTGCTCCTGCTCTTGAATTTGCACTAATTAATACCCTAAACCACACACTCAGGTATTTGCTTTCCCAGTCCTCAAGATGTTTTGTTTTAAACGGTTTGGTCTTGGCTGTGTTACCGTATTGCATTTAGCAGGGTGTTATATACAGTAATATATAATTATCCCTGCAATAAGAGGCAAGATGAAATATTGACCAAAAGGTCCAAATCCTTATTTCTTTTTCTTTTTTTTTTTTCTTTTCCCCTGCCATCCGTTTGTTCACCTTGGCAAGAACAGATAAAATTTGAGTTGAAAAACATCAGTCATCAGTTGAAAACATCTTTCAGGATGGGAATCAAATTGTGTTTATTCTTCCCATCTTCATGTTGACTTCAATTGAACTTAAACACGTTAAAAGACATAGTTTGAGACCCTGTAAACAGATTTAATAATGACATGGCCAAACCTTTCTTCTCTGCTGGGCTCTTCCTGTAATTGACTTAACAGGAGAACCTGAGGTTCTCACCACCTGAATGTGGTGAGAGAACCTTTCTTTTCTACTTGCGTTAGCTTTGCCATGTCCTGACTGTCTTCTCATCAGTGAAACCACCAGAAAACAGAGATTTTAAGCCAGTTATGTTTAATATATTAAGCAACCTCTCTGTCTTTGAAGAGTCCATGAAATTCCCTTTCTTCAGCTGCCAGACCCACGTCCTCCTGCATTTTCACTCACTAATCAGTTTCCTGGACTGTCCTTTCTCTGTCTTATTGGATTAAGAAAAGACTTAGGCCAAACTACTTTGTGGTGAAATGTGATTTTCAGGGCTTTACTGGATACAGAAGAGCTACTATCACATCTTTAATAAACTTGTCTTTGAAACTATTGAGTTATGTCATGTGAATATTCCCCTGGGTCCTCAGGGGTTTAGTAGAAATAGAAGAGCGACTATCACATCTTTAATAAACCTGGTTTTGAAACTACTGAATTATCTTCTTTTCCAGTGTGTAATGGTGCTTATATGTGGGAAAAAAATGCCTGGGTTGATGGGTTATCCTGAAGAATGGATTTCATGCATAATCTAGTCAGCGTGTACTCCCTTGGGTTCAGTGCCTGACAGTTTCCCTCGCTCTGTGCTTGCTAGACCAATTTGTGTTCACTTGCTTTGCTTGAGGAGCTGGTGACAGTACTCCACAAAGACCAGACAATCTTTAGTTTTCACACTTTGCTGGATCTGATTTAGGTTTGATTTATTCCCAATAAAACTTATTGAGGCAGAGGATTTCTTATTTGTCCTTATATTTTAGTAATTCCACTGTTTCTTGCATTCACAGAGTACTTCAGAACTCTTTTCAACTCAGTAAAAGTCTCTCTAATATCCAAACATCATTGTCATTTTATTTTGCAACTATTTGTCATTGTTCATTAGATTTCCCTTTTAAAGTTATGTGAATTGAGAAGAAATTGGTATAATTAATTTTTTTTTTCTTAGCTCTTGAACAGTCTTTGTGCTTGATATGGTCACCATTCCAACCCATTCCGCTTCGTTATCAGGAGCCATAGTCCCAAGTCCATTAAGCGCGAGTTCATTTCATTTTTATATTGCGCTTTTGCGCTTAAAACAATATTTTAGTGTATCAGGTTACACTAATTCCTTGCTTAAATACTACATTTTGAATCAACTGTGTTTACACTTTACTGTTTTCTTACATTTTCAGAGTCTCTCTCGTTCTCCTTCCCTGAGAGAAATTCGGTCTCTGAATTTTCCAGGATGTAAACTGTGCTCACGACTACCAGATTTTTACATGGCATTTGAAAGAGTGAGTGGATAGAGTAGGAACGCACACATGACGTGCACTTCTGGTTGATAAAACACAAGTTTAGAATTAGCAACCCGTCTTCTTACTCATATGAGTTGTCCACAAAATGCAATTAATGACTGGAAACTATTATAATCAGACAAGTACCTGGTTCTGTAGAGATGGAGCTTTTACGCTGCAGATACTTCTTTGGGTTAATTCACTATTGACTTGCGAAATTATACAGACACCTAAAATCCCATAGGAATTTTTTTCTCCCCTAACAATGGGTATATAAACCCTCTTGATCCACACAAACAACAGAATGTGAATTTTACAAAAACTTAATCACATAGTTTTGACATTTTTCTCCAAGACTAAATTTTTCATTTCATTTTGACATTTTTCTCCAAATACTAATGCAATTACAGTGATATGAAAAATAAAAATTGATATGAAAAATACCCTATAACCCCAGGATCCAAGCAATTGTTGAGTGCCGTTTATACATATATATAAATACATAGTACAGTTTTTTTGGTTGGTTGTTTTGTTGTTGTTTTTTTTGTGGTGCATTATCTATTGCTTATAAATCAGAGCAAATTGTAGGCGAAGATGACATAGTTGTTAACTATCTGTGAAGTTCCTGATTTAAAATGCCACTCATGGCAAAATTCAAAAGACAGGGCCTGGTCGTGTCATTAGGGGTCATTTTATACTGTAGCCAAAGGTTTGAGTGCAAGTTGTAATAGTGCTTCAATTAATGTAATTAGGTAACCTATTTAGAACAGTGGGGCCAGGTAGCACATGCAGCCAATCAATCCCACAGTTCAGGCTTCAGCGAGGAGAAACATCCTGGCTATTGCCATGATTTCACAGATGACTTTGGAAGGCTGTGAAGGCAGAGTCTTCAGACTAGGGAGTTTATTGCCAGCTCAGCTGTTTCTAAATGAATTACAATCACACATGAAGTAAATGAATATGAAGCAGTACTACACAGTCTGCTGAAGAAGTGTCCTGTGCAGTATCTTGAAAGCATGATTAACAGATGTATACAGTTAGAGAGAATTATAAAACTTTTAGGGTAGTCTTTGAGATGATTGATATTCCTAGAGACAAGTGGATGGGAGAAAAGGCTTTGATTCTCTACTCCAGAGCAGATGGATGGGAAAGATGATAAGAAAATCAAAATGAAAGGAGGGACACAAAAAAACCAAAAACCATAGAACAAAAAAGAAGAAAAGTTGATCAAAGGAGATGAAGACAGAACAACTAGAAGTTTAAGAAAGCTGCAGTATCCTTGAAAATGGAAAAGCCTCAGTCAGCACAGTTACAGTATTTACTTTGATGGTTTGTTTGTTGAAGAAGCACCCAGGAAGCCAGGTCAGGGAAGGTTGATAAGCTGCCTCAGAAGCCTACAGAGACACTTCCTTTGTTCTACATGGATCCAACACCCATGCTTGACAGGCCATTTCATCCAATTAAAATTAGCACACACAAATTAGAGAAGAGGGTGTGTCCTCCCTTTCAGTGGATGATTGGTTATTCCTGCCCCGCCCCAAGCCTCTTCCACACCTTTTATTGGTTTTCTGGGTGGGTGCTGATGAGTTCTGAGATGGTTTGTTGTGATAACTGCAGCAGGATGTGGGAGGTAAGCAAGAGCACTGCCTTTTTTAGCAGTCAACACTTGTCTATATTGCCCTAAAAATGCTGTCAAACTTTGAGGACTCCTCATATTACTTTAGTAAAGATTTTAATAAGTAAAGACTTTTAATAAAGGCTCCTCATATTACTTTAGTAAAGACTTTAGTCTTTACCATAAAAGTATGGGTTCTTTTAAATTATAATCAAACAAATTAAAGGGTCTAGCATGCACATATAACAGCTGTGAAGAGTATAATTACATATAAAAACTTAAGGTACTTGTACAAACAAATAAAGAAGGTACATTTGTATTTGCAACACCTGCTGCTGGAAATAGTGTATCCACAAAGAAGTAGAGGTAGCATCCAATTAACCTTCAAGCACATAGCCTTAGATAAAATCCTTCTCATTAATTCAATCTAAATGTCAATAGAAGTACAGTTTTTGCACTGAATCCTGTATCTAAAAGGTAAAAAAAAAAAAAAAAGACAAAAGATAAAAGAAACAAAAGAGGGCTCTAAATAGAGTCTTAAGATGAGAGAGGGGAAATGCAGGTTCTGGAAGAAGTTGAATAGTGAGAGTAGGGTAGTAGGGTGGCTTTGTTGGGATCAAAAGTACCATCCCATCCCAGGCACTGCAATTCCTTGAGTCTTGTGGCCAGGGTAAGGGCAGTAGGACATAGCTGGTAGCGTCACGATCCCTTCCTGCGGTTCTGCCTGAATTAAAAAGAACCCCTCAACTTATTAGTGACATCAGCTCTTGAAAGCAACCCACACCTCCTGCGACAAGCAGTCAAAGCAGGAGAGCTGTGTTTTCCAAGGCGGTTTACACTTTAGGCAGACTCTTGAATTGGCTAACAAGCAAACAAACAATTAAGCAGCCTAGCTAAATGCTGCTCCAATGTAACCGGCAATAAACAAAATTCTGCCTTGGCATATGTGTTTTGGGTGAAATGATAAAGAAGAAAGAAAATTGCTCGGGAATTTTCTGTTGTATTATTAAGCTGGTAGTCTTAATTGCATTTCTGTAGCGCTTGTTCCTTTTCTGTTTTATTAATTGCCTGGTAAAGGAAACTCGCAACCACAAAACAACATACAAGCACCTACCTTATTAGTGATTTTTTTTTTTTTTTTTTTAAAGTACCGCTTGGGAATAAATCACTGGCTTCATACAAAACACAGCTGATGTAGAGAGACCTTTTCCTCTGTTTTCCTTAAAGCTTTACAACATCTTTTAAATGTATTTATTACTTAATGATTGGCATAAAGGCACTTATTTGCACAGCTGGGATAATGCCTGTTCACAGGGACTCAGAGTGATATATTCTGCAATTGCAACTAATCTGTTTTATCTAAGTGTTTCTTCTCAGAGGCCAATGTCTGTCTGGAAAGTTCTTGTGTGTTAGAATGAATGTTATTTCTTTCAGTGGTTTCTATTTATCACTGTGCTGTGGGACACTACTGGCAATTTAGAAAAGAATAATGCCCTCCAGGTTAGAGACCAACAGCAGGAGCTGCTCCCATAAAGACAAATGTACTAAAGATTTATCTGTTTACCTATGTAATTTTTCCCTCTTTAAGATACCGAGGGATTTTTGTGCATCATTTGCTACTGATTTGTAAGAGGTTGTTGTCTAAAGTAAAGAAACATGGCACCTTCGCCTTCTCTTACCAAAAATTCCTCATCTTTTAGACAATTTGAAGAGAGCAGAAATTATTTTATAGTGACATATACTTGCAGGGCTCTTAATGAAGCTACTAAAACATATAATTACCTTAGTGATCCTGGGTACATTAATGGTTTGATCCTCGGTAGAATTGGGGGGGAGGGCAGAGAGGGGGAGCAGCTGTCATGTTTCCAGGAACTATTCCCAAGTAGGAAAGATAGGCTGTGCATTTAAAACTTCCACTTACAGAAAGTGATGATAAAAGTCTAAGAATTTAGTGCTGTGTTGAATTAATAAGTTAATTATAGTCTTAATTTGTTTTTGTATACAGAGCTGGCATATGGAATCCTCATTAAATCTAATGACAGGTTGTTTTCAGCATATTTATCATGAAAAACAACAATAACAAATTATTTTAAGGAATATTAATATCAATCTTAAAGTTCAAAAAACACAGGACTGGCATCATCAATTGTAGGTTTTCATTTGTTGACGCTGGCAAAAGCATCACATGGGAAGAAATGGAAAAAAATGACCTTAGGTGTAACTTTTTACATAAGTAGTTTTATAGAGAGACTTGTGTGTGTAAGTGAAACTATATACAAAATGCAAACAGATTTTACAAGGATAATTAATGATATCATAGATATCTATTTGACTGGTGGCGTGAGCATTTTTATGGGATGATGGGATTTTCTGGGTTTTTTTTTTTTGAGCCCCACATTCTGACGTGTGGCAAATACGCCTGGGTAGTGTCACATGAGATTTTATTGGAAAGAAAAATTAAGAATTTAAGGAATAAGCCTGAACATTTGGCTTTTTTTTTCATAAGGGAGTGGTGCATTATGGCCTTCCTGAAGGAGATTGGGACTGTTTAGAAGTTGCTGCTCATCAGCAGCTCTTTTTCCAAAAGCCTGCTTCTAGAAGAAGGCTCATTTGGTTTCTCATATCCAAAATCTTCTTGCTAAAGAAAGGAAAAAACTAAAGTAATGTTTGGAAGGGTGAGTGGATAGGAATGGATGGAGTAAATGGGGATTTTTGTCACCGTCAGGCAGTTGTCATCAGAGTGAATGACAAAGAGCCAACATACTGTAACTGCAGAAAACTTACCTATTTTTCAGGCCTTAAGCAACAGCCAAATTTAGACTGCTTCTAAAACGAGTCTGGAAATTAAGCACCATTGTTTAATTGTCTCCCTGCAGATAAGTAAGGGGAGAGTGAGAGTTTATGTATTAAAAAAGCCAGGCTTTGCTTTTCCTTGCACCTCTTGTACTGATGCAATCTGATGAAAATCAGCCTGGTTGCACATCTGGTACTTAATTCTGAATTTGGTTCTGCATTTGTGTAACTATGGCACTCCGTGGTTGCTCAGTTCTTCTCCAGTAGCTTATATCAAACATGTTTTTCTGATTCAAAATCAAATATCTTACCCAATCAGATCTTCCAAAATCTCTGTGAATAACTGTATTGAGCATCAAATAATAAACAGTTTATTAAAATTGATGCTCTTTTGCATAATGTTCCCTAATTAAGAGCACTTAATATTTTTTTTTCCAGTGCAATGACTTAATTGATTTTGTATCACTGTGTTCTGCTGAATGATTTATGTTTAATTTCTCATTGTCCAATTAACAATATAATAGATTGTAGTTCATCAGGGATACTGCATCTTGAGCAGTGTTATCTCTTCTGAAGGTGAGAGTCAGTCTTCATCAAAAACTGATTCTGTCATTCAACATTTGACATCCCGGTTATAAGCCTCTGGATTCCCTTCACAGATTTTTATTTTATTCCAAGTTGTCCAAAAGCTGTGTCATCTTTATTTGGATTATAGACTTCAAGAAAGTAAAAAAACAGTAGAGGGCAGAGGTAGACACATTTATTGATGAAATTAAAAACTGTATCAAATCAATATTCGTTGGAAGCTAGGCGAGAAAAGCATAATGTAACTGGGTATTCTGTGACTTCCCAAAAGCTTTCCTATCAATATTTTTAAAAAAATAAAATGGTGTGATGGTGATGGACCGGGACTGGTACTGCAGAGAATTAAGAGACAGGAAGGATGATGTTTTATTTTAAAAGAATTTCATATGACTTTTGGTGAAATAAGATTATAAATGCCGTCTTCAGAATTCTACTGATTTTTCATATATTGATTACATTCTAACTTGGATATTTGGGGGGAAGAAGGGGACAATGTTCACACTGTCTTTGCAGAGAAAGGAGTGATTTGAAACTACAGTTAAGGGAAAATCTGGATATTTTACCCAAGAGAGAGTAACTAATGAAAGGAAGGGGTATAGAAAGACAACAGAGAGGACTGGGATTTTTTTTTTTTTTTTTTTGTGACAGTGTAATGCAACTATCATTTGCTTTAAATAATAAATAGTTCCACAAACACTGGAACTAATAGAGTTGTGTTTCCAAATGATTTGTGTTTCATCAGATGGCTTTTTAAATGAAGTAAACTAAGCCTGCAGCAAGTTTCCTGTCCTTATTAAACACTAGAGAACTCATACGAGGAGGGGAAGAGAGAAGGAGAATGAAAGTGAGATCATGTCTAATAAAGTTCAAACTTTGATTGAAGCTTTTCCAAGAATTAATGCATTTGTAACCCTTCTCTCCTATCTACACCCTTCAGCACAAGAATGTGTGTATTTAGTAACAGTTCAGTTCATCCTCCGGTCGTTCCCTCAGTGTAGGTATGTAGCGCTGGAGCCTCTTTCCTGCCTCTAGCTGACTGTTTTCACAGAACATTGTAACATCTGGGGAAAAAAAAAAATAAATCTGTCTTTCTGTCAGATTTGTCAGAAATTGGGCAGCCAGTTCAAAAGTGCTGGAGGAGAAGGGGTTGCCGTGCTCTCCCGACTGCGCTGGCTCATGGAGAACCTGACCGGTATGAACTCTTTCTTCAGGAAAGAAGGAGGGAATGAAAAAAAAATACAAATCACCCTTTGGGAAAGCTCCTCTAGTTTGTGTACTTTTTTTTCTTCCATCTTTTTTTGTTATGAAGACTGAAGGGAAAAATCTTACTTTGCTTAGTCCCAGTTTATAATGTTTCCTTCTGGTGAGCTGTGATGGAGGTTTCATTTTGAAGCTGTTTAGCAAACATTAAGCTGCCTCCCTGGCCAGCCAGTTGCCTGGTTTGTGCTCCTCGCCCATCCTGTTGGGTTGTCTTGGTACAAGTGAAAATAATTCCCTGCCCTGGCCTGGCCACAGGCTGGATCAAGGTGTTATTCCTGACAAAGACGTCCCAGGAGCCAGAATTTTCTGAGCTCATCTTGTAAGTAGCAGCCTAACTAGTAAGCTTGGTCCCCAGGGGAGCAAGGGAGCTTCCCATGGTGAAGAAGCAGCTCACATCGCATACCTCACCCCGAGTAGAAAATTAAATTTAACGCTAGGACATTTGAGATCAGCCCAATTTATTAAAAGGGAGTTGTGCTCGCAAGAATTCTGTGCGCTCGGGCAGTGCCCAAAGGTAGCCATGAACCTTTCAGCTGAAGCAGGTTCAGGAGGACAGGGCACCGTGGTGAGGTTCTTCCAGCCAGACGATGACTGTGGAAGCGACCCCAGCAAATCTGACACCATCACCACCCCCCAGCCACCTTCCAACCAGGTAATGGCTGCGCAGAGGGTCCATCAGGGCATTTCAGGCATTATGGCCATCGGGGCTGCTGTTTCTGCCTGACCTTGATGCTCACCTTCCTTCTCTTTCCATTTTCAACCCCCTGCCTTCCTCCTGAAACTGTGTTTTCTCCTCCTGCCCTCTCTCTCCCCCGGCTCCTCTCAGGAACAGGAGAATCTCCCGCCGTTGCCATAACAACAGACAGCAACCTGGCCCTGGCTGGGCACTCCTGCCCTTTTCCTTAAAAATTCAACCTCATGTAAAAACATTTGTGTCTCCTTATCTCTCCGGAATCCTTTTCCCTCTGGCTTTAATAGGAGAAAGACTCACTCCGCTCTGCGTGTGGCCACTGTCCTCTTTTACTCCCTCTCAAAACACTGTTTTCACACTGCAAAGAAACACAGATTTGATGCTTAATTATCCCCTACTGAGCTTCCTCTGTAATGTACTCAGAAGGGCACGCCACTTCGCAGGCATCGCTGGACGAGTAGGTTTATCTTTGCCATCCCTGGTGCTCCTCTCCACAATCACAGCACTGCAGCCGTACCACCTGGACCAGATGCGGGCTGATGGGAAAGCATAGCTGTGCCCTGGACNTGCTAGAAAGTCATCCTATCAGACAGCACCATAAAACAACCCTCCTCTTTCCTCAACTAATGCATCAGATTAAAAGGGAGCAGCTTGGTCGTTCTTTCCCAGCCGTCGAGAGGGAAGCAGTTTCATTGTAAGTATTGTTTTATGGGGAATAAGCTTCTCACCTGAACACCAACATAGAGATGGATAAGAGTCTTTAATGTTAGTTTATTCTAATCTTATAGCCTAATGTAAATGTCATTCTGGCACCTGTTATTTAGAGGTTAATCAGACTTTTGGGTTAATTCCCATTCCTGGAACGGGATCATGTCAAAATGCAGATGGGGGAAGTTGTCTTTGGCTTCACCCATTCTGTCCTTTTACAGTGTACCTGTCATTGTCCTGACAGCGAAATTTCTGGAAGCCTCCAGGCCTTGGTGCACTTGTCACAGCACAGCGAGTATGAGCAAGCTGGAGGAGCAGGAAGAAAATATCAGTCTCACAGAGCCCTCTTTGCCCTCACCATTTGGACAGCAAGCATTTCAGAAACTCCCTAATGTGCCAGGGCCCAGATATTGTTAGAATGAAGTTCTTTATAGGATCTGCCTGCTGCCCCCCACACAGCATCTCTAGACCACAGAGAGGTGTGGATAGAGGAGGAGAGGTGAAAAGTTATTCCCTTTAGTTGGAACTTTTGTCCAATTTTGTATATAGATATAACATATTGTTGGGTCCATTCGCTCCATGAATCTTTAGGAGAGACTCTCGGGTAATTCAACATCCACTGCTGCACCTACATCTTGTAGGAAATGGTCTCTGTAGGTAAGCAGCTTCTGACTACTAGCTGTACAGATGCCAGCCCAGATACAGGTCTCTGTTCAGTAAAACTGTTCTCCAAAAGGTATGGGAGATACATCCTATGCTTTCTTTATAAACCCATTAAAGACTGAATGTCATGGAAACTCATCTCATCAGGACAATCTTTCTCCAGCAGAAGGTTAAGCTGCAGGTGGTTTTCCACCTCCACAAGCACTGTACTTTTTGGGTGAAGAAGACCACAGTCATACTGATTGTTACAGGGCAATGGGAGCTGACAGAGCAGACAATTCACCCCACTAAAATGCCAGGATGATCATTAACCCTGAGGAATAATTGAAGAACCAGTGGCCTTAGGAGGGTCTAAAAGTCCGGGTACAAAAGGAGGTGTTGCTCACTGTTTGTGTCTACAAACCCAGACCCAGTGTGAGTTTCTTGTTACCCTAACTTGAAACAAGGGGTGAATTTCCAAAGCTTAATGTCAGCTCTTCTATTTAAGCAGAAGTTGTACGAGAGAAGGAACCCAGCCTGCTTAGAAGTCATGCGACAGTTGACAATTATTCTCTTCAACTACAGTCCCCTGGTGGGTATCCCCAGCGATTGTAGGGACCCAAAAGACAGCAGAGAACAGTTTGTTGCAGAGTCTTTTATTCTACAGGGTTTTTTTTTGCTTGTGCCCATCCCCTCTGCTGAGCACTCCTAACCCCCTTTACTCATCCAGCCAGCTGCAGCTCTTGTAATGTTAGAAACATTAATTTCTAAAACTCTGGCATTAACATTGCTCTGTATTCGGGGAGTCGCATTTGATAGTGTTAGACTAGAGCAAGAAAATCTCAGTTCTGCCACAAGCTGGTAGGGAGCATGGTACAGGGTCTCTGGAGGGATTAGTTTGGAAACCTCGGCAAGAATTCTGTGCTACTCAGGGCTATATCAAAAGAAGAGAACCTTACGTCGAAACATTTCTGCCCCCCAAAATGGGTCTGACAGCCCTGCTTCCCTCAGCGCCTGAGTCCTAAGCACTGCTAGCGAGAGCTTCTGTTGCAGATAATAATGTTTAACGGGGCTTCCTTCAGAGCTCCTCCAAAGCTATCACGTCTGGCTCTCACGGAATCATCTATGACTACTATTCTATCTCAAGGTTTCCAACTCCAGTTTTAGAAAAATGAAATGTGATTGTTGCACTGTTTTCACTTCACAACAGGAAAGAGAGAGTTTATTTGATGTTTCAGTACACTAATAAGGTAGAACTGGTAGCAAGGAGCAGAAACAAAGGCACAAAGGCTTAGTTTAAGGAAACAGACAGGTAGAGTGTAAATGAAGCTGAGTAAATAGGAAATTTTTTTTTCCATTCTTATTGTATTGACTGAGTGGGCAAATGAAACTGGGAAGAAATTGCGTGGGCTGAGCCAAACCATTATCTTTTTTTTCCAAAGAAGATGATGATGATGACAAAAACAACAACAACAATAATAGTCTCAGTGAAAGAGGTATAACTCTTTTTCCAAACAGGGATATTCTACTTCTAAGATAAATACGAACTTCCATTTAAGGGAAAAAAAAAAAAAAAAAAGAGAGAGAAGCTTTCGAAGCAGATTACAATCGCTTTCAGCGAATGTCAAAACAGAATCGTCTCACATCTTTTCATCCAAAAATAAACTATGGCAATTTGTTAATCACTTGTCATCTTCACTGACAAAAGAAAATTTGCAAACCTACACTTGGACAAAGCGATACAAAATACTTTGTTCTAACAGCAAGGACAGCAAGAAAGCGGAGGCAGGGAGGAGGGCGAGGAACAGCTCCAGTCTGCTTTACTTGTCTGCACTTGATTTGGATTTTCAGTCATGGATGACATAAATTTTCCCCTTGCCGTTAATATACACTGTGTCTCATACCACACTCGGCAACAGTTCATTGAGTTGACTGGCCTCCAACGTACCTGTCACCCATCACAATTAACTACACTCACTGTCACAAACAATTTGGTAGATACACATCTGTGCTCAGTCAGTCAGTCCCAGCTGTGATGCGCGTATGTCTTATTTGATGAACCCAGCTCAACAACAGCCTTCTTGAAAACAACAACAACAAAAAAAAGTGGCAAATACGGTCACCTGAACCAGCCAAACACAACAACGTTTAATCTGTTTACCAGGGGATTGAATTTACATGCCTCCTGCGTTCTTACAGGCTTCGGGGATGCACCATGGTGCCACCGTGAGTTTCCCTTTCTTTGAAAGCTGTCCCTTGTCCAGAAGAAAAAAAAAAAAGTAAAATTCTCCTGGAATGCAGTGGAATAAACAGTAGATCTGCTAATTATTGCCGCTGGTATGGGAGACTTGACACATGGTAGCAGGGGGAGAACGCTGAACTATATACACATTTGACTGTCTGTGTTGTTGCTATATTTAATGTTTGTGCTGAGCCCAAGACAATGACTCTAGCAGGAATAAATATTTTAAATAAAGTGTGGTGATCCATAAATTTGAACTAACCAATCTGCTAAAACATCTAGAAATCCATGTTCTTTCAGCAGCTGACATAAAATAGATTCTAAACTGCTGCCGATATTCCAATGCCCAATTAAAGAAATGCTTTTATTTCTAGGAAAAAAAAAAAAAAAACACAACCAAAAACAAATCCAAAAGCCTTGAAATCTTACATGATGTATTAGTAGATCAAGATTTTAAGATCACGCAGATTTTAAGAGTGCAGAGGGAAAAGTGTTGGACCTGGAAAATGTATATCTGTGTTCAAAAAGTATTTTCCATAAAGTACCCCGAAGAATAGTTCCTACTGTAGACAGCTCACTCAGAAGCTGTTCTTTTGTTTTATAAGCGTGCTTGACATTTCAGTGCTTTTATTTTACTATTTTTTTATATCTTATGCTGTCACATATAGCTGTGCAAAAATTGCCAAATGAAAATGGTTGCGTTCCGTAATTCATTTGTCCAAGTAAACGCAATTACAGAAGTCACAAGACAATGAGCGGTTAGAGCCGATAAATGCCTGCCTCAAATGAAAAGCACAGTGTGATACTCAAAGAGATTCTATTTACTGCTACTGAAACTTTCAGAACAATTTTTTTTTTATAGGGCAGAAACAATTGTCATCAGATTCTCTAGTCGTGCTGGTCAGTAAATCAGACGCAGTCTCTCAGTGAGAGTTTTGGGAAGGCCAGACGTTGCCTACCTTACCTGCCTCAAATGACATCCAGTAAAATTTAATGCTTTTTTTTATTCTTCTTTTTAGCTCTGAATATCCACTGTCCCCAGTCTCAAATACAGTGGAAATGAAAACTAGAGCCATGGTTAAAGGTTTCCCATTTTCCAGTGAGCAAAGGAGAGTTGGGAAAAAGTGCAGAGTTTGGTTGCCGTAGCCTTGGTTGAGGTTAGTTCTGAGAAGGTCACCTATGAAGCTTTTCTTTTCCAAGCTGACTTGCTGCTTTTTGGTTAAAGCAACAGGGGACTGGGATGCTGGTTTAGATGGTTATGGCACTTATCCTGCAGAACAGAGGGACGTGGACCAATCTAGTAAATATGGTGTCAGCCACGTGTGCAAGGAAATGAGGTGATTGTAGATGTTCTTCACCTGGTGAATATTTCTTCTTGGTTCAGAGTAACCTGTGAAAGTGGAGCTTGGTTTCATGAGTCATTGAGTTTCACCTCGCTCATGGTGCCACCCTGGGGCTATAAAGCCAAGGAGCAAGGATTTCTGTCTTGCCTAACAGATGGAAGGATTCGTATCTACCACTGAGTGTTGAGAGCAGTGTGTGATGGTGAGAAATGAGGTGTAGGTACAATTTTTCTGCCTCTACCTGAGTGGACAGGAAACATTTCTTGCACTGCAAAAATGGACCTAAGGAACAAATGGAAAGCTCTGATGAAAACACACCAACACAAGTAGGGAAACACTAAATCAAAGGAGTGTGGAACCTGGTGAAGCTAGAGGAGAGTTCTGCAGAAGCCATTTCTTAGACATATGTCTACTTGTTAAGGGAAGAAAAGACATATAAGGCTTGGTAAAGCTCTCATGGGTTGCAAAGTTGTTTACCTCACATTTTATTTTGCTAGATCCTCAAAGGTATTGAGCATTTCCTAAGAGGTTCAGCATACTGATAGCTTCCTGGTCCATTGATCTTCTCTCTTGGAGCATGCAACCATAGAATAAAAAAGTCACCATGTGGAATAAACGATTGCTCACATAATTCAAATAGCATATTCCAAATATAGCACATCCTATTAGCTGAGATTTCACGGCACCTTAAAAATTGGGTTTTAAAAACTGCTAGATAACCATTTGATAGAAACACTTAACCTGTTCATGAGAAGTTTCCAACAGAAAACCAGGCCATGGCTCCTAGTAGATTGGCACGTAAAACTACGTCAATGTTTCATGTGAGCAGCAGAAGGGAAGTATAACAAAAGTAAATTCCAGAAATGCTAACCCCACATGTATACCAAATATTCTACCTACAGTGGATCAAAGATTATTTATTGTATAGCACCTTTTCTTCATTTTTATTTACAGAAAGATTTGCAAATGGTTTATAAGTTATGTTCAAGTGGACCTACCGAGTAGCTTATGAATTGTTAAAGAGCACTTGGCCGTCCATCAAATTATTTATAACCTGATTTAAAGTCACAGTTTTAAAATGTATAAATCCATGTATTGGGCTTCTACACCCTAGATATGTAGAACAGGCAAATGTGACTGACATTGGGAATTTAAGATGAAGCAGTTGCTTTCCCAAATAAGAAAACACAGAATAGTGCAAGATTTTCTGAACCCTGGGTAGTAAATGCTGAGAGAAGAGTGTGCAACCTATTTACCCCCTTCATTTGCTTTAGTTCTCCCTGAACATGGTACAAAACAGTGTTACAGCTTCATCAACATGGGATATGTGTTTTTACAGATGTACTTGCTGTTACTGATCTCATTTGAAAGACAGCGCTGTTGCTGGTACTATATGAATAAAGCAGGAACCACTGTGGTGGTTTCATTTTGAAATTTTTCCAAAATAAGCATTGTGTAGAAGGCCATGGCAAGTTTAAGGTTGTCAGTTTCCTGTTTCCCTACAGAATTATTGGTATTTAATTCTGTAGTGGTACCCAAGAGGAATTAAAATCCACTGAAAAATATATAGCTTTGCATTTCTTCCTATTTAAGTTACATCCGTTGCTTCAAAATTAGTACTGTGGAACAGAAGAGAATGAAGTTACAGTTCTATTTTCTGAATTGGTCCCGTTCGGTACACACTGAGATACATAAAATATAAATGCCATCATAGATCAGGCTGAAGTTCTGTGATCTGACATTCTATCTACTGTATTTGTTTGTACTGCCTGCATGTATAGAATGTATACTGTTTTCAGTCTTAAAGAGCCCTTTGTTCTCTCAATGTGAATGCATATTTTCTATTGGGAAAAAAAAAATACAGCAGTGTTACTGAGATCTTATATTTATTCCCATAGTAAGTTGGCTCTGTTTAAAAGACCCAGCATAAGCTGGGAGCAGAAGAAAGAAAAAAAACATACTGGAAGATATCAAATTATACTTAACTCCTGAAGCATTCAACACAGCTAACCTTGAATTATGTGCTGTTGAATATCACAAAGGAATTCTGTTGGTCACAACTCGCCTGCCAGTAGTAAAGAGCTGTCACAGCTAATAGACTTCTCATGCAATTTCATATTAGTTAATGATGTCAGTAATTGCAGTTCAAAGGAAATTTCCTAAACTGAGAAACGTACAGTTGCCCCATCTGTTCTGCGAAGGACATGGAACCAGTGTGTTGAGTTGATAACATTAGAACAGTCTAGGAGATCAAGTACTATGTCGCTGTTATTGAGGCCATAATAATGATGGACATTACGTTTCTGGGGAGTACAAAGCACTCTCCAGTTTTCAGGTTGAGGTCAAAGATCCTGGGAGATCAGTCACCTGAAAGCTGCAATGTCTACTCAAAATTTTATACAAAATTGAAATTATCTTATAAACTGGAATAAGAGTTTGTGCCCATAAATTTATTATTAACCTAAACCCAATTCCCCCTACATTATGCCTTTAACTGACTTTGCACAACAGACTGATGTTAAACATATCGTTAAAAAGTAAATATTAAAAGGGAAGGTTGCATTGTCCAACTGGAGTAACTCTGTTAGGATTGAAAGTTGCTGCAGAACTGCGAAGACCTGTGTAGTAATCAAAAGCAAAGACTGGAAAACTGTGCCCTGCAACAACAATAATACCTAGACATAATATTAGAGGAATCATCATGAGATAGTTTGCAGAATAACTTATTAAAATTGAACTGTCAATTAGTTCATCAGCTTATTTTCCTAGAACAGATAAATCAAGTGAAAAAAAAAAAAAAGAAAAAGAAAAGAAAAAAAAATGTTAAAGGGAAAGGGGATTTATTATTGATTTTAAAAGGAATTAAATATCAGTACTTTATACATCACCATTCCCTTTATTTTTGTTATATGCCTAGTGCAAGGCATATTTACTGTGCAAACCTATATGCAGTACATAGGTAACAATTAAAGGAATTAGATTAAGGTGTGAGTGCTTGAAATATAGAAAAAAAAAAACCCAGGTATGATATTTGAAACTTTTACTCCAGAATAAATGGTTTTTCAGGTTGTTCTTGCATTATGCTTGTGAGAATTAGTAACGTCGCCTCCTACTTTTCTGTGAAATTTTGCTGGGATGTTGTCCCAGGTATAAATGTTCAGCAGCTGAAGATTTACAAGCTTAGTCAGAAAGTATCTAAAACCAGAAACACTCCCAGGTACAGAACTGTCCTTTTAAATGTTAGTGTCTTCTCTCACAAATTTTTGGAAGCTTTCCCTTGGGGAGACATTGGCTGAGGCAAACAGTCAATTCTGACTCAATGTTTTTGTAAAAGTCTGGGCCAGGAGAAGGGAAGAAATCCCTGCAGGGCTTTTGCCAGGAGATAAGAGCCAAAACCTCCTTCTCACGGCTGAATAGAAAGGAGCAGCATAAAGGGTTGGATTTTGGGGCACCAGGTTAGGAATTGATTTCCATTTCTGGACAGCTTTATTTGCTACTATTGTGTGAGAAAAAGAAATCCAACAAGTTTATGGCGTGGGTATTTATAAAATAGTTAGCTGATTAACTGCTTCAATGGGATGTGGTAAGCGGGAGTTTCTGGTGACCCCTTTTCAGACAGAAAAGAAATGAAAAATAGTATTTTTGCCTTTGTATGTAGAGTCCTGACTACTTAAGCAGGATGTCTGTCTGTAGTGCTGCGCTGGTTTTCGGTTTCTATGTTTTCCTGAACAATAGGGTATTTTTGATGTATTTGGGGCACAGATTGGGCGGACAGGAGGCAGAAAGCGAGGTCCTCGCAGAAATGTAGCTGAATGATATTCTTACATTGGCTTTCAACAAGGTGGGTGGGTGTGTTTTATTTAGGGGGGGGT
>VZRU01007858.1:244091-288577 GCA_013398155.1 Pedionomus torquatus
TTTTTTTTTTTTTTTTGTGGTATTTTTCCTATCAGACCATTGCACTGCGAAAAACGCCAGCCTATTTTTGGGGGCTGAACATATACTTCTACACTCACAGGTCCATCTTCTATTTCTCTTGAGATTAGTCTTCAGGGGCTATATTTTGCAGCATGAAACAATTTGTTCTGTTTCTGATTCTCAATCTTTCAGGAAAATTTGTATTGAAAATGAGCAGGGAATACTCTTTTTCTTCTTCCAGTGATGCCCTGAGGAATAGAAATTTGTTACAATATCTCCTGATTCCAGATCTGTTTCTCAGATGGTTTATCCACTCTTTCAGAATATATCAGATGGAAATGCTCACAAAACACAGTTAAGCTATTATTCTTTGTAATTCTTGGATGCATTAAAGAAAGAACCCGTCCAAAGATAGATGACAGAAGTTTAACAGAACTATACTATAGACTAAACTGCTGGAAATAAATGCGCAAACTGTACAATTATCAAACAATTAACTTTTTGGACTGCATTGTGATCTACCCTCAGGGTAAAATAGACCAAAACACCTGTTAAATAGCGTAAAATCTAATTTTACTTAATGGCCTTTATTTCCCTAATTTGCTTAGTTCTTGGGAAAAGCTGCGATCAGGAAAAATATTTTATTCCCGTTGTGGAATGAAGTGCCAATTTGTTCCAGTTGCCTTCAGTGTGGATATCGTACTGATGCACAAAGTGAAATGCATTTCCAGACGAACTGTATGGCTCCGGGAAGTTGTTGCAGGAGCCATGACATGTGAAAAACAAAGCTTTTTGCCTCTGTCTCTGTGTGTGC
The DNA here is from genome assembly GCA_013398155.1 of Pedionomus torquatus. Taxonomy (NCBI): domain Eukaryota; kingdom Metazoa; phylum Chordata; class Aves; order Charadriiformes; family Pedionomidae; genus Pedionomus; species Pedionomus torquatus. The sequence goes on from VZRU01007858.1 coordinate 244,906, forward strand.
TCCCAAAAGCCTTGCTTCTCCTTGCACTGAGGTGGATTTTAATGACTTATGCCAATAGAAGTCACAATGAATTATATTAAAATCACTGGGATAATTCTCTGAATGTGCCTGGGTCCTTATCAGTTCTGAATTCTCCGAAAGGCTTCTACACACAAAATACAAGGTATATGGAAGAGCATTTATATCTTCATTACAGATTTAATTTAGGTCGTATGTCAGAAACCAACTTCAGCATCCAAAAGTCTCTGTGACAAGTGAATTGATCTTCCATAAGTAAATCTTAAAGATCTCACCCACTCAAATCTTGATTTCTGTAAAGCTTGAAGTAGCCCAGCAAGCCCAACTGTTACCACTTAGAAGTAAGGTAATATTAGGAAAGATTATGAAAAACCAGGACTTAAACTATTTTTCTAGGACATGATTCAACACTGTCCATTTCAAAGTCCTTGAGAAAAAGTGAAAAGGGGATTTTTTTGCATTCAAAGAAAAAAGAGAAGGAAAAAAAGAGGATTTTTTTCTACCCCTTAAAGCTGTATGTCAGAGAAATGTACGTAAGACAGTTTTCATAAAAGCAGTGCTTCAGGGTGGACTATCTAAAAGACAAAAAAAAAAAAACCAAACAAAAAACCAAACCAAAACCAAAAAGAAGTGGGTGAATATTAAAACTAAGCTAGTTTTGTATCTAGAACTTGGTAGTTATATGTGTCTTTGGTAGCTGTTTATTTAATGGCAATATGGAGGGCATGGGCAACATCAAACTGAAGTCATAACACCTGGGCTCAAATGTATAACGCAGGGGTAAGACACAACTAACAGAAGAAAACAAATCACTTACAAATGAGTCCCAAATCATTCATCTGTAATAACAATTAAGTTCAATTCAGGGTTTATATTTCCCCACCCACCCACAAAGCTGACTTGAGATTATTTTTCTCCTTTTTTTCAAACCAATTACATTCTATATTAGTTGAATTATATTATCACATAGAAATAAACACTTATACTCCCTAATGATGACAATCATTTTCTCGAGAACAAAAGGTTCGGTTGCTTTTGTTTTTTTTATATAAAATGTATCTTTGTTTATAATAATCAGCAATTAGTTCTGGCAATATCCCTGTGGCTCCCCCGCCAGCTGGAATGGAAAACAATTATGTAGTTGGCATTTCTTTTAGGACAGCAGCTTCACAGTAACTGTACAAACAGTTATTTTCATCAGAGTTCTTTAGATTTTTAAGAATTACCTTCCCCAATGAAAATGGGAAAATATTCTCCAGAAATCATTTTCATCCTTTGTGATTCAACCCAAACCCAAATGGCGCTTGATGGTCAGAGGAGGATTTTTTTGATCAGAGAGTAGCGTGTATATTTAGAAGTGAGTTTCACATGGCTTCAAAGGATTTACCGATGATTTCTGGTTAAATACGGAAGAGCGAGGTGGGGGAGGTCAGAGGGAAATGTAGATGAGTAAGGATGCGAGTTGCACCTTCCATTGAAAGAAAACCTGAATGCTGGCCCTCTTACTACTGCATGTTTTAACTGATACCAGCTTTTGTAAGTAGTGTTTTCTAGACATAAAGTAGAAAAAAATGTGAAGGAAAAAAAGTTATGATCTAACCACTTCCAAAAAAAAATAAAAAAAAANAAAAAAAGAGAGAAAAAAAACCCCTCCAAAAAAAAAAAAAAAAAAAAAAAAGGGATGAGATTTAAAAAAACCCCAAACAACAAACCCTGTAGAAAATTGTAACTGCTGTCGTTATTAGCTGGCTGATTTCTTTTTGGCATCACAGTAGATCCTCAGGGAAGAACTGTAGGATGAAAACACAGTATGATCTCTGGCATGGAAACAGGCAGAAATGTGATTGCTGAAAACGAGGGATACTGTAGGAAGAAATCTGACATTGGTATCTGGACCCTAAGAAAAGTGTAAAATAAGATTACAGAGAATAGGGAAGGATGCAGAGAAAAAGTTTAAAAATCACTATGCAAAAGAGAACGACGAGGAGCAATTCAAGTGTGTACCAGGCAGTGAAAAGTACAACGAATTCAGTCAGAAATAGCAGTTTTAATGAAAGTAGGTAAATATGACAGCCGTGTTTTATACTAAATGGAAAAGATACTGTTTGTAGATGAAGCTAGAAAGAACTTAAGGGTATCGTACATGATGAAGAAGGAGGCGAGAGGGCTAACAATTGCACAATTACAATTTAATGTTCTCCTGCAGACTGAGTTGTATTCAGCCTATGCTGCATCAACAATGTAGGCATGGGTTTAACAAAATGCCAAGATATATAATATAGGAGATATATAGGATATGTAATATAGGAGATAGCAGGAGAGAGTGAGAATAGAAGATATGTGTTGAAGACACCAGCAGAGAAGATGTTCCTCAAGCACTTTAAACAATCTGATCAATGTATTGGGAGCTTCAGCTGACCTAAAGAATGATACTTCCCAGCACTTCCTAATAATACAGACAATTTTGGATTCTTTCTTTTATTGAGTGATCTTTCCCTTTCAAAGGGCAACCTGCCACAGTTCCATTGGCAGCTCGATGGGATTCCTTTGTGCTGCTTCGTGCCTTCAAGATCTCTTTTGCATTCAGAGGCATGAAATTTTCAGGGTTTGAGTAACTTAGAAACCAAAAGAAAGGTAAGATGATCTTTACACGTCGGGCCCTTAGAAACTTCACAGGTAGCCAGTGGTACTTGATTTGTGCATGGAATTTTGGATCCTAAGGCACGTAGATATTTTTGAAAGTTTGGCCCGTAGCTATACAACGTAAGACATATAAGCAGGCAATCGAGCATGATCTGTGGTCATCTACCAGTTAAGAAGACTGGTTGTGAGTAGACTAGGGGGGTCCATATGTCATAAAACTGTAACAACCCACCTTTCTGTACAAACTCTGTAGGATTTTTTTCTGTCAGGAAAATTAGCTCAGCCATAGCATTTCACACGTAGCTAAATGGCCTTCACATCGGAGCTTGAAATCTAAGAGTGGGTCCTGCTTGAACTTTGCAGCTGTTCTCTGCTTTTCACACAGAAGCTATACGTAAATATCATAGAATCACAGAGTGGTTTGAATTGGAAGGGACTTTAAAGACCACCCAGTCCCACTCCCCCACCATGGGCAGGGACACCTCCTACCAGCCCAGGTTGCTCCAAGCCCCATCCAGCCTGGCCTTGAACCCCTCCAGGGATGGGGCAGCCACAGCTTCTCTGGGCAACCTGGGCCAGGGTCTCACCACCCTCACAGCCAAGAATTTCTTCCTAATATTTAATGTAAATTTCCCCTTTTTTGGTTTAAAACCGTTACCCCTCATCCTATGGCTCCGCTCCCTGATAGTCTCTCCCCAGCTTTCTTCTACCATAAATGTGTACCCCCAGAACTGGGTACCAATCAAATTCTTCTTCTAGTGAAAATAACTGAATATGAGCCAATAAAACAGAGTGGAGAAGCTGCTCAGGCAGTTTAGTGTTTTAATAATGCCTCTTCCCTTGCCTAAAAGAACTGTGCACTCATTAGTATTTTTATACTGGCCAGATCCCCGAATGAAAGCCTGGGCCCAGCATCCTGCCTGCACGTTGGCAGGCACTACGCGGCTTCAAAGCAGATGTTCCAAGAATCGTACAGCCAGTTTTGCAGTTGTTTCTCCTCTCTCTGCTCCCCCGCCCCGGCTTTCCTCACTCAAGTGTGTAATGAGTCAGTAGCTGATGATGTTCTGACAAGGGCACAGCTTCTCCAGGTTTCCATGGGAGTTCTATGCATAGAATATAGCTCAACACATAACCCCTACATAAGTCCTTGTTAAAATGTGCACGGAATAAGAGAAAAAAAAGGAGAACAAACCCTTTCTAGCCGCATCACGTTCTGCTCCCTGTCCTGTGCCATGCTTTGTACTGCAGGTGGAGGTGTAGCAAAGAATTCATCCACAGATCTCTCTTGGGTTTCGCCTCGAAACCAACGTTCTGCCATTTCTCATTAGATAGGCCCTCCACTGGAATAAATAATAAAGCCAGAAATACTAGGCCAATCAAAATTAGTGGCAGAATAAAATGACTAGGCAAAGATTTAATTTGCTTCCAGAAATCATTTAACTGCCCAGATGTTTAGCCACAGATAATTAATATAGTCATTTGGGTTTTGAAGAATTGGCCAAAACATTGTCTGGGAAAATCTAGGAAGCATTTCTTAAATGTACAGTTCCAGGCTTGGCTACAGCTGAGGTACGTGGGTTCAGTCTAGCCCACGTTCTCTGAATTCCTGCCTATTTTGTTTCTGGGGTTTTTTGTTTGTTTCTTTGTTTGGGAAAAAACTTTGCATTAGAAAACTCTGCTTTTTCCTTTTCTCTGTGTTATCTTTTACTCTGTATTTTCTTTTTACTTTTTCTATTTGCTTTTCCCTTCTCCAACCAATTCCTGGCCACTTCTTTTTCCAAGAAGTCACTGACATCCATCCACTTTCTTTTCACTCCTTGCCACTTTTCTTTCACTTTTCTTGCCACTCCTTGGCTCCCTGGGCCAGAAGCTGTTTCTTTTATGTTTACAGTGTATACTAAATTGAAAACACTTTTTTTTTGCATAATTAAAATACTGAATCGAAGAATATTTATATTTAAAAAGTTATGATTTCAAAACTCCTTTCCCCTCTCCAGCTGCTAGAACTTTGATTGCTTTCTTAAAGCCTGTAAAAACTGAAAGAGAAGAGATCTTTAACTGAAAAAATAATTTCAACCTGCTTTTGGGGATAATTAATCTCATAGAGCTTGATACAAATCAGCAATACTTACTTCACATCTACTTCAAACCTAATAGCTGATAGAAAAGGGGAAAGAGCTCGTACTGTCCAGCAGACTGTATTCTCTTTTCATTAGTAAACTACCTGAACAGCATCCAGGAGTGCAAGTGTGGCACAATAAATAAAACATCAAAGGAAAGTACTGCCTTAACCACTTCTTCTTTTTCTTCTTTTTTTAAAAAAGGCTGAAATGTAGGACAGGAAGAAAAAATGTGGATACAAGCTTATTCTGCAGGATAAAAGATTCAAAAAGGGGACATCTCAGGAATGATGTGAATTTTAAAAGATGATATTAGCCTCTGCAGATCATGAGGTCAGCTTCAAATTAGAAGCTTATATAGAACTTTCCTGGTGATCTCGTACCATGTGATGTCTAGAAAAGTACTGAATATATCTGAACAGCCACAATAAGTTTTTATAGGGTGTAGAAGTGACTAATGCAATGTGTTAAAAGCAAATACTAACTGATGATCAGATTATGAAGCAATTCGGCCAGAAAAAGTTACAATGAAAGAAAGAAACCAAAAAAGAAAACTTTGGGGAGGGTATTTTGTAGGCATAGGAAACAATGCTCTAATTCTTCTTTAATAACTCAAGAGAGGATGAATTTTACCTTTAACATAGTGCTGGCTGCACTCTGACAGGAATAAATTTGACACCTGGAAGCAAAAGCATCTGCTAAGATCTACTTAAGGTTTTATAAATCTATCTTGTGGTATAACTTTGCTGTACCAGACTAGCATAATAAAAAAAACCCAACCCACCAACAAACCCTAGGCTTCTGGCATTAAAACTAATTAGTAAGTAGAGTGAGGTTTGGGAAAGAGGCCCAGATGAGGTCAGCCACATGGTAAAAAGTTTCTAAATATGTAAAGGACCTAAAAAGTAAGTAATTCAATGCCAACAGTTCTTTCAAGTTTTAGCAGGAAAAAAAAAAAACAAAAACAAAAACCTTCTTGCAATCAAGTAAGTTTTATACCTTTTGAAGGCCAGTAAAAGCCAGCAACTTTTCTTGAGTTTATGTATCAGTCCCTGTCGAGACTGTGGTAACCACAGTGACTGCCTTAAGAACCTTCTAGCCTTTGATCTTGGCTCATTCTGGACAGCAATATCAAAACACTTTGATTCGACTAATGATTACTTTCCCCCAAAACAATTTAAAGGACCATCTGGATGTTCTCTAAACAGAAAGGAATGGAGGAAGGCACGGGGCTGAGAGAAATGTATCAGAATGCAAGAAGGGCTTAAATGATTAAAGAATAGCATCCAACTCCAGGAAGATGAGAGAGGCAAATACTGCATCGCTTTCACCTTTGAAATCGCCCCGGAATTGCACACCCACGTTGCCACCCTGTTCTGAGGACATCAGAATCACTCCCTCACCACATTCTCGGTCATTTTTAAAAGTCTTCAACTTCACTGTAGCCTCCCTGGGAGATCTGGGAAGGTAAGGCTGTCAGTTTATCTTCTTATGTCTCAGAAGTGCCTGTGTATTTTGGTAATAACAATATTTACTGTGAAATATTACGGATTCATCTCTCATGCTGGTTCTGAAAAGGAAAAATGTACCCTAGACTTATCTTAGTGCCATAAGAACGATCCAAAACCACTCTTAGGAGAGCACTAACCTGTGATTACAGCCTATGCTAACTGATAACTAACTTAAAACTCAACTCAGACTCTCCAATGCATGTAATTATTTAAACCATTTGTAAATCTGGCGGAAAAGGTCTCAGGCATGGTACGACCCACCTAATTTACTAGGTATGACCTACTTTATAGATAAATGTCAGAAGAAAAGCCTCTCCCACAGTTGCATCTCTCGTCTGCAATGATAAAACTGGAGTGGAAAGGTGGAAGAGAAGCAGACGTAAAGCTTTGCGGGTCAGCCACAGAGAGAAAGGTGTGCTGACACACACAAAGCATTAGCACTTAGGGGAAGACTTACTCGTCGTACAAGTGCTAATATATTACATTAGAAACTCTTCTACTGGTAAGCATAACCTCTCATAACTCATTTATTGGAAGGAGTGGGGGTAAATATTCAACAGCATAACAACAGCTCTGTTGGTAGCAATGAGAAAGAAGAGAATGACTCAACAATGGTCTCCGAGAACAAAGCAAAACTGAAGGAGGAATATTAACTGCATGTCTCGGCCATTAGTTTCCAAAACTACTGCTCCTCAAGGAGATATATTTTAGGAAACTGTTTGCAGAAACTGCGCCAATTTTTCTTCTTGTGCTGATCTATAGAGTTTTTATTCAAAATATGCAAAACAGGAAAGAGGACCAGATCAAAATCCACAATGTTTCTTTCCCATCGACTTCAATTATTGGTTCATAACATTAAATCTCTGTTCACCACGTACTCAGTCTCAGTTTCTCTCTCTAAGCCCTGCAGAAGGGCTAGAATTTCAGAAACTGGTAGGAACATGATGCCTTTAGAAATAGACTCATGAAAAGCTTCAGCCAGAAAAGAAAGAATTCGAAAAATAAACAGTTTGAAATTATTTGGTGCTGGCTGTGAGTATTACTATAGGGAACGATGAGGGTCTTCTATTTACAACAAGTTGGGTTTTTTTAAACAGGGACATTTATTTCTCTAGACACCAAGTTCTGGACTCTGTTTGTTTGTTCTTTTGTTTGTTTCTTTTCTCAGATGATATTTATTATTGATTGGAAAGATAAGGTTTTTAATGACAAACAAACCAATGAAATCCAAAAGTCAACAGCTGATGGAAACGAACAAGTGCAACACAATGAATATATGAATAACAATTGGAGCTCTTATGTAGGGTTAGATTCTCTCCCATGTTCAAGCTCAGAAAACGTGTGATTACATCTCCCTGAGAGCAGCCAAGCAACCTCAGCAGCAATTTCTAGAACTCTTTCGAAATATTAAGTTAGTGGGAAATAAGTACACATGTGCTTTTTCCCATCTGGCAAGTAAAGACAAGTTGTCCAGAGACCTTACAACCAGTCACTCTAGAGATAGTAATGAAACTTCAGATGGATCCCGGTGGAACTTGGCACTAACCATTATACTTAACAAGCTTTCCCAACACCCTTGATTATTGCCTCCTAATGAGCTCTGTTATTTATGAATTAATGTGAAGGTGCTTTAAGACAAAATTCACAGGATCTAGCCCTAGGATTTGGCATTCTGTTCCTGTTTTAATTCATTCCCGCTGCCTTTTTGAAGCCTTCTATTTTTTCCACTCTGCCTTTTGCAGCAATGGTATTACCATTAATCTTGTAAAATTCACTTGATATTTACCTTGTTTGTCTTTCTAGCTCTGCAGCATTTGATTATGTCACAGTATGTATATGTATATATATAATAGTGTACATGGAGGGAGATAAAATATGGTTTTCTCAAAAAATTTCATCCTCCATTATGTTTCCTATGCTACTAAATCTTTCTGAAATTCTAATAGCACTACTGCTGATTGCATTACTGCTTAGAAGTGAGAAATTATAGCTAAATTTAAATCAGGCTGTATCTATCAGCATAGGCTTTTGATTCCAAAACATGCAAAGATTTTTGGGGAAAATTACCGATTTTAAAATTGCACAACAAAGCGGAGAAAAGAAGGAAGGAAAACACAGTTACTGAACAGCTTTCAGTGCACTGAGCTACTTTTCACTGAAGAGATCTCAAAAAAAAAACCCCAAAATGTATCTGGAGTTGCTCCAAATATTGCAAGTAATTAATCTTTTAGTACTGCTTCACAATATGTTACAATTTCAATGTTGTGACAAACCAGTCAGGATCATAGCAAAATACATATAGAAAAAAAAAAAAACCACAACCCGACTGCAATATTTTAAGGGTGTGTTTTCGTCAGAAATTGAAGGATAACCCTAAAATTCTTGGTAGTGGACTTAAATACAAATCCACTTTTCCCTAAACAAAGTTCAAACTGATTTTAAAAGTCGAGGTTTGACTCATAAAACATTTGTCTTGCTGCTCCTCTGAATTACTCTGGCACTTTAAACCCAACCAATCAACCAAAAAAACCAACAGAAAGAGGTTGAGCTGGGTTTTCTGACCTCAGTTTGGCCAAAGATGTCCCAAAGCAAACTTGAGAAATGTTACAGTGGCACATGCATAAGTCATGTCTGCACATCTGGCCCCCTACCACAAGAAAGACATTGAGGTGCTGGAGCAGGTCCAGAGAAGGGCAACAAAGCTGGTGAGGGGTCTGGAGCACAAATCTTATGAGGAGAGGCTGAGGGAGCTGGGGGTGTTCAGCCTGAGGAAGAGGAGGCTGAGGAGAGACCTTCTCGCTCTCTACAGCTCCCTGAAAGGAGGCTGCAGAGAGNCCCCATTGGTTGGACTAGATGATCTTAAAAGGTCCCTTCCAACCTAGGTGATTCTGTGATTCTGTCATCTAATTAATACCTATCCCTAAAAACTTTGGTCGTACCTTGTGATAACCTTGCCCAGTCACACATTGTTTTCTAAAAGAAACTGAAGGGTATCAGGGGATGAACTGTCGAAAGGACACTTTTTGTTGGGATAAATCTCACTCTAAGTCAGTTGAGCTGTTTCACAAAACAGAGGTCTGAAAAGGTCACTGTGAAGTTCAGCTCAAAATATTTTAAGCTCTTGAGCAGTGTGTAGGTTTGGATTTGCCCTTTGCCTCCACAGTCAGCAACCGAAGACTCACACCCTTCCTCTCTACAAAATCTGAATACCTCTTCTTGGGCAATGGTATGTGGAAATCAAAGGAAGGGGAAAAAAGGAACTGGGAGGTGTAGTTTTCAGGTGAAGTGATAGTGTGGATATTTCTGTTTCCTGGGTAGGGACTCTGGAGTGGAGCTCTAGGATGAGAGGGAATGGTTTTAAACAGAAAGAGGGAAGATTAGATATTAGGAAGAAATTCTTCACTACGAGGGTGGGGAGACCCTGGCCCAGGTTGCCCAGAGAAGCTGTGGCTGCCCCATCCCTGGAGGGGTTCAAGGCCAACAATATAAATTTCTGCTTTGTTAGGAGGAAGACATACCTTTTTTTTCTACTTTAGACAGACATGCCTTTATATCCCTATGAATACATTTTTGAAAGTATATATTTTGTATATATTTTTGAAAGTATATATTTTGAAAGTATATATAATATATATATATAATGATAGTTCCAATATAAGTCCACTTTTCTTCTTCTGTTGAGTTTTCATACATCATTTTGAAGATGCTGGAATATTGATTAGGCAACAAGAGCTTATTCTTGTACACAATCAGTTGGGAGTGTTTTCCCTTTAATACAGCAGCAGTATTTGTTGAACCAAGAAAGTTTAGAACTAGTGTTACCAAAAAAACCAAATCAAGATATTTTTGTGTATTGGCTTCTGATGCTTTGTAGAACATTTTGGGATACGCAGTAATACATAACTGGAATTATTAACATGAATAAGCTGTACCATCTATTCACTGAATAATTCTGAACCTGTCCTTACATGGATCAAGAGCAATTCCCATTTGTAATTTGTGTTATGAATTCAGTATTTGAATTTGTAGTATGTTAGTTGGCATTAGGGCAAAGGCCTTTTTGTACTCAAGTCAGATAAAAAGTTCAGAGATGTCTTTAATATAAGTACATTCCCTTACTGTGATAGAATATGAAAGAGGATTCTCTCTAAATCACTCATATGATGGCTTGGTAATTTTTTTAAGGAGTAAAAAAAACCAAAAAAAAGAGGTACTTTAAAAACAAAAATTTTAAATATATTTTTAACATGTATGCAATATATTATTCATTTAACGTGCATTAATATTGTATGTGCAATAAATGTCTTAAGGTAGATTTGGCCGTTTTTCAGTTACACAGTGGACAATATTTTATTTTTTTTCATAAGATACAGATAATACTGAAGTTTTATTTTAAAGGATTTTTTTTTTTTTTTCTTGGACTTGCAATAGATATTACTATCAGAAATTGAGAACAATGCCATGGAACAAGTACCAGCCTGCTTACATATGGATATATATGGTTCTATATGAATAGATATGAGGCTAGTTTCAAATAATTTCAGATTCCTAACAAAGGGCTACTGCATCCTCTGTGTTCTACTGGGCTGTTGAGTAAATTGGTCCCCTACTCAAGCTCTTATGTGATAAAAAGAAAATAGAATGTTTTCAATAGATTGAGAGGCCATAAGCCAAACTTGATGTTGGGAAGTCAGGGACGTTAGTGATAGAGTTCATCCTCCTTGTTAGAAGGGTAGCAAATCCATGGTAAGAATAAAGCCATACGTTTGCTACAATAGCACAATCACCTGAAAGAAATGGAAAACCTATTTTTTAATCTTTCTCTGTGATAAGGTGTCATGGTAACTATGATAAGCACATAAATATATACATACAGATAATTTCTTTCTTATGATGCCTGGGATTCTTTTCTCCTCAAACTCTTTCTAGTAATCGTAACCAAATACCTAACACAGACTCTGGCAACAAAAAACAAATTGCCCTGAAAGTCTTCTCTTTGCAATTCGTGCTCCAGTAACACTGGAGAGGGACAGTTCTTTATGGCACTTTGCAGAACCGTATTGCGCTTTCTGGAAAGGTGGGGTCAATCTTTCAGAGCTGAAAAATGTAATTCATGAATTTTTTACCAAGAGAGCTTACTGCAAAAACCTCTTCCTAAAGACACTATAAGTGCTGTAGGTAGAGAAAAAAAATAAATAAAAAAATCTTATGGGTTAGAGCTGATGAAAAATAGTTTAACTTTGAATATTTTATTCATTTTTTTTTTTCAATTTGGGCATTTTAGAAACAAGTTCTCTGATTCATTCTCTGATTCCACCACAGAATTTCACTGAAGATCAATTTCCTTTCCTTTCCCTTTCCCTTCCCTTTTTCCCTTTTTCCCTTTTTCCCTTTTTCCCCTTTTCCCTTTTTCCCTTTTTCCCTTTTTCCCTTTTTTTTTCCCCTTTTCCCTTTTCCCTTTTTTTTTCTCTTTTCCCTTTTCCCTTTCCCTCCTCTTCTTTTTTCTGTCACCTTGCAGTAAGTGGTCATTTGTTATCATCAGTGAACAAGATTCTTCGCTTTCTAATTCTTCATGAAAAAAAAATATTTGACAGAACCTAAAGTAGAATTTTATTTAGCAGGTGGGAATCCTTGAAGGCCAGACTTTCTGAACTGTCGAGCAAAATAATTTAGTGCCACAGTGGTGGCAAAATTATGACTGTGCTGAAGTTTATCAATACTTGCCGNTGCCCAGAGAAGCTGTGGCTGCCCCATCCCTGGAGGGGTTCAAGGCCAACAATATAAATTTCTGCTTTGTTAGGAGGAAGACATACCTTTTTTTTCTACTTTAGACAGACATGCCTTTATATCCCTATGAATACATTTTTGAAAGTATATATTTTGTATATATTTTTGAAAGTATATATTTTGAAAGTATATATAATATATATATATAATGATAGTTCCAATATAAGTCCACTTTTCTTCTTCTGTTGAGTTTTCATACATCATTTTGAAGATGCTGGAATATTGATTAGGCAACAAGAGCTTATTCTTGTACACAATCAGTTGGGAGTGTTTTCCCTTTAATACAGCAGCAGTATTTGTTGAACCAAGAAAGTTTAGAACTAGTGTTACCAAAAAAACCAAATCAAGATATTTTTGTGTATTGGCTTCTGATGCTTTGTAGAACATTTTGGGATACGCAGTAATACATAACTGGAATTATTAACATGAATAAGCTGTACCATCTATTCACTGAATAATTCTGAACCTGTCCTTACATGGATCAAGAGCAATTCCCATTTGTAATTTGTGTTATGAATTCAGTATTTGAATTTGTAGTATGTTAGTTGGCATTAGGGCAAAGGCCTTTTTGTACTCAAGTCAGATAAAAAGTTCAGAGATGTCTTTAATATAAGTACATTCCCTTACTGTGATAGAATATGAAAGAGGATTCTCTCTAAATCACTCATATGATGGCTTGGTAATTTTTTTAAGGAGTAAAAAAAACCAAAAAAAAAAGGTACTTTAAAAACAAAAATTTTAAATATATTTTTAACATGTATGCAATATATTATTCATTTAACGTGCATTAATATTGTATGTGCAATAAATGTCTTAAGGTAGATTTGGCCGTTTTTCAGTTACACAGTGGACAATATTTTATTTTTTTTCATAAGATACAGATAATACTGAAGTTTTATTTTAAAGGATTTTTTTTTTTTTTCTTGGACTTGCAATAGATATTACTATCAGAAATTGAGAACAATGCCATGGAACAAGTACCAGCCTGCTTACATATGGATATATATGGTTCTATATGAATAGATATGAGGCTAGTTTCAAATAATTTCAGATTCCTAACAAAGGGCTACTGCATCCTCTGTGTTCTACTGGGCTGTTGAGTAAATTGGTCCCCTACTCAAGCTCTTATGTGATAAAAAGAAAATAGAATGTTTTCAATAGATTGAGAGGCCATAAGCCAAACTTGATGTTGGGAAGTCAGGGACGTTAGTGATAGAGTTCATCCTCCTTGTTAGAAGGGTAGCAAATCCATGGTAAGAATAAAGCCATACGTTTGCTACAATAGCACAATCACCTGAAAGAAATGGAAAACCTATTTTTTAATCTTTCTCTGTGATAAGGTGTCATGGTAACTATGATAAGCACATAAATATATACATACAGATAATTTCTTTCTTATGATGCCTGGGATTCTTTTCTCCTCAAACTCTTTCTAGTAATCGTAACCAAATACCTAACACAGACTCTGGCAACAAAAAACAAATTGCCCTGAAAGTCTTCTCTTTGCAATTCGTGCTCCAGTAACACTGGAGAGGGACAGTTCTTTATGGCACTTTGCAGAACCGTATTGCGCTTTCTGGAAAGGTGGGGTCAATCTTTCAGAGCTGAAAAATGTAATTCATGAATTTTTTACCAAGAGAGCTTACTGCAAAAACCTCTTCCTAAAGACACTATAAGTGCTGTAGGTAGAGAAAAAAAATAAATAAAAAAATCTTATGGGTTAGAGCTGATGAAAAATAGTTTAACTTTGAATATTTTATTCATTTTTTTTTTTCAATTTGGGCATTTTAGAAACAAGTTCTCTGATTCATTCTCTGATTCCACCACAGAATTTCACTGAAGATCAATTTCCTTTCCTTTCCCTTTCCCTTCCCTTTTTCCCTTTTTCCNTTTTTTTTTTTTTCAAAGAATAAAATAATATTGAAGTTTTATTTTAAAGGATTTTTTTTTTTTTTTCTTGGACTTGCAATAGATATTACTATCAGAAATTGAGAACAATGCCATGGAACAAGTACCAGCCTGCTTACATATGGATATATATGGTTCTATATGAATAGATATGAGGCTAGTTTCAAATAATTTCAGATTCCTAACAAAGGGCTACTGCATCCTCTGTGTTCTACTGGGCTGTTGAGTAAATTGGTCCCCTACTCAAGCTCTTATGTGATAAAAAGAAAATAGAATGTTTTCAATAGATTGAGAGGCCATAAGCCAAACTTGATGTTGGGAAGTCAGGGACGTTAGTGATAGAGTTCATCCTCCTTGTTAGAAGGGTAGCAAATCCATGGTAAGAATAAAGCCATACGTTTGCTACAATAGCACAATCACCTGAAAGAAATGGAAAACCTATTTTTTAATCTTTCTCTGTGATAAGGTGTCATGGTAACTATGATAAGCACATAAATATATACATACAGATAATTTCTTTCTTATGATGCCTGGGATTCTTTTCTCCTCAAACTCTTTCTAGTAATCGTAACCAAATACCTAACACAGACTCTGGCAACAAAAAACAAATTGCCCTGAAAGTCTTCTCTTTGCAGTTCGTGCTCCAGTAACACTGGAGAGGGACAGTTCTTTATGGCACTTTGCAGAACCGTATTGCGCTTTCTGGAAAGGTGGGGTCAATCTTTCAGAGCTGAAAAATGTAATTCATGAATTTTTTACCAAGAGAGCTTACTGCAAAAACCTCTTCCTAAAGACACTATAAGTGCTGTAGGTAGAGAAAAAAAATAAATAAAAAAATCTTATGGGTTAGAGCTGATGAAAAATAGTTTAACTTTGAATATTTTATTCATTTTTTTTTTCAATTTGGGCATTTTAGAAACAAGTTCTCTGATTCATTCTCTGATTCCACCACAGAATTTCACTGAAGATCAATTTCCTTTCCTTTCCCTTTCCCTTCCCTTTTTCCCTTTTTCCCTTTTTCCCCTTTTCCCTTTTTCCCTTTTTCCCTTTTTCCCTTTTTCCCTTTTTTTTTCCCCTTTTCCCTTTTCCCTTTTTTTTTCTCTTTTCCCTTTTCCCTTTCCCTCCTCTTCTTTTTTCTGTCACCTTGCAGTAAGTGGTCATTTGTTATCATCAGTGAACAAGATTCTTCCCTTTCTAATTCTTCATGAAAAAAAAATATTTGACAGAACCTAAAGTAGAATTTTATTTAGCAGGTGGGAATCCTTGAAGGCCAGACTTTCTGAACTGTCGAGCAAAATAATTTAGTGCCACAGTGGTGGCAAAATTATGACTGTGCTGAAGTTTATCAATACTTGCCGTCACATATTTGTAGAGCTCCAATACAGGAAAATGTGTGGTACAGCTGGTTCACCTCTGCTCGCTGCCTGTTATGCTCAAGGTTTGATGAACAGGCTAAAACAAGGCAAAAGAATATAAAAAAGAGGCCGTCAGGTGGTAGAATACTTTCCTGTTTCTTCTTTGGACAAACATCAATATAAATACTCAGCAGCAAGGCGAGCACTTGTTTTTCACAACAAACAAGGTTAAAAAAAAGAAAAGATTTAGACTGAGGCAGTACATAGCCAGTTTTATTTGCAACTCAATGTTTTTCTTGTGTCATCTACATGATTTTAAATTTATCTTCCACCTGAATTATGCAGGCTATTTGCCATACAGAATTGATATTATCATTTAATCGTATCTCTCCATTCATTTGTAAAATGCCTATAAAAATGGCTCCAAAGTGCAAGACTGTGAAGATCAATGATATAATAAGCAGAATAAACCACATTTCAATAAATCTCTTATTCTACAGGAAACTGCTTTTGATTTCACTGTACAATGAAAATTAAAATCTAATTTCTGACTTAAGGACTTTAAAATGACACTGTCATATGTGTTAGGGATGTCTTTTCTTGGGTACCACAGTACAGCAGGAAAACCATATTAACCAAAGAATGATACAAGAATAAAATAAAACCTATATTTGATGATATGTGTGCACACATCCCCTAATATGCACATATAATAATTCACAGAATGTGTAATGTACAGAAGATGGGCTAAGTAACTTGTAATTACCTAAAATTAATAGTTTGAAGTATGTATTTATAGGAAAGATGTAAACCAGAAGCAGGGCAGAATTTCATACCCAGCACTAATTTTAAAAGTAAAATATTTTTCTACATATCACTCATTTTGGAGAGAATTGATTTTCTACTCAGTAATGTATCTCATTTCTTGTTTCTTTGTACAAATTGCGAACAAATGAATTCCTACTTGAGTTTTTGGAATATCTATTAACTATCTCGTTATCAAGTAAGTTAATGTGTTGGTTGTAGTCACAGCAAACATCATTGGAAATATTCTTTTGGAGTATTTTACTGGTTGGTCAGCTGAGCTAGACAGATTTATTTTATTTTTTTCTGGGTTTGCTCTGGATGGCTTCCAAGCAGCAGAGGGATCAGAAAAACTGCACAATTTTGCAGGTAAGAAAGAGCTGTGCGTGTGTGTGTCTGCATTCACACGGCAGGAACCTTGCTTTTTCACAGCCATTCTTGTGGCCAAACTTTCATTCGCCTCTTACTTTTGTAAACAAAAAGGTTATGAGAATGAGTGGTTAATGTTTAAGCAATGGCAATGGTTTAATATCTTCATAATGTAATATAGATGTCATTTCCTCAAATGCAAAAAATATTTAAGTGCTATTGCAAATTTTCTTCCTCTACATATGCTGGTTGTCCAAACCATGCTATGAGAAGAGTTCTTCCTAAAATGGGTCTTGTTATTGTTTCGTTGTTAAATTATTGGATTTTAAAAAAGAATAGAGAATTCTATTCCATCTTCATGCCCTGGCAGGGGGTTGGAGTAAATGATCTCCAGACCCTTGATCATCCAACCCCACATCATCCTGTGGTTTTGTGTCATTCTGTGATTCAGAATCAGAAAGCAATTCTGTAAGTTGAAAGTGAAAGTCACAGCTTCCTCCCACGAGTGGCTTCTTCACCACCTATGCCTTTTTCCCCCTGAGTTTGACAGTGCTTTCGACACCATCCTGTCATTCTCCCAGGCATAAAGACAGCTACACTGTTTACATTTAGCATGAAATTCACGCCTACAGAAAAACACAGACGGTGCAAAGCAGGATTTAGGTGGCTGGTAATTAATGTAGCTGGACAGGGTTAATCTGCATGTAACAGGAAATTGTCTTTTAATGGAGACATAGAGATTGTTGTAGCCCACCTTGGCAGTTGGCATGGGTTTTTTGGTAGATTGCTTTTATCCCAAGTTAGAACTCCGTAAATGTATTTTCATGGTGATTTCTCTGTCTCACAGCACTGGAGAGCTCTCTCAGGGGTTGAGAATTGTGAACTTGGTGAAGTTAAAGGATTCTGGAAGATGCTTAGTACCACCTTAGATGTATTTATACGCTCTTTGAAAGCTAATTCTTGAGGTAAGACTCGAGTTTATGAAGTCATGTGGTTTAATCTAAGCATGCTACCTGGTGTAGCAGGACCTCAGTATCAACAAGTCACCACCATTGTGTCATCAACCTGGGTTGGTAGTAAGTGCCTCACTCCTTAATAAGGTAAATGGGAAGGACAACAGATAAGATAAATGGGAATAGTAATTAATTAATAAGATAAATGGGAAGGACAATTTTAGAGAAAACATTAGTTTAAGGTCAAGTATTACCTTTTGCCTGAAGGTTACAGGAATATGTAAACTAGTGTCATTTTTTCCTCCCAAGAAGATTTGCAATATCAATGACAGTTCTCATCAACACAGCCAGAACTTACATAAAACAAATCTAGATCACAAAAGTCCTGAGGGGCTGCAGGTCATAATGTTGCAGCTGATATTCCATCGTGTCTTCTTTTGTAGAGCTAGCAAAATTCAGCTTTTTGTGAGTCATTCTAGTCAAGATGAGAAAATGACAATTCAGTAAGCCATAACTCTCTTGATGAAATTCTCTTTACAAATGAAGTTCTGATTCCCTGGACACAGCAGAAATCAAACAATAAAGCAAAAGACTTTTTTTTCTGCTGTTCTTGGATCTTTTTAGGTAGCATACACCTAAAAACTCTTCCTGCTTCCTTTTTAGACCAGGGCAAAGCTATCTTTTCTTCATTGCCGTATGTGTATTTCTCAGAAAGCTACACCTACTCGGTCTGTAATTTCCTCATTCCTGTTCTCTAAGGAGAACCTGTTCTTTGTGCCCAGGTACAACTGCTGTGGCATACTGTAAGCACAGTCGTTATTGTGATATGATTTGGTGCGTGGTACCACAAGCATGACTAAGGCAGGCAGTGTACCATGTCACGAGGGCAGAAGATTATTAAATACTACTTTGCCATTTAACCAGCACCTCCCAATTTCATGCCTTCAGGTAAAACACTGGTCAGAAAAAAAGCATCTTCATTCCTTGGATAAGCTCTTCTTTGGACAGAGCTGTGTTCTTGGGGTGAAGTTACTTAGTGCTTTAACCTTGTTCTTACTTATCCCATCTGAGATGAAAGGTGGTGATTACAGGTGTTCAAGGTGAGTGAGGTCCAACCTAAACATAATAAGGATGATTTGGCAGGAGATAACTCATTAACACTGAAAAAAAATTTCTTGTACACAAGCTGGTGCTGAGATTCTTAATGAATTTTCTCCACTTATCTCAAGGCACTTCTTTCATGTCTGAACTAAGAAGCCTAAGGATTGTTAGATCCCTGGTTTAAATCTGGTATGTGAAATTTACTTCAATATGACTGTTTTCACCTCTTTATAAATGTTTGTAAAATGTAAAATCATAGAAAAGCAGGGTGGAAGGTTTCTCAAGGATCATCGGATACAGCCTGTCTTGGCAAAAGCATGGGATAGACAAGAGGGCCCAGCATCCTCTCCATCCAAATCCTAAAAGTGTCCCAGACTGGAGAATCCACTGCTTCCCTGGGTAGATTATTCCATTGGAAAATATTCCAATAGGTTTCCTGAGGTGAACTATGTCAAAAACCTTGGAGAAATCCAGGTAGACAAAGTCCAGCACTTGCCCCTCATCAACCCAGCAGGTCACTTTTTCATAGAAAGTGATCAACTTTGTCAAGTATGATTTGTCCTGGTCTATCAAGGATGGCTCTTCCCAATTTTGTGCTTCATCTGACTTCTGGTTTCATTCCATAACTTTCCCAGGGACTGAAGCAAGACTGATGGGCCTATAATTTCCTGGATCCTCCTTTCAGCCCTTCTTGTAATTGGGGGTGACATTAGCCTTCTTCCAGTCTTCTGGGATGTCCCCTGTGCTCCACAGCTTTTCAAAGATTATGAAGACTCACAAGGATGTCAGTCAGCTCTCTCAGGTGGATAATTTTAGGGCCCATCAATTTTTCATGCTCTTGTAGTAGCCCACACTCCAGCTCTTCCTCCACTGATGGTGATGGTCTGTGGTTGCATCCACCTGGACTGTTGTTCCCAAGGCCTGGGGCCCAGCAAGGCAGGTAAAGACAGAAGTGAAGAACCTCTGCCTTTTTAGTGTTGGTGACTAATTCAGCTCTCCTGCTCACCAACCTGTAATCACCCTGAGCTCTAGGAAAAAAGCTAGCATCTTCCCTAACAATAGAGTATAGCCTTAGAAAAAAACGTTTCTGTGGCTGCCAGGTACTTCAGCTTCACTTTGGTATTTAGTAACTTACAAAAGCTCTCTCCTTTGAGTACTACATGTCCTTGAACATTAGTAGTTCAAATTGTAATTTGCTTTGGAGGAAACTACTCATTCTCAGTTCTGATAGCAGGTTTGATTGCTGATAAAAGTCAGAAAATAAATTAAAACCCTGAACCGGGTTAAATTAACAACAGAGGGAAAAATGGTAGTGTACAAAAACCAGTAAGGTAAAACAAGTTTATTATTCTTGCTAAACAGACATCTTGCTTTTCAAGTGGTTATTAAACAGCAGAAGTGCCAGGTTTACTAGAATAGTATAAATCAATGAACTAAAATTAAACCTTAACAGCTTGCTCATTCAGAGAGAAGTCTGTTTTTAAGCCCAAACCCTTAAAAATCAACCCATCTCGAATCTACAGCAATGCCAATAGCTACGACTGGTAAATGCCGGTAAGTGCCGAGTGCTGTATTCAAACTCTTGAAAATGCCTTGTGGCATCACTGGATGTTGCTACCCACAGCACCTCACTTAGAACCCCATTATGCCCTAAAACTTCTATTCTCTTTCATGGATTTCTTGAAAAACACGTCCTTGTTGCCACAGTGCTAAGTGTCTGCTTATCCCTCCTTATTTATGTCCAGGTTCCCTATTCCTGTTCTTCCGTGCCGGCTCTCCAGATAACTCACAACTCACCTCTATACCAATTTTTTTTCTCTTTTGTAGAAGGGTCTATCAAGTTTCTGTCTTTATCAAAGGGCTTCTGTTCAGCACTACTTTTTCTAATCTTGTCATTACAAGTTTCCCAGATCTTTGGGCCTCATAAATTCTTTACACTATATCAAATATAACTGTACTTGCATTTAATCTCCCATCTTGCCAGGAGCTGAAAATACCTTCAATTTCAGCATGTTTTATTGCTGAAATACAGCATTTTCCCATTCTTACTAATACTCATAATGCTGTCTGCCTCACCTTTACCTCTATTCTCCCCTTCTTACTTCTTTTCTCCAATAGGGTCATTCTTTTTTGTTCCCTCGCTAAGATCCCTGCTTTCTCTCCACCTTTTCACACCCATGCTTTTCTGTCCTCTGTTATTATTGCCCTGTTATATCTGGGGAAGCTATTCACAGTGCTCCCATTTTGAACTGTAATAGGAGGAGAGGCTGAAATAAGACAAAGGCAAGGAAGGTAAAGACTGATGCCCTCATCAAAGCAGCAGAATATTCGGAATTGTAGAATATTTACATTGATGAGATTATTTGCACCTATTGTTTCTTAGTACAAAATAAACCAAGTACAGGCTCCCACACCATGGGCTTTCTGTATAAGCTGATAGGTAAATCAGCCTGTTAGAGAGGGTACAGTTAAGTCAGACTCAGATCGTGGAGGTGCTTTGCATGTTCCACTCCTTACACTAAACAGCAACCCCCACACCAAAAATAAAAACCAAACCCCCCCCCCAAAAAAAAAAAAAACCCAAACCAAAAAAAAAACCCAACCAAACCGAGATTGGGCATTGAGTTTTTAGTGTGTAATTTTCCTTCTATCTCAAACTCAGGCAATGGAGCTTTTTCCTACATAGATCACAGCAATGGGTCCTATAATGTCAGTGAAGCAAAAAACATACAGATGCCATTAAAAGACAACCAATCTATGCAGAGCCAATAAAGCAGCAATTAGATAACTTACATCTGCATAAGCTAAAATAGGCACGAGGAGTTAATTAGAAAATCTTCTGTCTGACTGTTTTCTTAGGGAAATTACCTTACTAGATTCTTCTTCCTTATCCCCCACAATTCCTCTTGGAGAACATATGTGGAGAAGAAGGAAAGAGCTAAATTAACTCTTAAATACTTTTAAATTTCTAGCATCTTACCTGGTGACTAAGCATCCTTAAACAAAGAATCAGAGCAGGGTAAATGGAGGTACTGCTCAAGTATTCTTAAATAAATGGCTCATCAATGCTAACAAAGCTATAAAATATGTTATGCATAATCTGTTCACCTCTTACACTTTGCTTTCTGACAAGGAAGACAGACAGAGAACTGCACATCACTTCCCAGTGTCCCTGTTCCTCAGCTCAGCCATAAAGCTTTTTAATGCTTTCTCCCTTTTCCTATTCAAAAGGCAAAGGGCTGTGAGTTGGACTTTGAAAGTTATATGTTGTGGAGTTACCAACATTTTTTTCTGTTTAGTAGCTCAGTGGCAGAGCCCTTCACATCTCTTTTATTTTAAACTGAGTGGTGAAATGAGGATGAGCTCATGAGCTAAAGCCCACGGGATTAGCGGAGGTTTTGGCCATAGTTTGATTATCTGACAAATTATGTTTTTCCTTTCCTTTTCCCCTCCCATTCTCCTTAATAATGGCTTATTATGAGTTACATTCTGCATGGCGAAGATCAACCCTGATGTAGTTTTATATAGTACTTAGCTTTAGTTTCCCCTCCCTACATACAGATATTTTCTTCTAAATCCTTCTAAGAAGAATTAAGACAAAATCACAGTTGTTAATAATATCTAAGAGTGGCAGTTCTGGCTCCTTCCTTGTATCTCTTCTCCTGAGGAAATATTTTACAAGCTTTTCTCAGGAAAAAAAAAAACCAAACCAAAACACCAACAAAACCCAACCCAACTGAACCCTACGAATTCTGACACACCAGCACAAATAATGGTAAAGATACTTTCAAGTAAGTTAGCTCTTCAAGTGAGTGATCTCTAAATATGACAAGCATGTTAAAGAGAGTCTAATTGCATGATACAGGAACAGGATAATGTGTTCAAATGGAATTTTGTATCTGGAAAAATATGAGGAGTGTGTTCAGGTGATTATTTTCAGAATTGTTTCTATTCAAAGTAGAGAAGCAGGGAGGGGTTAACAGAGTCTGCTCAAAACTGATGACTCCTCAAGATATTTGCAATTCTGTCTCCACAACTTCATTTATTGATCAAGTTGATTTATGCTTTTACCTCTGCAATTCCTGTAAGAGATGTGGGGAAGTGAGGAGAGCTCTGTTTTTTTACAAAGGCTTGTTAAATGCAATTTAGTTTCCCAGTTCTAAGAGTATGTGAGCACCACTAGTTCACTGAGGTGAAGGGAAAATAATAATTATCCTTTTTATGATATGAATGTTCTTCTGCTTTTTTTATAACTTTTTTTTTTTTAGAATTTCCTCATTTTATTTATTTGTTGTTTAAATTTCCTTTTTTTTCCAATTTTTGTTCTTTTCTCTTCCTTCAGTATTTTTATTTGCTTTTCATTCCTTCCTATTCTCTTTTGCCCTATAACTCTTCTCTTTCCTCTGCCATTTGTTTGCGTATTTCTCAGAACTATTGGGTTTTCCTTGTTCCTGTTCTCTTCATGAACTCCTGACAGTCAAGATGCCATGAAGACACTACATTAAAAATACTTCGAGTGATATTCTGCCTTATATATTTCCTATATCTCTCTGTGATGCTAGGTTTTGTCGTCAGTTCTGTTCACTCCTTCATGCCTTTTACTCACTTTTGTTTTCATCTTCTTCTTCTTCTACATGTCCCTGGGTAGTTTTAAACTATTATCCTCTCAGAGCTGCTTTCCCTGTTCCTAATATCATCCTAAAAAATTAAATTTTCATGCAAGAATCTCAATTAATTAAGGAATCTGGGAAAGGCTTATATGCATCCTGAAATTTACACCCTAGATGAGTCGCGTTCTCAGCTGAAAAACCTACAGCCCTAATTTCGTAGCAGATCATGCAGTTTGTTGAGGCTGACTGTGAAAAGAAAGTCCCTTCTTCTCTTCCATTTGGTTCAAGCAGCGAAGAAGAAACTCCATCTGTTTATTTTTTTCCTAATGTATTCTTTTGTGTCAGGTTACACCGCTTCAGTGGAGGGAGAAGACCATATAGTCTTTCGAGGGAGCCCCCAGCCTTTAGAAGAAGTCAGATTCAGCGGGGTTTCCCCAGAAGCCCAGACCCTGCTCCCTCCTGCTCCTCACTGCCTTATTATTACTTGACAGCTTGTCTCCCTGGAGGGACTGTGAATATTTTGCCAACAGCCAAGCCAACCACCGTCTCCAGACAAAAGAAAGTGGGTTCCTCGCTGCATACACTATGAATTCATATCCTTGGGATTTCTCGGGAGGCAGGCACTGAAGGGGTCTGATGAAGGCTGGTTTGGGGGGAGGAAAAAAGTTACCTAAAGCTTTTTGCTTCAGGCAGTGAGCCCTTCATTGTCTTTTTTACCATTAAGAGGTCAAATTTTTGGCAAGTGGGGAAGAAAAGACAGGAGCTTTGGCTTTGTCCTGGTGTAGTGGAGCATAGGGTCTTGCCTTTCAAATACCTTATCCATCCCTTAACCTACCCATTTCCTTCAAGCTTACCTTACAAATATTACTTCCTACTGGCTCCACCACCTTTTTATGTGGTTTTGCAGCAAAGTCCTAGCCTCAGCTGCTTAACCATTCGTACACTAATTGGCAATTTTCTGCGGTCAGAATAATATACTTAAAGACTGTGTTACGTTTGTAGTGAGACGAAATACAGGAAATTTTATAGTGGCAATGAAGCACAGTCATCAGGTGTGATTATCATCATAATGACACCCCTGGGTGCTCAGAAGCTCGTGGCTGCATCTGGTCCATAGTTATCTCTCCAGGGGTGAGGTTATTCCATGATAACCAAGTAAAGTAAAGTAGTAGGCCGTAAAGTAGTATTTGTGACCCCCCTGTACTGAATCCTGATGGCATTGAACAGACTAACATCACACACCCCCTCCCAGCTGTCTCTACTTTGATGTTTTTAATATAATTATTCCTTTGTTCATTGCTGTCCATCGAGGAATACTTTGTGTTTAATGTAAATGCAGAGCGCATTGTCTTTAATAAGACAATTGTAGATTAATAAAATGAATGCTCTGGACAAAACCCAACCATTTATCTAGATTCTAGGTATAGCATAGCTGACTTTTTGTTGCACAGCTGGTGGAATCTGACCGGCATTATTATCCCAGTTCCAGAATAAGGTGCTTTTCCAGTGCTCTGAACAAAGACTAAGGATTTTTACCCTTGCCACTGCACTATTGCTGGAGAAGGTGCAAAGAAAGAAACGAGAGCAGGAACAAGAAGTTCCGATCCTTTCTCACTTCGTCGTCATTGATGAGGGGTGTGATTCCTAATTAGGCTGAGGAGACTCCAAATGGTTACAGAGGAAGAACTACAGAATTCAAAGAACCCAGGGCTGGGCAGTGCAGAGAGGAGTTTAATGCCACCCTCACAAATTCCACCATCATCTGCTTCCTCCTGTACGTCCTCAGCTGTGGCAGGGCTCTCTTTATCTTTTTCTGTCCTTTGTCATCTAATTAAATCTGGCTAATAGTCTGCAACTGTAAACACTGCATAAACACTTAGGGAGTACAGAAAGAAAATAAGTACTAGAGCTGAAGGAAATATCTTTTATACTTCGTATAATAGATTATTTTGGCACTTCCCTTTAAAGGTTAATGTATTTTCCCGGCAGTTTAAGTTGAGCACAAAGGCTTAGAAAGAGAGAAAATGACAGGGAAGTGAATGCTACCAAGAGGAAAACAAAGGCTTTCTTCCTCTTAGTGGCACTCAAGACGCTGCTAATCTCACCTGGGTTGGCTGATAAGGATAGGCGTGAGATGGGGAAATGGATTCAAAAGAGAAATATTTCTTTATTAAGCACATTCAACTTTCATTTGGGTTTTGGTGTGTTTTTTTTTTTGTTTTTTTTTTTTATTTATTTTTTGGTTCATAAAAATAAAAAGCTAAGATGATTACTCTTCACAAGGTACTAATCATTCAATGAGTTTAATCAATATTTTATTTTTTAAATTGAGGGGATGCCACAAGATATTTCTTAATTAATTTCATAATTCCTAGGAGCAATTAAAAGGATTATTGCAAGAATGACTGTTGTAATTTAAATCAATTTTAGTACATAAAGTCATTTTACCTTCATATCCTCTCTCCCTAGCAACAGTGGATCGGAGCATGACAGAGAAGTGAAATATGCCCACTGCATCCAGACGGGGTGAGCACAAATTAGAATATTTGATTGCCTGAGTCTTACACCTCCATTCAGTCAGAAAAATACTTTCAGGTTTTTCTCTTCCAGGACTTTTTACGTGTTTAAAACTTTCCATATTTTACACTTAGGATACAAAGGAAAAATGTTTTTAAGTCAAGCATGAATTTTCTGTTTCTTTTCTTATGATATATTTTACACAAAATATGCACAAATGAAAAAACTGAGAGGAATGGAAATCTATGCTATAGAAGGAAGCCACAGAACAGAAATAGCGTGTTAAATTAGAATTATTTTTTTTTAACAATAATGAGTAATACAAAAGTTGGAAACAGAGAAGCAGTGAGCTGTTCAGCGATTTACTTCTACATCTGAATTTTGGAACCACAAGTCTATTCAAGAGGTAAGCAGCAGCACAACACAGTACTTGGTTTTCTCTTTTAACTTCAGGAATCCCAGCTCAGAAGTCCCTTGAGAGCTCAGTGAATAATTTAATTCTCCCTCTAGAAAGGGAAAAATGTCAAAATCCACAGGCTTTTCCTCTTAGAACTTCTAAACAAAATTGGCTTCCTATGCAAGTCTTAGTTTTACTTCTCAGGCAGCCACTCAAGCTCCTGTCTAACATCGTTCTTTGTCACATCCTATACATGGAAAAGCAACAAGGAATTGCATTCAGCCTTAACTTCAGATATTCCTGGTAACTTCTTTTTGAGCATTTTCTTTAATAACGATTCTGCCAAAGAGGGGAAAAACTGAGTGTTTATCTCTGATAATTTTTTTCTCAGTTACATTCGGAAAATACCTCTTTACCCTAACAGAGCAGGAATTAGTGAGACATAAGGGAAGAAAAAGAGACTTTTGAATAAATTCACTAAGCTCCGCTGTTCTCCATCTGAATGATGCCTGAGCAGCTCTCGGTGATCAACAGAGAATGGGGTACATCTGAAGAAAATAGGACTATAGGAAAATAGGACCCCTCCATTCATGACGTGGGATGCAAATTAAAGTGTAGGATGGAATTTCTCATTCTGACTTTGTAAAACAAACTGAAAGGAATTTCTCCTTCTTGACTTAATAATCTATTTATTTTGCACATCATCTTCAGGAGCAAATGTTACACTCCTTTTCTGGATTTTACTCTGTTCAGGAAAACATGTAATTTTGTGTGGAACTTTCATCATGTCACCTGTCCCACAGAAGCTGAAATGATATGATTTTAAAAGATTATTCAAATGCTTAAAACTCAGCTTTTTTCTAATTATCATCTTTTACTGAGATCATGCTGTTTAGCAGTGTAAAATATCGGGTAGCAGGGTGTTTGTATGTCACTGAATTTACCTATGAAGATATTTTTACCACTGAGAGGAATAATTTTACTGAAGAACCTGAAGTTCCTTTGTGCTTTCTTCTGCAATCACTTAAGAAATATTAACTAATCCACAGGTATATGGAAATCAGCCAGTGTCATCAGTGAGACATTTAGCCACAAATTTCATCATACAAAAAAAAAGTTCTGAGGGTCAGTTTGGTTTTCTTTGTATGTTTGTCAATGGATATTTTCTTGCTTATAACTTAAGAAATCTTTTTGCTGTAGCAAATATTCTAACCTTTGAAGGAGCAGTTCTATTTAGAATAAATCTGATTATTCCATTCTCAGTACATGAGAAGTAAATTTTTGGAGGTATTTCTTTTCAAACAAGGGAGGAATATTCTTGTTTGAATGAAGCCAAACATGTTCAAAGAACAGAAAGCATTGTGAGCTGTGTATTTGAAATACATCTCATTTGGAAGTGCCCAATTAAACAACAGTGAAGAAAATTATTACTTTTTCCTGTTAAATATTGCACTGATTTAGGTCATAGAAAGTATAGTGTAATTAGACAAGAGAAAAAAGCCATGGGAAAATAAGGATGAAAAACACCATTAACAGGTCGGAAGAAATAAACCTTACTTATAAATACCACGTGGTAAAACTTGGCAAGTAGGTAAAGGGGAAGCAGCCTCAATATTAATTCATCATTATTTTGTATAAAACCATTAGGACTCTCTCTTTTAACATCAGGCCATTACTGAACTTTAAATAATGCTCACTGTGATTTATATCAGTCATTAAAGTATTTGGCAATCCATCCACCCAGGTTCCGCCACCTATTTTATTTCACTAAATAAGGTATCTCACTTAAACAAATTTTTCAATAGCTTTGTACGTTCTGTAACATAAGAAAAAGCCTGTGTTAGTGGCAGTAATACCATTGACAATAAAACACAGATAGTAGAATGTCTTGCTTTAACTTTCCCTCCTCTAATATTAGCTACTAAAAACAAATATTACCGTTCATTTGTGAGGGTTATGTTTTCTCTGAACCAGTGACACATTTGAAGTATACTTTGAATAGAAGATTTCAAAATTATTAATCCTCTGGATAAGAACTAACCAAACGGTAAGAATGTCTTCTTGAAAAGCAGATTTCCACGAGACACATCTGAATCATATAAATAAATGTTTATTAAAAAAAATACTCGAAACTTGAAAGATTTGACTTGTGATTGTAGGTGGCTGCACAGAGAGGTGGATACTGCAAAAATGCTGAAGACCAAGCAAGAGCTAAGTCTAGGATTTCAGAGCCATCAATTATACGATAAATTTAATTTTATTTTAGCACTTTTTGGGAAAAAACCCTATGCATTAAAAAAAAAAAAAGTTGTATGCTTTTTTTTTTTTTTAAAGCAGTTACATTTTTATTGATTTAAGCTTTCTGGATATTAGAATTTAATGGGAAAAAAAGCAGTCATACTAAAATGTTCTCAAAAGCAATACTGGTTACTTCAAAGGTGTCCTAAATGAGAAGGAAACCCTGGACTGCGTACTATTTTAAGCACAGTGTAGACAGAGCACGTAGAGTGAAACAGCATCACTGCGCTTTTGATGGAGAATTGCCTTGACACCAGCAGACCTTCCAAATAGCATCTCCCTCCCGACAGTGCACGTGTTGTTTGTTCCTTACATAATTGAGATGGCAAACTTCTTGAAATGATAGGTTATAATTTCCGAGTACTCTTACTGTGCAGCGACAAAACTATTTATGTATAATAAAGCAAGACCATTTAGGCTACCAAATAGAAAAAAAGCCATATAAGCATAAACCCTCCATATATTAACTGAGTAATTCATTTTCTGACAATGGTTAAGCAACTTCCTTTACGTATGTATGGAATAGTCAATGGCCTCTACCCTCAAGAATGCTGAGAAGAAACAATGCAATTATTCTCAATAAGACAACATGGCCAAATAACTATTAAAAAGAAAGATACTTTTAACAATCCAATTTTAGTAAAAATAAATTTAAGAGCCGAAAAGCTTTTATATGTAATTGAGTGTTTGGATTTATGATAACAAACATCTCAGATCTTATTAAAACTGATGAAACTACAAGAATCTATTACAAAACAAAGTGGTTGAATAGTTTTTTTAAAGAATTTCCACCACCCCAACGAGGACTATCTACCTATCACGTTGATGGAAGTGGATTACCCCGCTGCATATAAAGCAGCAAATTGACTATGCATGAGCCAAAAACGTGTAACGAAAGATCTCATGAAGGAATGGAGCCAAATGGCAAATGACAACAGCTCATCCTGAACCCAGAAAAACGTGAATTGAGAGAGTCTTTCCTTCTCTGCAAATTTAGAGAGAATAATATTTTAAAAGTCTTTGGAGCAGATCCAGGTCATCTCTCTGATCTCAATCCGAGATCCCCCTTCTCCAATCAGTCTTGGTGCTGTAAGAAAGCAGAAGGGAAGGACAACTCTCTCCTCCTTCCCCGTGGCACCTGCCTGGATCCGCACAGCAAGTTTTCAGGTCGGCACCTTCCACTGTGAAATTTCACAGAGAGGAGCAAAACAAGTGAGCTGGAGTGGTAAGGGGCTACGTAATAATACCTTTCTTTCAAGGATTTTGAATGGCCTATTTAGATGATTTTTATGTGTTTGAGCACTAAAAGCTTCTTTACTTAAACACGGAGTCGTTTTATTTCTGGCAAGGATACATAAACTAAGCCAAAATAAACAGTGGAACTAAATTCGCATCTCACATTCGTATTTTTGCTCTCATGAAAATGCCTTCAGTGGTTTCTTTTTGAGGACGGGCTTGCTTATTTTTGTTGGGAAAATGGTTTTATAAATGATGTAAGTAATTTACTATAATCTAGCCGAGACTGATGATCTTGTCAATGAATATCTTTTGCCCATTTGTAAATATTTCAGGTATCAGGAATCCAGTGAAAAAGGTATATGCAGCTTACAGAAATAAGATGTACTGGTTGTGGCTGGGATAGTTAATCTTCTGCTCGGTAGCTTGTATGGTGCTGTGTTTGGATTTGTGATCAAACCAGTGTTGGTAACCCTGGAATGTTTTAGTTCTGGGGGATGGTTTTGAATGGGAAGAAGGGAGATTGGAGTAAGATCTCAGGAAGAAATTCTTTGCTATGAGGATGCTGAGACCCTGGCCCAGGTTGCTCAGAGAAGCTGTGGTTGCCCCATCCCTTAAAAACTTTCAGGGCCATGTTGGATGGGGCTTTGAGCAACCTGATCTAGTTGAAGATGTCCTTAGCCATGGCTGGGGAGTTGGAACTAGATGACCTTTAAAGGTGCCTTCCAACCCAAATTATTCAATGATTCCCTCCTCCATCTCACCGAGGGAGAGCAAGCAAGCAGTTTTGCAGAGCTTAGCTGCCTACGTGGATTAATGCACAACAGGAGGTGACAAAGTTTTGTCTACGGGTAAAACCAGACGTTGAACTGTGTTCGTTTTATTTGAGACTTTAGGCAAAGAAAAAAATAATCTCTGGTGTAATAATCTTTTACTTAGTTGTGTTTTGAATTATCTTTGCCTTTAACGATAAAGTTGTCATAATTAATAGTCATTATCATTTTGTTTAGCTTTGAGTTCCAGTTGAATGCAGACAACCGCAGGCGACTAAAATTGTGCTAGTCATAAAATTAAGCCTGGCATAAGGAACAAGTATTAAGCACTGAGCTGCATCTTCTATAGAAAAATATGCAGACTTAATTTCAACATTTTTACAATTGTAAAATGAAACATAGCACTTTATAAATTATATGCTTGCTTTTAAAGTTATGCTGCATTGTTATTCTGATTTTATGTTTGCCACTGAATTCTTGCAGGTTTTTGCAATACAAGTATGATCAAGCCAAAGCTGTTCCATTTTTGAACTCATGGGCTTTTTCATTATAAAACATTTTTTCTTCAATCTTACAGTCACTCTCACTCCTGTTCTCTTAAAAATCTTGCAAAAGTTTGTTCATTTGCCTCAAAAAACCCAGAACCTATTTGTTGTTCACATATCAAGAGTATGACTGTTTGTATAAAAAGGGATAATTTTTGCTATTATACCTATCCATGAGAAATTATGAGCTAAGTTCAGTAATTAACATTTTCTATAGAATGTTCCCAAATGATGACCGTCTCTTCTTTTCCCGAATCTGAAGGTACTTCTAGAATAAGAAAATCGTTAACTAACTGAGATAGCAGTCTTGAACTCTCATAAGAGATTTCTTCATGATTCTGAAATATAATTGTATCATCCTTCTCTTTGCCCGCTTTTCCATCCTCAATGGGGAACAGAAATATCTGTATAATATCTCTGTATTTGGTGACTGTAATTAGCCATATAAAAGTGATGGGTCAGCACATTTCTGACCTACGTCTTTTAAGCAGTTTTAGTACTGAAGTTTTTAATTGTGGGGGCCTACAGGGATTTTTCCATCCCTCAAAATATTAGAAACCGATTACCTGTTGTAAATCAGGGTACTTTGAAGTTTATTTAATTCAGCTAAGTTCTTTGTGAAGTCAGACTAGGTGTTTGCAATAATATCTTCTGGCCTCACATTCTGTGAACATACGACTCAAAACATAATTAAAATAAACTAAAACCAAATGCAAACACTTACAAGAGGACCTCTTCTAGATTTTGCTTGCTTTTGAAAAAAAATACAGCAAAGCTGTAAAAAAAAAAAAAGTTCAGCAAAGGCTCCAAGTTCTTCATGGCCATCTTTCTCCTGCAGCAATGTTGAGTATTTAACAGTCCTGAACTTTTGAAGAGTAATCAACACAAATAATACAAAGAACACAGAATATAGAGAATAAACAGAATATTGATAGTTATATAGAGAATAAACAGAATATTGATAGTTATTCACTCACGTACCTAAGTTTCGCAGTTTTCAAAACATGTATTTTAATAGATGAAATACATAATACGTCCCTTCCATAACGTGCATGTTATGAGATGGGATCTCAGACTTTGTTTTCCATCACCCTGAAACCTTAACATCCTCGAGCCCATTTGTGTTTTTCCCTAATAGAAAACACTGAGTGCAAAATCCTGAGTTAAGGGAAAAATTAATTAGAGAATTAAAGAAATAAGAAAGTGAGGGACAGAAGTCACTCTTGCCCTTTGAAAGGTGGCATTGCCTTTAAAACTGTTTATTCAATGAAAGGACTGTTGTAACTGATCCAAATTACAGACACTTTACTGTATACAATCATAAAATGCTTCTAATTGTATTACTAGGGGTATTCTGGACATGACTCAGTATTTATGCATCGTCTTCTGATATCTCTCAGGCTAATTGATACACATTTTCCTTAACACCATTTTCTTACTGACAAGACTATCACCTTTCAAATTAAGATGAGAAGAAAATGTTTTTGGAGGTGCTCCAGAATTTTTCAAGTACAGTCTCATTCCTTTGGAAAAAGTTTTTGTATATTTGTAAAATTATGTTAACAATAAAATTAACGTTTTTGCAAGGTCATGCTGCATGAAATTCTGTGTAGATGGTAGCTCTCTTCAGATGCGTTTGACACAGCCAGTCCTGGTGAATTGAAGAAAAGAGGTGCCTGGAGAAAAGCATTCCAGGAGACAGCTTTTGTAAGTGGTTGTTGCAAAATTAACATCCTCCTACTGCAAAATTTAGACCGCTAAATCCATACTTATAGTTTTGGCAGTAGTTTGTGAGTTGTGTTCACCCCTGGGACAAGTGAGGCATTTCTGTTGTAGTCTATGTCCTATAGCCATCAGTCTCCTATAGGGGATGTACTTTTGTGCTTTAAAGTGTTTTGTTAAAATCACTAGATTTCAGAGGAAGGAGGATCTGGATTGCTCTTATTTTCCAGCTTCATGGCTGGGGAAGTCCTAAGTTAATGCTGCCTTATTCCTGTTATTTTAATTTCCTAACATTTATCAGAATGTTGTTTAGTTTCCAAATAAACTGATTTATTTAACTCCTGCTGTGGACAGAAAAGTTTAAGTGTTATTTTCCTTCCTTAAAGCCTCTTTCCATCAAATTATAGAAGAGAACTATTTTGAGGAATTTCCTCAGCGTCTTTGGTGTCACTTGTCAGACACAAGGGTTAAGGCACCTTTTTTGAAACTGGGATTACTTCTTTTGGCAATTTGTCATTGCCCACCTTTCTCTGTCTGTTCTTATATATACATAATGTATGTATATATACATACTATATGTTTTTATATTACAATATTTATTATATTATATATATTTTATATATAAATATCTGCAGGAAGAAAATAATTTATTTTCTCTGATTTTTTCAAAGAATATTAAAAAAGGGGTTTAGTCAGGAAGAGATTACCTGGTTCTGTTTACAGTTTTGAAGGCACAATCCTCAATCTAATTTGGACATTTTGGAACTCTTTGGTCTGAAAGATTGATCTGTTTATTCCCTACAACTTTTGAAACAGTAGACTGCTATGAGTTATGGACCTATCCTCTTGACGTTCCTGGACAGACATGTTGCAGTAGTCCTTCCAAAAGGATTTAAGCATTAACACAGACAGGAGTGCATTTTTTTTTTCACAGAATACTCCCTTTCAGAGACTAAAGAATGTTCATAAAGGTCTAGAATTCTATACTCTTTACAAAGCAGACCACCACCAGTACATACCGATGCCTCTCAGTTTAAGTCTGGTAACTACTTCAAGGTCTTCATCTTTCAAGTTAAACTAGCCAATGTTCATGCATTTTCTCATTTAAATAAGATTTTATCACTGATTCTCATAGTCGGTGGGGGAAGTGACAGTTTATTCGCATGATTTGAGTATATTTAACCACTATTTCTTTGATGATAACTTAGCCGTTCCGGCACTTGACTGAGATTTTAGTTATTTTGGATGTTTCTTTTTTGGTAACTGTGGAATTTTTTTTGATGTCTTAATGAATGGCAATTTCAATTCTACTGAGAACAGCAGCAACCCTTTAGAACATACAATTAAATATTTGCTTTGTGCCCATGAGTATTTTTGTCATCATTTCTATTGTGAAAGCTGAAAGATTGACCTTTGAGTGCTGGAGTGCCATTTTAATCGACAGTGAGATTAAGACCTAATTGCGTACAGTAGGTGCAAAAACTCCTTTATCAAGAAAACGAATGTTGAGCCATTACAGAGAAACTGAGATTCTAAGAAGTATATAAATTCTTTCTTCTGTACCTGTGTTAGGCACATCTGTTAGGGAAGCAAGAAGCAAGGCCAGACTTTTTAGGTAGATTACTTCTACTTGGTAACTGAAATCTTTGAAGAGTACTTCAAAATGAATTGTACAGATTTATAGATAAGAAAAGTCTTCTTTCCCATGTATTGCATCTACTCATGAGAAGAGGACCAAAATTTTCTCGTAAACAAGGGCTTTAAATGGTTTTTTGACCTGCACCTCAATACCTGTGGAAAGCCTGAAAATCAGGAAATCAACCAGTATGTAAAATAGAGCATCATAGTTTGGATTCTAATTGGCGCTTTTTTTTTTTTTTTTTAACCCAGCGTCTCGTTGTAAGTATTCAAAGAAAAAAACCAATCCAATAACAAGATTAACTTACAGTCACATACATGTCTACTTAGCAAACAGTGGCAACCGTCTCCATTTCAAAACGGAACCAATATTGGATTCAGGTGAAACAGAATTGCCAAAAAATATAGGGATTGAATTTTGTGTTCAACACTGAAGAAAGACAGAAAGGCTCAAGATGACAGAGGAGAACAGAAGGTGATGAAATGTGGATGCTCAAGTTTAAAAAGAACAGAAGGAAGCAGAGGAGTATTGTACGTGCTTAGTTTTACCCCTGCTTATTGTGTTCATTTCCACATTTCTCATCTTGGCCACTTGAGACTGCAAGGTCTTTGGGACAAAAAAAGTTGTCGTGTGTGTTTGGAGAGCATCTAATGCTTCCTAATACTACTGAGCACTACTTAATAAATATTTTTCCTTAATGTATTTTGGTTTCATTTGCAATATGCTTGCCAGAAGCAGAGGTCAACATATTTATAGCCAGTAATTGGGCAAGAGGTCAAAAACATTATCTAATGTAACTTTTTTCATCTTTAATTAAATTCCATTTGCATGCACTGCAGGAATAGCTACAAAATTAAGTTAAATAGCTCTGTATTTTAATGTTTATTAGTAGAAGGTCATGATGACAACAACCCTCTTTTGCAAGATTAGCAACTTTAGTCCAGAAACCAGTTCATATATGCTTTTTATCAGTTTCAATTCTTACATGTCAAAAGTTTTCATTTTTGTCAAAGCACTAAAGTGGCTCGTTGATAAGAAAATTAGCCATCCGCCTCTTGCTCTTTCTTCATGAGATTATACAAATTTATATCATCAAAACCAGATACAAAGCTACACTGTAGGTCAAGAATAAGAAAATTTCATTGTAATCCTCCATCATATTTGTTATTAGACAAGCAGATTAAGAAAACAGAACTCAAGATTTTCTCCAGTGTCTACCATTGTGACAAATTACTGCTGAAAAAAGTCAAGACAGACACAATGCAAGGGCCAAATCTAGCTTCAATGCAGTTGACTGCAAAATTTCTTATGATTTCAGAGTAGAAAATATGGCTTTACCAATACTGCTGCATGTCTTCTAAAACTAATAATACATACATTACATATTCTAATTTCTGTGCTGTATGATGCAACTGCATTTTTTTTTTTGCTCTTGTAGGGTTGTCTAGAAGAATTGAGTGTGTTCTTCCCTGCCAACAGAATTTATAGTATTAATATGCTTTGAAATCTTATGTTGTGGTTGTTTAATGGGAAATAAACCTTGAAAGACCCTTGAGAAGCCGTCTAATCCTTTCACTGCTCGGGGGCAGTGAAACCATTCCCAATGGGTATTTGGCTAATTTGCTTTTCAAAATCCCTAGTTATGGTGAGTCTACAATCTTCTCACTTAAAATAGTGCTTAACTATTCTTGCTGTTGGCAAGTCTTTTTTTGTGATGTCTAAACTACGTCTTCCTTGATTTGCTTCTGTCTATTTTTCCTTGCCTTAATCCCAGGACAACAGGTTTACATCTTTCTCATTTTCAGCAGTCTGATCTTGGTACCTTCATCCTTCTCTTGCCCAGACTGTTCAGCTCCAAACACTCCTGTCTTTGTAGATCACCTATCATTATTATCATTTGGCACTGATCTCTCACCAGAGTTTTATCTTTCCTGAAACAGTAATACCTACAATGGGACATAAAACTCTAGTAGATGCTTTATCAGCACTGAACAGACTAGAGGACGCACTTCACCTGTCTTTTGTGTGATTCCAACCAGTCTTTTTCTACAACAGTCTTTCGTTGAGCCGTCCCACAAGGTTTCCTCTGATTTTTACAGTGAGTCTTATTTCCTTCTCGGTCCCCTCAGCCAAAGCATCCACACTGTGGACTTGCAGAATCCCTTTTGCTATAAACTGGACAAACGTTTCTCCATTTAACTCTGTAGTCTGACTGAGCTGGGGATCCTTCCTGTAACGTTCATGCATTGGTCTGCATTGAGACTTGCTGCTTTTGTACTCCCAAATGTCCAGCAGTACGCCACTAGGCCTGCCTTACCAGGAAATCTAGTAGGGACCTGCTAGATTAATAATTAATTAATCATGATAAGATATAGTCTAATAAGAACTGCTGGCTGGAGTACATAACTGCTCTAGAAAGGTCTACGGAGTGAGAAATTGAAAACATTCCAATGCCTTGTAGGAGGTGCTGGACTAAAACGATTTCAAGTGTAATTCAGTATTCAAGAAAGGATAAGGCACAGATAGTGATGGTGGGACAGTGACCTGGGCATGAAGAAATCACTTTGGAGTGAGAACAAAGATGTTACAGGCTGCTAGACATTTTCTACTTGTGCTGCTTGAAAAAAAAAAAACAAAAAAAACCCCATAGCTGGCCCAATCTAGTGCTAGTAATAGCCTGCACAAGCTGCAGTTGGTGCCTTCCAGAAGTCCTTACAAGCATGAGGGTATAATTCTGTGGGTCTGTAAAGGTTCAGCACAAGCCTAGGTCCTACCTGCAGAACTGCCGCTTGGCTGATTGTCCCCCAGCCCATCTCTCTGCAGCTGTTGACTTCTCCATGCAGCAGTTTCAACTTGTCCTTCTGATGGGCACCTTACTTATTTCAGACAGGCATCCTAATTCACCGTGACCATTTTTGCATTCTAACCTTGCCCTTCAGAAGGGGATCCTTCCCAGCCATCCGACACGTGCAGACTTACCAAGGTGTACCGCACACTCCATCACTCAAGTAATTAAATACCAAGTAGTGCCAAAACAGGAGAGCATTTTGCGATAAAGCCTCCGATTTGACAAGATCTGATTTTGAGGGAACAATATTTTAAGCACACCTTGAGTCATGTATTCTGCCTAATTCTTCCTTTCCTTTGCATTATTCTTATAGATATGTCTATGCAGGAAAACAAAAGACAGGTAGGGACAAATTCCTAACAAAATGTAATGGATGAACTTGTGTCCACACTGCCTGGGGCTGTCCTTCTACAATAGTGAAGAAAGACCCTTCCAGATGACATTCCCCCAAGCATGTGAGACAGAACCATCAACAAACCCATCACTTTGGACCCTAGGTTGTCTCGAGTGAGTTCTAGGCACTGAAGTTCAAGTATGTGATTCACCTTACTCAGTGTCCAACTCTCGGTTTTGTCTCTGTTCTCAAGGCTGTACTTCTTTGTGTATATATGACATATAAGAGATCTGTGGTACATAGATATGTGCTAAAATGTACCCACAAAGGGGTACAGAGGCCATGGCAAGAGGGGATCCCAAATAACAACTTGCTTTGTCTCTTCCCAGGCCCATATCAGGAGCCATCAGCCCATCAAAGGCCCATCTTCACAAACTCAGAGGATCACAAGGGCACCAGAACCCAAATTAGGGACTTGGAGGAAGGGATGTCCTGTCCAGATCCCTCCCTTTTCTGTCCCAGGAGAACTTCAGTCCAAAAGTCCACGTGTGAAACACATCGAAGTTGGAGGAGACACAATGCTGGAGGAGAACCTTTTGAACTGAGGTTGGTCACTATCTATGGGTGTGGGTGGGACACATTATGGGATGCAGAGGCATTTTGGAATTGCATAACACTTAGTAAGAAATGTTTGGAGGAGGAACCAAAGATGGGAAGGGGAGGGATCTAGGTGATTTGGGGATGGACGAGCATGGGAAAATAGAGGAATAAGGAGATGAAAGGGGCCCATGGTGAGTAAATGGGTTGACCTGAGTGAGTGACAGCAAGTGCCAGGTGGAGGCAAATCAGACCAGGATCCAGAGCCCTGTGCCCATGGCACAGTGTTGGATGCCAGTGTGGGTGTGCAAGTGTGTAGATGCCAAACAGGATCCAGCGGGGACAAGTGGCCAGGAGGTGAAGTGGCCATAGAGCCAGGGTGGAGGGAGGGTCTCCAGGCAAGACCATGGGAGGAGCTAACTACTGAGGGACCAGAAGACCATCTCTAGGTGTGACACCCACTGGTGTTTGCACGAGTATGTGTGTGCAAGGGGAGTGGGGCTGCGGCCTGAAGGGCTCGTGTGTCCATGTGCCAGCCACTGAGGGGACTGGGATCCAAGGGCAGATGGGGTGTCTGAGCCCAGACACCATCCACCATCTCTTTTAACCTAGAAATAGATACCTGAGGACTTCTGCAGTGCAAAACCTGACCAGCAGTGGTTACACTCCCCCCCCCTGGCAATCCAATAACGTTTCTAATTTATGCATAGGCTGACTGAATTGTGCTGCTGGAAACAACAACATCAAAAAATAAAGGAAAACTAACACTCCAGCTATTCGCACTCTAAAGTTACTGAAATGAGATCAAAGTCAAGTCCCCAGAGACTTCATAATGCAGATGGCACCACTTATTTATATGACACTGCATTAGATATATTAAATACAACTATGGCCTCTCTAGACCCTTCTTTCTTCTTTGTGTAAAGTGAATTAACGTACCACAGCTGCCAATAATCAGGATCGTGAGGAAAAACAGGGCTAAAGTAACTGTGTTCAGGAGTCGGTTACTCTTTATCTAACCCTTCGCTCCCTAACTTTGTCAATTCCCACAGGACATCTGTCTGAGAAAATGTACTGTTTGATCTGTTACAGCTAAATCCTGGCAATATTATTCAATTACTGATTTCAGGATTACTTTTTTCCTTGTGCTATAGTTACCTTTTTTTTTCCAAACATACCCTGGAAGTGTTTGCACAGCTCTCGTTGCCTCTGCTGTCTGAAGAAAGCTGCCACTCATCTGCACTTCAACTGTTTTGTCCTTCATTTTAATTGGGATGCTGTTACTGCTTTTTTCTTTCCTCTTTCTTTTTTTTCTCACTATTGTTCTGGCTGACATATTTCTCGATTTTTTTTTTAAATTTTTTTTTTTTTTTTAAAGCTGGCAGATGTCTTCATCATCATCATCCAATTAGAGGACAGTCGATGAGGATGTATGGAGACTAGACGCTAAATAGCATGAATTGTATTTGAACTACAAAATGCTTTCCATAGCATATATAGAGTATCTCTCTGAGGACGTCTGACTACTAAAGTCTCACATACAGATAGCATAGAGTTCTGAAGATTAGAGATATTTATGTGAGATTCTCAAGCCATTTGAGTTCACACCTGATGTTTAAAAACATCATAAAAAAACATACGGGACATTCTATGATGTCTACTATTTCACCTAAAATTACTGTGATTTCTAACATCTCCAAAATTTAACATCATTTACTGCAATACCTTCAGCAATTTTTAGGACTGGACTTTTTCCCTTCCAAGAGCATTTGCCTAACACCTGTTTTCCTAACTTTGAACCAGCTGGTCTCTTCACAGAGTTTCAGACCAATTTTGGACTGTATGATTCTAATCAATAGAATCAGCCTTATGAAAAAATATTACAACCTCTTCCTTGGAGTAAATAAAAACTCCGAAGGTGTTCAGCACCCTGTCAGAGCCAGACGTGAAGCATCTTAGACTGCTCCAGACTGGGGAAGATACATAGCCATCGTGGGGTCGCCCCATTCTTCTAATTTTATGCTGTGCATCACGTTGCTTGTTATACAATGAGGTAAACGGCATAAAAATCTTTAAACCACATTACACAGGGGAAAATAACCTTTAAATCAACCATCCAGCCTAATAACCGTGGTTTTTTTAGACGCAAGCATGCTGTAGATATATGTAGTGTTACTTCTCACTGTAGAAACTCTATCTGAAGACAATGTAATTACTACATGTATAAAGAACTGGAAAAGCACAAAAATAAAAGAAAAATGTATTTATCCCATGCCATGACAAGCTTGCTGAGGCTTTAAATGAATATATATATTTATAAAATTGCCTTTGACAATTCACAAGATCTGATTATGTGGCAGGATGCTCTGACAAAGGATTTGATTATATGGTGCGCTGAGCTGTGGCTAGTAAATAATAACCCTCGCTGTTCATGCTTCTGCTTGTTACTGTTAGAAGGGTGGCACAATATTGAAAATTAGTAAGTGCCATAAGCAAATTTATTATTGGTGCAGGACAGCACGTACCATTTGGAAAAGGTAAAGAGGATAAAGCATCTTTTTTTCTGCTGCATCGAGGAATTTTCTAAGTGGCTGCGAGTGAAAAGTCAGCCCTTATACATGATCCATAAATTGGCCAAAGTGAGTAACACAGAAAGAGGTGTTGCACTTTTTATTTGGAAATATTGTAATTTTGCATGGATGGTAGTTTCTTAGTTAAATCCCTATTTTATGTCATGAAATGTATCCCTGCTTCTCTCTGTGAGTAAAGCGACAGCCCAGGGCCCTCGGTCCCTCGCCATGGACTGGCCCAGCCATGCAACAGGGGCTGCTCAGGGATTTGAACAAATATAAAATAAACTCACAGCCTAATACTGTAATCCTCTGCTTTAGCAGGTACACAGAATGGCTGGGGTATGGAGTCTGCAAAACCTGTTGACTTTCATGGACCAAAATCCTCTGACAATATAGAAATGATGCTAGATAAATGCCAGCCTTCTGCCATAGCACCTCATCGTGCTTTGCTTCAGGCTTACCAGCGCACACCTACTCACTAGGAACTCACTGCAGTATCCTATTTGTACTACAGAATATATCAAACCCATCAGTCAGGTTAAAATTGTGCAATTCTTGGTTTTATTCTTGCTATTTTTTTGAGTCTAAAAACATGGCATAGCTGATAAAAGATTGTTAAATATTTTGGTTGATGCACCTATAGTTGGAAGAAAAGAAACCAGTTAAACAGGTTAACTAGATCCATCGAGAACTTTTAAAATGTACCTGGTGTTTATTCCCTGTCTAATCAACAAGTTTGATTACTTCGTCATCTGCCAGAGGGATTGCAGCAGCCTTTTGCAGCACCACCTAATTGTTGGTTTGTATTTACAAGGATATCGTGCAAAGGAAAGAGCATATAAGGTAGTTGTATTGAAACAAATATAATATTTTGTGAGGTATTTCTGTTTACAGACTGAGTACAAGTTCACATCTCTGTAAGATGCTAATACAGTATGATCTATGACTAAAAAAAGATTATTTCAACTGATGTATTGGATTTAAAATTAGGAATGCATGACCTACAACATACAGTCAACCAAGACAAGAACAAGGATGTCACAGTGTGGTTTTACTTAGTGTGGGAAGATTTGTGGATTACTCCACAGAGAAAACAAGATTACAAATGACTCAAGCACCAGAGATATGAATAATGCTTAGAGACACTGCAAAGATTGTAGGGAAAGACAGAGCCTGTTGGAGATGCTGCAAGCGTCAAAGTGTTCAACAGGGTGGAGGCTGCCACACGACCATCTCTAGGTGTTCTCCCAAAACCTTCGGAGACCATTACCATTTATGGTGTAGGTACAGCATAAAAAGGGTTTTCTTAAATCTGGCAACTAAGTATTTGTACAACTGAAGTGCTTATTTTGACTTAGAGTGAGACCTGTCAAGAAATCATTGATTAGACTAGCAGAAAAATGCGTAATTTAAAGTCATTTTTTTCATAGTCTTGGCAATTTCTTCATTTGCTCTAACTGATACTTCTCTCCCTATGTTCCCATAGTCTCTATGCTCAAAATTATTCAGAATCCAGATGTAGGAGTATTGCTGGAAAGGTAGATTTTCTACGGTTTCATGGTACTACTGGGAGCTAATTTACTTTAAAAAAAATAGGTGAGAGAGAGATACCCGGACTATGAGCTGCATTGAATAGATGGATTCTATTCTCTTCAAAATCAAATCCCTCAAATAAAGCAAGTATTTTGATATTCCTGCTTTGTCCCTAATTTCAAGGGGACTTCCAACACCATAAACCATATGGAAGCTTGGAGAATTTAAACAATAGTGGACAGTAGAACATGGCAGAGAAAGGAAAAAGTGAAAAACAGTTGAAAGAAGAAGAGGAAAGTCTAAAAATTCAGGAAAGAGCAGAATGTTCTAGTCAGGAAAGTAAGACAATTGAGAATACAAAGAAGTGAAGAAAGATAAGAGGAAACAAGAAAAATTAAAACAAATCAAGCAAGAGAAACATTAAGTCAATTATGAGCTTGGTTAACTAGCCAAGAAGTTAGAAGTAGAAAAACAATAAATAATAAGTATTCAGGGAGAACATGAAAGTTGGAGAGATTAATTTATCATAGAAAAAGGCAATGATTGCTAATTATTATTATGTATGTGTTCACGGCTCCATGTGATGATGAGAGTTACCTACATAATTTTACGTAGAGCCTTGACCCCTCATTCGAGGAAGTAGATCAGATTTTCTTTGGAGTCTTTAAATCTAATGGGTGTAATATACCTCAGTCCTCAGTTCATTACTGTGTACAGTCGAATGCATTTAAAAAAACCCTGCCTTTAAAAACCCCCAAACCACTTTTTCCTGTTTCATAACATCCTTTTAATACGACAGACATAGAGTAATTCTGTTTTCAGATTTTTCTGTGTTCTCGCCTCTTACACTCTCTACATCATCTGTATGTTTCATTGCAGATGTGATGTTTTAACTGCATCCCTGGTAAGGTTGTACCCAGAATTTACAGACCCGCAGCAACGCTATTGCTTCACCACACACACACACACAAAATTGGTTCTAGAAAGTTTCTCCCCCTCCAACTTTGAGAACCATCTGCAAAATCCACGCCTGTTCCTACTTTACGAAATCTCCTTGTAGGTTTATGCATATTTAAATAAAGACTGGTTGTAATCTGAAAATGTGAGCCTACTTATCTTTTGCATGCTTACACATCCTGGTAGCAGATGTTGGGGAAGCACTTGAAAGGAAGGAAAAGCTTTCCATTTTTAACAGAGTGAATTTCAGAACAGAGCAAGCAACACATGGACTTTTAATGATAATGTTTGCCTACAGTAAACAGCACACTTGGTAAGTCCTGGTTTTATTTGGGCTGCATATATATAATTTCTAAAGTACATTTTACAAAATGAAGAAAATTCCGGCAAAGTACACTTGTGAATGAGTAAACAGTGTAAGGGATTAGGGAACAGACAATCCTGCAATACAATCCAGTAATGAGCCCTCTAGCTGGATTCAGAAGAATTTTAATTTAGTGTGGTGAGCTTCTCCCTTGTTTTCA
>VZRU01007858.1:289068-315935 GCA_013398155.1 Pedionomus torquatus
ACTCTGGAGTAGTTGCATCCTTCTAGGAAGAACTACCTTAACAAAAGAAACTTTTCCTTCCTCATTTTTTACTGTTTAGGTGGTTGGCATTTCAAGGTGAAGATGTCAAAGAACTAAGAATGCTCATCACAGCGACAAACCTCCCTTTGAAGTCAGTGTTACTCCTCTAGTGTTACTCTAATTTTTCCGTAGCTCAGTGCTTGAACCAAAAGATAAGTGTAGGAAGCATTGTGTAAATTTTTAAATCTTGGCAAAATTATCCTTTCTCTTACAATAAATAAATAAATAAAATAAAATAAAATAAAATAAAAAATAAAAATCTAAAAGATCTGTATTCAAAGCAACAGTTCTGGATCCTTGCTGAGAAACTGCTTTCACCAAACGTCCCAGTTGTCCACATCCTGCAGCAACTTCCAAAACAGAAAAGGAAAAAGGGATCGCAGTGCATTTTTACCTTCTGCAGTATCATCAGAGTTACCATAGATTTTCTTCTTCTCTCTGAATAGGGTACAGCTCACTAAGATTTTCACCACTGATGGCTGATAACATATTTTTTCTGACAGCAGTGATGCAATAAAGGACTTGGAAGATAAGAACTACGAATCATTTATGGAAGACACTTAGTCAATCTTCTGAGTTTTAGTCCTAATTTTTATTGGACTGTGAGAAAGACTGCAGAACATGCTATTCATGGATAAGTCACTCCAGAGCTAAAAAGTCCTATCTAGTGAAAAATTAGTGTCCAGTTTATCTGTGGTAAGTTCTTAAGACCTTCACCATTGGGCTCTTTGGTTGGTCATCTGTTTTTGATGAGCCCGTGGTCAGGTTTGTCATATTCACATCCCCCCCACTTTCAATTAATTGAGGTAATCAAAGTGCAGTCATTAAAATAATTAGATTTGTGCCTTTAAAAGTACCTCCCGCCCCTTTTTCTTTCCTCTAATTCAAAATTGCTAGGTACTGCTTGTGCTGCCTAA
Source organism: Pedionomus torquatus (assembly GCA_013398155.1). Taxonomy (NCBI): domain Eukaryota; kingdom Metazoa; phylum Chordata; class Aves; order Charadriiformes; family Pedionomidae; genus Pedionomus; species Pedionomus torquatus. Next base: position 290,046 of record VZRU01007858.1, read on the forward strand.
TAAAATATGGAGCTAAGGCTGAGTGGGAAATAGCAAAACCCATTTAAGTCAGGAAATCTTGATCATCTCATTCTGTAAGAATGGTTCTAGCTCTTCCACCTTTGGTCCAGACGTAGTCAGTTTCCAGGGTAACAAGTCTGGGGTTTTGTTTTAAGAACTCCCTTGATCTTACTAATGTCCCCTTGTATATGAAAATACCGGGCAGTTTGTAAGAAAAAAAGATGCAGAAACTTTTTGACTGAAAAGAGTCAATCTGACCCTTACGCTTTTGGAGAAAAATTGAATGCAAATTAATATTTTATATTTTGAGATAAATAAAATAAATTTAATTTTCTAAATAAACTTAAAGAATTAAAAATCTAGAATATTATATATTTATTGTCTTTTTGAAACAAAGCGGGTTTTACATGTAGTTGTTTTTTTTTTTAATTTGAGTATGTCTCTTCTGTCCATCATTAATAGTGCCCCTTCTGTTGCTGGATGATGTTATCACGCATAAAAGAACTCCTCATGTTCAGAAACGTCTGCAGGCTTGATGCTAATGGAATGTAATGGAGAGGAATGCATAGGATTTTTTTTTTTTTTTCCTCTTCCAGATGTATGACAACAATTGTAGGTTTTACTTTGCTCGCTTTTGATTATTTTTTTACTTCACTTGTAGGTTTTTGCCTTCAAGTAAAACATTTGTATATGGCATTATTAATCATAACACAGGAGTGTAAAATGCTTAGCTTACATAGCCAGTCAAAATTGCCATCCCATAGTACACTTATTGCTATCTCTTCTTTATTGCTTTTGGAACAGGTGGAGCGCACAGTAAATTTCAGCCCTGATCTCATAAATACAGCCCACATTCCCACACTGTTCAGCAGATGAAGGCTGAAATAATGATTTCCCAATTTGTTGAACACCTGCCATGGTGCGAGCCATAGCTCTGAACCTACACGTTGCTCCATATTGTAGCTGAGCAGACGTGCAGACTTTGGGTAAATAAATAGCGTAATCCAGGACAGCTTAAAAGACCTTCCAGTTGGAACTGGCAGGAATAATTGAAGTTGTTCAGCCTGGAGAAGAGAAAGCTCCAGGGAGACCCTAGAGCCCCTTCCAGCCTCTAAAAGGGTTCTAGGAAAGTTGGAAAGGGACTTTTTACAAGGGCATGTAGTGACAGGCCAAGGGGTAATGGCTTCAAACTGAAAGAGGGGAGATTTAGGTTAGATATCAAGAAGAAATTTTTCCCTTCCAACCCAAACTATTCTATAATTTTACAATACTTACTTTTTTTCCAAAAATATTTAAAATTACATTCCAACCTGCGTTGGACATAATTTCCATTAATTAAACTTTATTTTTCACTGTGATAAGATTGAATTTTGAAAAAAAAAAATCATTTTGAACTTAAAAAAAACCCCCAAACCTCAACACTGTGAGGTTTACTTACTTAAACACTGTGAGTGTTTATTTACTTTCAAATACCTTTTTTCACACTTGTAAGTGAAAGAATTCTTATGTGACGGGTAGAAGTGCAAAAGTGCGTGTGCTTTAACTACGGCAGAATTTATGAACTTGGGGAGCAGCAGGAGAGGCTGACTTTCTAGCTCGCTATTCAGCAACTTCGTGGAGGACTGCATCAAAGTCCTGCTCTGAAGAAAACAAAGATTTGAAACCATGTTGCTTGATCAAGGGTAGGCACCTGAACTGCCAAATTACCAGAGTACAAGATGAGTAACCAGAACTCTGTGCAGCTGAACCAGAATTCTCTTACCTACAAAGGTGAGAAAAGAAAGTTAAAATGTGACTCACGTCTGCAGATGAGGTGCCTCAAAGGTACAGTGTGACTGAAGAAGCAAAGCAGGCGATGGCACAAGGGGCAGAGCTACCCATGGCTGATTCCTGATGCCAAACCTGCTCCATCCACCCTGACCGCTTGCCAGTGCTTATTTTGAGAATCCTGGCCACTCAAAAAACCATCAGAGGTTCTCACCAATGTATTCAAGCTAATCATTCAACTACACACATGCTGATTGGCTGGCTATATATAGGTACTATATCCACTGGCTACCGTTAGCCAGTGTACACTACATAACTCCATGTGCCTTCTTTTCATCAAGATCTCTAATTGGGTTTCTTGGCATATCAAGGATGAAAGAGACTTCTAATCCCAAAATTTATTTAAAGCTCAGCAAGCTGTTCAACTGGTTTTTAGGCAGAGATTGATAAATAGACAGATTAACCATCAATACAACCCCATCCACCTCTTTTTCTTAGCTTAAAGCCTAAAAGTTGTCTGATCCAAAAATTGCACATTAGCCAAGCTTGAAAGGCTAGAAATAGACATGAATTTTTGAGTATTCTGTTGAATCTAGTTTTCAGGTGTCATAGTGTTGGTCATGAACCACCAGTAATATAGTTTATAACCCAAGTTTCCTAAAGGGATAATTTACCTTTGATTTCTTCCCAGGTATTATTTTGAATATTGTGAAGGAAATTGTTATTGAATTGATAGCATAAGTATGATGAAAAAGAAATCCCACAGCTTATGAATCATGTTGTGAGTATGTAAAAATCCATTTTAAAATCAAGGGGAAAGACGGGTGCTTAACGTATTAGAAAATCAGACATAGGAAGTGTAGCATTATATTTCAGTTTTGCAGAAAAAAAACCAAGCCAAAAAACTATATTTTGCTATTCAAAGACAGCCTGTAATCAAGTCTCAATGGCTGTCATCGGGGGTTAGGGAATTTCTAATCTCAAGCATTTACTGAATCTGCAGTTGATCGGAACCAAACATTTAAGACATTGTGCTAAATGCACTGGGCATTTGCAGGGCCTTATTTTCATTTACATATTTTTGTTAGAAAACTGAGATGTCTTGACAGGCTTGACGTCCTGGAGAATAGAACAGGGACACTGGTGTAAAACAGCAGGGATTTGCCTGCCTTTTATACTTTTATGTGACTGTTTCTCAAACTTCTATCTGCTCTTGCAAGCTGCCAGGAAAAATTCCACATACCCGATGCTAAGAAAAGTCACAGTATATTCCCTTTAAATATCAACAATCTTTTATGATTGTAGGCTTTTAAATAGTCTCTTCTGTCTTTCTTTTATACTTTTTAGGTCATGATGGCACTTCTGGTTAACATTTTGCATTTTGATATGGCTTTTTACTGGCATTTAGCACAGCTCAAGAGTTGTGCACTTGTCAAAACAATAAAAATCTGCAGCATGTATCTTTTTTTTTTTTTTAGAAATGTCTAAGTATTGTTAATGTCAACAGGAAAGAGAGTGACGATGAAGTATAAAATAAAAATACAGCTTTTGCTTATAGGTATCTGGCAGAAGTCATCTTAATACAGTACTAAAAATAAGAGGACAATATTTTACTTGAAACGAGGAAATGTATGTCCTAATAGGTGATGGGCCAAAGCAGTAATAATTTTAATCACAAAAGACACTTAAACAGCGTGATCCCAGACAAAGGCATCAGAATCTTTTACTGTGAGTTACTGGCTAAGCTTTTTTAGGTAGATTATTGTAGTGAGAGCAGATGGTCTCAGTTTATGCCTTTTGTTCTGCACAATTATTGATGTGGATGCTAATATGAGACAATAAGTGGGCTATTTTTTGTCTATAATTGACATTAAATGGGTAATATTGAGGAAGCATTATGACTAGCTGACAGATTCAAATCCATGTAGTCCTTACTAAAAATCACGCAAGTTCAGAATGTTGTAGCCAAATTACCACCATCATTATCCCACACAAAAGAGAAACAGAACAAAGAATCAGCAGGGAGAAAAATCATTTAAGGGTATTTATGGCCTGCAAAGTACCACAGAGGGTAAAATTTCAAATAGAGAGAAGTGGTATTCATCCATCCATCCATCCATCCATCCATCCATCCATCCATCCATCCATCCATCCATCCATCCATCCATCCATCCATCCATCCATCTGTCCCCATAGTTGTATATGCACCCCAACATGTACCCTTCCCACATCGCTGTTGTGGTTCACATATAGACATTGAGATGCTGGTNTGCCCAGGGAAGTGGTAGAGTCACCATCCCTGGAGGTATTTAAAAACCATTGTTAGTGGTAACTTGATAGCATTGGGTTAATGGTTGGATCTTAAAGATCTCTTCCAACCAAAACAATTCTGTGACGCTGTGATTCTAAATACCTGCTGGGGACACACAGTCCCTGCAAGCACTGGTTACCACCCAGGAAGATGAAATTTTTTCACCCTATTAGGGCTCTGCCATTTCTGTACCTAGTAAATAGCAGAATGAAAGCAGCCTTGCTGATAATCAGCAACGCTATCTACTCACTCATTTCAGGGATTTTAATGGTGAGCAAATGAAAACCAGGAAGCCCAAAAGTCTTCTGTGTTTGTTTTTTCAACATAGTGAATGTCTGAAATGTTTTTTTTTTTTTTTTGTTTTTGTTTTTTTTTGTCTGAAATATTTGGTCTTTTTTTTTTTAAAGTCAATATTTAACCTGTACGTTAGTATAATTAAGAGTGAGAATACATTTTTGACTGATATGAGGAACATTTTTGGAAGGTTTTATGACCAGGTTAAACCAACATCTGTCAGAAATGTCATCGGGAGAGCTGATCCTGCCTGTGACACGAGAGATGGACAGGATAATCTCTTGAGGTTCCTTCCAAGCCCATGTTTTGTAATTCTGTGATACGGTACTGCAGTACATTTCGACCAAGAGAAAAACCTTGAATTTAACTTGGTATTTGAAAGTTTTGATACATAACTGAAATCTGTAATGCTTTCTAGCTCGCATACAAATCTAAGCCAGTTCAAAATTACTGAGACAGAGATATTAAACACATGGATACGTTTGTTAGATGCGCCTTAATATTTTCCTTAGCTTCAGCTTTAGGATGATTATGAGATATTAACTGCTTGAGCTGGATTCACCTTATTTTTAACAGTAGGCAATGACATAAAAAAAGGGTCTCTTTAACAGAGTAATGTGAAAACTTGATCAGGTTCATATCAGCAGAGATTTGGTACTGGGTTTTGGGGCAGGGGGGCTTTTATTTTTTACTATGATGCTTAATACAGATGAGTTTTTCTACTGACAAAAAGAAATGGTGCTGATCTCTATTTTATAAGGCAGATCAGCAATGGAAGTGGTACAAGTTGTTAAAATACACACATAATCGTTGGGATCTTATGTCCTCTTTTTCTTCAGGAAACAGCTTTTTTTCCCCCGAAAAATTCAAATGGAGTCAATGGACTGTCTGAGAAGAAAGTCAGTGCAATTCAAGTTATTGCACCAGAATGCTGAAAGATGTTTGGACTCCACAAGCACAACCCAAGTTCGAGGTTTACACAAACTGCTGCAATAATAATGCTTTAACCTGATCTCTCTGTCATTTTGGTAAATCAAAGAACCTGTTTTTTTGTGAAGGTGTATTATCAAGCTTGTTTACTTTAGACAGCAAGTTGGGAAATATAATTTCAGAGTGGTTTTTGAACTTTCCAGAAGAATGGGAAATAGAATCATAGAATGGTTAGAGTTAGAAGGGACCTTGAAGATCATCGAGTTCCAACCCCCCCCCTGCCCTGGGCAGGGACACCTCCCACTAGAGCAGGTTGCTCAAAATTCAGTTGCCAAGTAGGACCTCCTCATTTCAAATATCTCAATGTGTTCAGTTAAAAGTAAAATAATCTGTATTATAACACATGCTTCTGTTAGATACTGTGCAAGCATCACAAAAGCACTTTCCGGCAGCTGGACACACTTAGCCTTCATATTCTTAAGACAGCTGTATATTTTACCAATTCTGCAGTTCTTGTATGAAATTATTCCTTAATGGTAATGTGCATTTACATTTAAAATCTCATCTTGAGCTATTATATACTTCTGCATTATCCTGAGGGGGTGTAAGCAACCAGAGCTGGGTTGAGTTCAGTGGAGGTTTGTCAATATGCATCTGCTCAGTAGCTGGCTGCCTATTTTCGAAGTAATATGTAATTTAGGAAGATCAAGAACGGGTTTTGTAAATAAGTACTATGATATTTACCTTTTCCTCAGATGACAGCTAAAATATACACACAACATGAGAATGATTATTTATTATGATGAGACATGATGTACTGGGTTCTAGAGAGAATTCGGCTGAAATTGAAATGACACTGTTTTGTTCTGATGCATTCGGTTTCTGAAAGATTCATCTTCTGGGTGAAAATTTCCCATCAAGGGAATTACAGTCTGGCTTTGGACGAAATGTGCTCGGTGAAAGGTGTCTTGCCTTGTCTGTGTCTTGGTCTAGGAGTCCATTGACCCCTGCATGAAAGATATCAGGAGGGGAAGAAGGCGGGGACAATCCGTGTGCTTGTGCTTTTAATCAGATCTTTATATTTTGTTAAATTAAAAATCCCCTTTCTTAGGAGGACAGGAAGAGCGTTGTCAGCAGGTCATGGAACATTATTCTTTTTCTCTACTCAGCAAAAGCAAGACTACATCTGGAGCTGTACATCTGGACTACATCTCCAGTTCTGGACTTTCCAGTAGAAGAGAGTTATGAATTTACTGGAGCAAGTCCAGTGAAGGACCACTAAGACAATTAAGGGGCTGGAGCATCTTTTATATGAGGAGAGGGTGAGAGAGCTGGGACTATTCAGTCTGAAGAGAAGGCCCTGAGGGGTATCTCATCAGTGTGTGTAAGTATGTGTTGGAAGGGGAAGAAGACAAACGAGTCAGACTCTTCTCAGTAATGCCCATCAACAGGACAAGAAACAATGAGGGCATGGAATTCCACCTGAAAATAAGAAAACACTTCTTACTGTGGGAGAGGTTAAACAATTTACTCAAAGAGATCGAAGACATTAAAAACTGAACAGGGGACAGTCCTGGACAATCTGCTTTAGCTTCTTCTGCCTGAGCATGTGGGTCAGACTAAATGATCTCAGAAGGTCATTTCTAATCTCAGCCCTTCTGTGATCTTGAGATCTGAAGTCCTATGCAGTCGCTATGTTCTTTACATTGCCCTTCAGTCCACAAGACATTTCCTTAGCAGTAGGGCAGATTCACTTGGGAGGCAAATTTAACTCTTCACTGCTTGCAAGCGTTCTGAGAACTCAAATAGACACTTGCAGAGACACTTCAGAACACACAAGAATTTTGAAAAAGCAAAGATTTTACCACAAGTATAAGATAATGTGAAAACTTTTTTGGACAAAAGAAATTATAAGATTAAAAAAGTATGATCTAAAAATTAAAATAAGGCATTTAAAACTCCCTTCTGGCTAAAAGCAAAAACAAACCCCCCGAAAGAACAAAAAGAGCAAAATTATTGTAGTCAGGAACAGCTATCTCTTTCTGCTTTTATTCATATTTTCAAACAACTGTGCTGTACATTTGAGATTCAAATTTGACATATTCTCTATTCCACAAACTCTGCAGCACCATCCCTAAAGAAACAATTCGTTTATCTTATGCAAAGGGATTCCTCATAGCTATGTGGGATTCTTTAAAAATGTCATTTCAATTCTCTAATGCTCCTTTGACCAGAGACAGTGTTCAAAGAGGATTTTAACAGCACCTGGTTTGGATTGGAATATTTCAATCTGAGCAGCACACGCCTGTTATTTTGATGGCATTCAGTTTGTAGATACATTATCTTTGTGTCTAAAACAAAAAAGACAAATCTGTGCTAAAGCAACAAAAATGCAGCTAGCTTGAGTCTTTTGGACATAGAGTCCTAACACTGTCCCTGCCAATTTTTAGCACAGACCTGAACCTACTGTATAATGAATGCTAAACTGTAGAAACAGTCTGGCTAAAACAGACATCTAACCTGTAGGATATATGTCTACCATGGGACCTGGCGAATTTCTCAGCGTGCTCTGGCTGAGACTCCAGAATTGGAAGAGAAACGGGCATGCATCAGCTTTGCTCCATTTGTCTCCCCATCAGTAAATACAGAACTCACAGTTGCCAAAAAATGCCGTCTTGCCCACACAGCTAAAAACAACGATCCTTTCATCCTTGTTTCCATAGGGAAAGAAACCCTTCCCGGAGGGGCATAGTGGAATCATAGATTCATAGAATAGTTTGGGTTGGAAGGAACATTAAAGATCATCGAGTTCCCATGGGCAGGGACACCTCCCACCAGACCAGGTTGCTCAAAGCCCCATCCAACCTGGCCTTGAAGCCCTCCAGGGATGGAGCAGCCACAGCTTCTCTGAGCAACCTGTCATGTACAGAACTAGAGCGTTCACGCACCACCATTGACAGATCAGGCTCTGTGGAGTGGTCGCTTACAAGCAGAGCAGAGGACAACCACCCTAAAGCAAACCTGGACTCCCATCCTCGCAGGGAGTAGGATGTCATCCTCCCTGCTGGATGACAAGGGGTGAGAACTCCAGGGCCCGCCATAAACTGTGCCCACCCCATTCACAATATAGCTGAGGCCACCTCATTCCTTTTCCTTTTATCTTCAAAGTTTGTTTATTCCACTGAGCACAAAAGTAGTTATTTAACAAAGCAAGTCATTACAGCTTGATTTTCCACTGCTTAAAAAAGGTGCATTTTCCTCACACTTTTCTTTGGAAAAATAAGGCTTCTGAATTAGTTTCAGAACTATGTACCTCACAACTCATTTTGCATCTTATCTGAAAGAAAAGAAGGAACACAAACCCAAGGAACTTTCTGTGCTGTCTAATTCCAAAGACTTCATGAATGAAGTATTGTTAGAAGACATTTTTCTGGTATATAGCTCACATCTAGTGAGCCTTCAACATACCTGACGTGGTGCCGTTAATCTGAAATGAATTAGCTCAAAATACAGTTGTAAAATATATTCGTTTTCTTGGGAGGGGAACTCTGTTGGATCAAAGTCCAAGACACGCTAGAACATCTTCAAAGTGAGATACAGATACTGTGAATTCCTAAAATGTCTCTTTGTGACAAATCTTTGTATTTCACTATAAGATCTGGGCACTCACAGGAATAAAAGAAATCCATCAGCCCCAGAGAAATAACACTTCTGGCTTATGAAGACTTTCTAACCAAACATCAAGCAGCACTGGGGATAGATCAAAGCATGTTAATAAAATCTATTGGCTTTGCAGCTGTATTTTAGCATCCTGACACCTTATTCGGGAAACATTCACTATGCTGTGGAGATAAACAGCTTACCTATTTCAGAGATGCCTTCTTTTATTCTTCGGATGCAGTTATGAAACAAGCACCATTTTGTATCACATTGGAAACTGCAAGAAACATGAGCACGGGCTACATATTACACCACATAGACCTATGAAAATCTGCAGATGTTTTCTGCTGATTTGAAAACCCCACTCACTCTTTTTTTTTCTTTTTTTTTTTTTGAAGACAAAACCAGTTTAAATATGTTCACGGAGGCCTCTGACCATTACCAGCCAACCTGTTTGGTGATGAGGTGGGCACATTGCTCCGGTCAGCCCTTGGCTGTCGTGTTGTTGTCTGTCTCCCCGAAGCCACGTTGAGACAGATGGAGCCATCACGACTAGATGCACCCATTGTGACCACCACGGGTGGTTATTGTTTGGGCAAGATTAAAGCATATTACTAAGCAGAACCCTAGTTAGATGGATTAGTTTGTGGGAAGTCCAGCAGATGTCCAGAATGATGTACCTGGGAGGAGGAAAGGTGAGTGGGATTCTCCTTTTTGAATAACTGTGAGACTTCAGGTACGAGAAGAAAAGGGCAACCAGCTCCCTCCAGGCTTCCAGATAATTTCTGCTGTTTGCACAGCAAAAGTATCTGCAACTCACATCACTTCCCTCATGTAAATAAAATCAACTGATTAAACAAGAAATAAGTATATTTTGTTACCAAGTAATGTAATTATTATTATTTATTAATCATTATAGTCAGACTCTCACCAAAAATAGAACACATATAACAATTTACATGAGTTAGTGTGAGGTGAGTAGACCAAACTTGTTGGGTTTGGGGCTCTGAAAACAAAATTAGATGCTTAGACTTTTGTTGGCTGGTTTTGTTCTCCCCCCCCCATCTCGCTATCCTAGTTTGCCCATTTGCCCTGCCTTGCACACACAGTTTGTGTTGTGCTAACAACAAAGTCTATACATCAAAAAATATGAGTAATACAGAATCGTGGAATGATTGAATGGCTTAGGTTGGAAGATACCTTAAAGATTGTCTGCTTCCAGCCCCGTGCCCACCTCCTGCTAGACCAGTAAGAGACTGTAAGCACAGCCAAATCCTAATGGGATATCGTTCATACCTGTCTTTATTCCAAGGTCAGGGACAGGTCATTGTTGTAGCACCCAGTGACAGAGAAACAACCTGGCTAACGATGCTGTATCAGCATTTTGGAACAGGATCTCTCCCATCTGGTATTTCACCGAGGTGTCATCACATCCAGAGAAAGCCAGGAATGCTCCTGGCCTTCGTGATTTATAGTGCTTTAAGTCAGCTTATACTTCTGAACAATGTTCGTTGTGTTCCCAACTCTCTCACGAAGGAAAAGCGTTTTATTTTGCTGAGAAACTATTGCAAGAAATCATTAAAAGTACTTCTTAGGTAGTGGCACTGAACCTTTTACTTCGTTTCCTCACGTAGAAGTGTTTTTGTGTTTTGCTTATGTTACCAGTCAAATGAAAAGGTTTTCAAAACATGTCAGCTTTGAAGCAACGTTTCTGGCAGATAAATGCTGGTTTTGGGCAGCTACTAACCGATTACCTTAACTTCTTGTGGTTTCCTGGTGCCCCAGGAGTGGTCATAAATTATCAATATAATAGAAAAGATAAAGACAAATTGTAAACCATAAGTCTTGATCAACATTTTAAAAATGAGAAGCTTTCAGATCTCCCATATTAGTGGTTTACTATGCCTTTTTTTTCTTCCCTATTACTGATCTGTCTTATTTTATTAGCATAAATTAAATAAAATTTTGAATGAACATATTTGCAATAGTTCTCCAGAGCAAACAAAATGAAAATCTGCCAATTCATTTTGTAAATAGGTCTTGGTTACATTTTGCACTTACTCCATATTCATACCCCTTTAAGAGGCTTTGCAGATGGCAAACTACATACAGATTGTTGAGAAAACTCCGGAATTATCATCTGAAAACGTTCCCGTAGTCACGCGTTCTCGGTGATACCTTTGCATATTCATAAGCTTTTGGGAATTTAGCACTTAATGCATCTCATCCACCTCTCCTCCCTCCCGCCCCAGCCCCTGCAGAAACTGGATTGTCATTCATTTCCATTATTAGAAGTACTCTTGTGCCTGAAAAATATGCTTTATCTTCAGCAATCGTTACGTTGCCACACCAAGTCCGTTGCACAAATATTTACGTGGAGCACACAAAAACCTCCATGAGTATTGTCCTCTTTTCTAAAGATGAAAATTTCACAATTTCAGTAAACTGAACACGCGCATAATGGACGCAGCGTGAATGTTTAAGCAGGGTAAATGATTGTGTTGGAGACACAAAACCTAATTGTGAATAGTAATATTTTATTGAAAATCAATTGTTTGGAAGAAAAAAAAAAGAAAAAAAAAAAAGAAAAAAAAAAAAGGCAATAGTCTAGGAAATAGTAGAAAAATCTGGATTCTCAGGATCCTATTGTACCTTAATAAAGAGTGTGTCCTTGGCACTGCCCTAGGTATCGGTGCCCTAAATGTCGCCGCTGCTTGCGAGACACCCATTTCATGTGATGCCATTGGCATTTCTGGATGCTGAAAGTCATCACCGGACTGAAATTTCCTAGCTGTTCAAGGAATGATATGTTTGCAGAAGAGTCAGAGAACAACGAGATGCATTTTCCCTCGTATATTGGGAGGGAGGGGAACCACAGATCTGCATGGTAAAATTCTTATCACAGTGAAATTCAGGTGTCTGTGCTTGATGAACTCCTCTTCTTGTGAGTTTTTTCTTTAAAACACCAGACATAATTTTAGAGCACTAAGAGAGGGAAAGTAACGTGACGTAATGGAAATTTGGGAAATTACAAATTTGTCGACCTTATTTTTTTTTCCCCCCCCTGCCAATGTGCAATTAATCTTGATGGTTCTGTGGATGGTTGTGTCCACCTCAACCTCGTGCTTTCTCAGGTGGCATCCCTCGCTGTGGGATTCAGTTCACAGACTTTGCTTGTAAAAGAGGCCTGGAACTGTCGAGCTCTTTGATGTACGTGAGATTTTTGGACATGTACGTTTGCAAGTGGACTTCTCGAATGTGTGAATTACCTTTCCACGTAAAGAATTGCTGGACAAGGACCCATAGGAGGTTTTGTGCATTGGCTTGTTATTAATTTATCTTGTTCTGCACCAATTTGGTGCATTATGGACTGTGCTTGTGGAATACTTGAGCAAGTGTTTATTAAGGAAAACAGAGCGGAGCATGGATCTGCAGCAGTGACAAACACATTCGCTTATTCAGCGCCTTCAGCCTGTTAATTGACGTATACTTAGGCATCCAAAGTGGAAGGTTTAAAACTGCCAGTCACGCTCATTTATTACAGACCACCAAAAGCCAGCTGCCTAAGGACTTTTTAGCAGGATTTTTTTCAATATCGCATTGATTTTGCAATAATCATACAGTTGATGGCCCCAACATAGGAATATTGGAAGATGTATGTCTCACAAATCATGCAACGTATTTGCCAATAGGCAACACATCACCAGCCAGCTTTTAGAAAACCTGCAGTGGTCTACAATTTCCTGCGCTTCCATCACTTCATCTGGTGACCACAGAGCACTGTACAAATAACAAGGGCTAAACATTGGCTCTTGGGATCTTTTCCAGATGTTCCAAGTAAAGAAAAATGGAAGACCATGGAGACTGAAATAGGCAATCTCTATTCAGGCCATCTACCTTCAGTTAGCTAACTCCCCGAACTGGGAGCCCAAACTGCCTAATGATGTCTCCAGAGAGCACTGGGAAATACCCAGGTTGTGCTCGTTTCCAGCCTCCATAGAGCTCTGGGGGCTCTGACTGCAGAAGGTGCCTCAGCTCCTCGCTCAGGTATCTCTGTCAGATGGGACTGCTCCACCGACACCATCAGGTGCCATGAAAGAATCTGTTTGTCACTGCATTGGTGTGTTTTGTGCTGCTGTATCACCTGATGGAGAGGAAAAGCAGAACTACAGCTCTTGCAGCCGTTTGTGGAACACTGCCCTGTACCTCTGTATACGTGGCTCAGCTCTGCAGGTTCCTGCTTCATCCTTCCCCTCCTCTGCAGGTTCCTGCTTCATCCTTCCCCTCCTTTTAATTCAGTGGCAGGCAGACACACTCTTTTTCAAAATATCCAGTGTTTTTATTTTTCTTATCTCTTCCTTTTTCTCGGTGATTTCTCCTTGTTCCTTCTGTTCACTCCCAATACCTGTGATGTGCTGAGCCTTTCCTCCCTAAAACAGTTCTACCTAATAAATTTAAAATTACTTCTTCATTTCGTTTGACCATAGGCATAAAAAATTTCTCCTTTTTCCCCTAGCGTACGTATACTGTTGTCTACCCGATGCATTACTTTTTTTATCATGCCACACCTCACCCAACACTCGTATTAACACACAATTGACACTAGTATAACTCAATCTATTAGATTTTGTAAATCCATTCCAACATTCTTCATTGTTGCTGGGATTATATATATATATATATATATTAGAGTGCAGAATTATAGCCACAGGGTTTCAGGAAAGGAGAAAAGATTGAAGACCCATAGTGCCAGAGACAGAATTGTGCATGAACAGCACAGAAACAAAGCAGGTAGTTCAAGGAAATGTGATCATACTATATTAACAGATTATACTATCGCCTTTAAGTGCATGGGCTTTGTATTAATAGTACCTTACTAAAATGTTTTGGTAAAACATTTGGTAAAATGGATCTGCCAGCAGATCCAGAGAGGGGATTCTGCCACTTTGATCTGGTGAGACCCCACCTGGAGTCCTGTGTGCAGGGCTGGAGCCCTCAATATAGGAAGGATATGGACCTGATGGAGTGGGTCCAGAGGAGGGCCACCAAGATGACCAAAGGGCTGGAGCACCTCTGCTACGAAGATAGGCTGAGGGAACTGGGGCTGGTCAGCCTGGAGAAGAGGAGGCTCTGGGGAGACCTAATCTCAGCCTTTCAATATCTAAAGGGGACTATAGGAAGGCTGGGGAGGGGCTGTTCACAAAGGCTGCTGTGATAGGACGAAGGGTAATGGACTTAAGTTGGAGAAGAGTAGATTTAAGTTGAATATTAGAAAACATTTCTTTACTCTGAGGGTGGTTGAGCGCTGGAGCAGGTTTCCCAGAGAGGTGGTTGAGGTCCCTTCCCTGGAGATATTCAAGGTGAGGCTGGATGAAGCCCTGGGCAACCTGGGCTAGTTGGGGGTGTCCCTGCGACTGCGGGGAGGTGGGACTAGACCTTTGGAGGTCCCTTCTGGCCTGGAGGATTCTATGATTCTATGATTCTATGTTTTAATGGGCAAGTCTGGCTAGTTCGGGAGGAGCACTAAGATAAAACTCAAGTTATTATAAAACTAAGTTGAAGAACCTGATGCCCTATGTCTTCTGTTTGGGTTTTTTGTTTTTGCTTTTAACAGAAGACACTTTTCCCCATCACTAGCCTTTATGGGCAGCTTCAGGTTCTGAACTGTCACAAGTTGCTGCCCACCTGTAAATTCCTCTCGGTTTACAGTCTTAGCCAATCTTAATAACGCTTGTGTTCCTACCAAGACAGAAACATTAAAGGTCTGAAATGCTTTCCAACAGAAGAAGTACGTGAATCATACATTTTTAACGAGCTAAATTATAGGTATGAAGCAGCTTTCTGTCCCTACTGAAATCCATTATTGTGCTTGCTGTTCCCAGTATGTGTTTACCACAGACGGTCATAGTGGACAAAGGCAGAATTTGTCAGAACAAACCCTGTAGATTCAGCCTACTCTGTTCTTTATAACAAAAATAATTTTCTGATTTTTGGCAACCTATGGGCTTTTGACATCTTTGTCAGGACATGAAATATGCGTTTCAGCTGTTGTGGGAAGCTGGGCAAAAATAGAGTGATGGGAAGTGTTTTTATCACAGAGTGAGTTCAGATATGAGCCTCGCTGAAGTTTCAGCTTACTAAGAATGTTCATAATGAGAAGTATGGGTTTTGTGTGCAGAAATACATCACTATCTGTTGGAACAGATATTTGTGGTGTTTTGTTTTTTTTTTAAAAAAAAGTAAATAAAATTACACATCCTTATTTCCTCCCTTTCCTTCTCTCCTTTCTAGGCCTGCCACTTTATCTAACTCTAGGAAGAATTAAATGCCAAAGATTTTGATTTACAATTATTATTTTTATGGCTGTGATCTACTACCTCCTCACACAATGCCTTTTAAATGTCCACCTGATTGCGTGTCTAAACCTTGGTTTCTGAAGCTGTTCAAACACCTTAAGCCATTGCAAGGGCAATCGCTGGATGTCTATCTGTTTCATGACCCAAAAATATACACTGTAGTGGGACTTAACGAGAAAGTGATTCAAAGGAAGAGGCTCCTCATAAATAAACAGGCAATTTATAGACAAGCCAGATTTCAATAAATATTGATCTGACCCTAAAGAGTGTTTATTTTTCGTATACTGCTAAGTGAAATAATGTAATATTTCTCACTCCATTTGTTACTATTTTAGTGGGGCATATCCTGAATATCATGAAGTCAAGTTTCCCAGTATGAAACAAAGAGAGACTGGTGCTTTTCTTGGTTCCCCTGATCGTTTCCTTTTGGATGAAGCGCAATTAGAAGATGTTCCACAGGGTTACACGGTGTGTTCTCATATTAGTAATGGTCATTCGGCCAATAGGCCCTGGCTGCAGCAGACCTGAAATAAATGTGCAGGGAATGGATGGAAGCTCCTCCACACCGACTATTTCACTCGGTAGATCCCTCCCTCTCTGGGTTAATGCAGATTTAGCCTCTCTGTTTTGCAATGCCTGGCTGCAATCCTTCCTGGATTTTTGGAGTTCACCATACAACAATCCCCCAATCCTTATGGGTTTCTTTGGTGACACATCTGCCCTCTGAACATGAAAGTACTGTAAACAAGACGTACGTGTTTGAAATGTCCTACTACGAATATTCAAGGCACATAGCTCTGAGAAAATAAGGGTTCTCTTCTTGTTTGCTCAAAAATCTGAAAATCCTTCTCTCCGAAGGTAAGCTCCTCATACATACACAGGCAATCTACAGACAAGCCAGATTTCACTAAATATTGGTCTGACCCCAAAGAATACTGCTTAAAATTTAGTGTGGACAATCACTTTTATCTAGGAAAAGAAAGAGTGAAACCATTACCAGTCTCTGTTTCATACTGGGAGACTTGACTTCATGATATTCAGGTTATGCTTCCCTAAAATTACATAAAACAGAGTAAGAAATATTAAATTATTTTACTTAACATTATACTGAAAATAAACACTCTTTAATATTCCTTTCTTACAGCATTGTTTTTCATTGGCTAGCTCTTGGCTTGTTTATTTTTAATTATCTGTGTGATGACCTGAAATCATCAATTATTTCTCTGCAAAACAAGGTAGACCTCTGTGATTTCTCTCCTGACTTAATAAATATCCAGAAGAATGTGAACTTAAAATTATTAAAAATCTCCATACAAACAGCCAAAAGTGCTTTCTGTGGGTAACGAGAGTTGGGAGGAGTGGTTTCATGTATGTGTGTCTCTTTGGGGGTCTTCTTAAAAGTGTTTTATAGCGGTCCTTTTTATCTTCCATTCAAAAATACAGGAGCAGAACCACTTGAATAATGATTTCTCAAATATTCACCTAACCGTGTTAGTCAGGAAAGGAAGTTTCTGTTTCACGTTAACTTATTCAATGAGCAAATGACAATCAGGCTTTTTTTTTTTTTTCCCCTGTGTTTGTAGAAATATTTTGTTCAGGTGTATGTGAAATATTTCAGTTGTGTGGCCAGAAAACAAAGATGACTGCTAAAACTACTTCAGTGCAAAAGGGCAATGCGTTCACCCAGCAAATCAAAAGACCAGTTAGGACTTCATTAATCTATAGAAAAATTTGATTTTTTTTTAGAGGAATAGTCCAACCTGCTCTATCAAAGACACTGGAAGAAGTTGCTCTGGATATCTTACAGTGATGTTCTCTCTCTTCAAATGAATTATTTAAATACATTCTGAAACAGGAAGCAGAAACCAGGCAAATGCTTTGTCAAAGAGTACAGGGTCACATACATTTTTCTTTTGACTCCCTGCATATTAAATATTTCATAAGCAGTTGAAAAGCTCCACATACAAAGACCGTAATTACAAAGTGCAGCATCCATATTCTAATGATAAAAAAAGAATTCTACCAAGTGGAACAAGACTAACAAGAGACTGAGATCTTTTTCCCTCAGAACAAATTATTATCCTTTGCTACAGGTGAGAAATAGACTAAAATATCCTCCAACAGATGACAGTGCTTTCACCTGGGTGAAGGCTCCAGCCATAGTCATGGAAAGCAGCTGTTACTGGTTCCCCATGAACCAGAATTTCTACATTGATTTCAAACCAATACACTTTGGTGAACTTCATTTTCAGTCACAAGTAGCTCTGAAAATTTTAAAAGTTAAATAAAGAGACACCGGGAAACTACCAAGAGAATGGAAATTATGCTTCAATGGAAGCAAAAATAAACCATAAACTTTTATTACAATAATTAAAAAATTAAAATGTGTTTTCATACCTTTATCTGCATTAGGTATGATTATTCATCTTTAAATACTTTCCTTTAAAATGTAACATATTTTTAAGTACTTAATTCAAGTACTAAGAGCAGAGAGGTACGTACATAATAATCTTGTTGGAAATAAACTTTTATCTAAGATACTCTCAGATAGTTGACCATGCAGTAAACCATAATCTTACTTCCATAGTGCCATAGACTGTGTCATATATATATGGACATCAATTTTCTTTCTTCCAGCAAAAACTTCCTTGTTATATTGGATTACAACAACGTTTTGGAGGGGGAAATTTTTCAGTTTAAGATCTCTTTCTGATAAAGCAACAAGGGGGTTTACTAGTGGTTAGGTGTTTTGGTCACATGTAGTCACTAAATAAGAACATCTTTTTTTGCAGTCACTCTGTACTGGCAGGGTGAACTGCTCTAGTTTGATTTCTAGATGCCAAGAATTCTCATATGCATCTCATAAGAGTTGATGAACTGATTTTCCTAAGCCCCAAGGGAACTGATTTTTTTGATTGCAACCTTCTTGCTCCTACACAGTTTGGGTCCTCTGTGGGTAATGGGGCACGAGGGCTGTTGAAAACTCACTTTTTTAAGTGATAGGACAAGGGGCAATTGTTTTAAACTGGAAGAGGGGAGACTGGATATTAGGCTGGATATTAGGAAGAAATTCTCTACTATGAGGGCGGTGAGGCACTGGAACAGGTTGCCCAGAGAAATTGTGGATGCCCCATCCCTGGAAATATTTAAGGCCAGGCTTGATGGGGCTTTGAGCAACCCGGTCTAGTGGGAGGTGTCCCTGCCCAGCGCAGGGGGGTTGGAACTGGATGATCTTCAAAGTCCCTTCCAACTCTAACCATTCTCTGATTCTATGATTTTTCCTAAACATCCATTCCCACCATTATGGAGGACTGACATCCTCCATAGCCATAGTCATAGTCCAAAATCACATTACCCGTGTCCTCGTTGTATGTTAACACTGTCAGAAGTACAAGCTATGTGGGTTAAGACCCACTTCTCTCCACAAAAAAGTCAATAATGCCTTCCTGCAACCTGATGAAAACATTCTTACTACCTGTTGTAGTCTTCACTACAGTAAAAATATGCATGGATCAGGATTGCAAATTAAATACGGTCGTATTTAATTGCAAATTAAATACAGTCATCATAAAATCAGAGTTGTCTGGGTTGGAAGGGACTTAAAAGGTCATCTAGTTCCACCCCCCCTGCCATGGGCCTTGGAAAGGCAAGTGCAAAGGAAAAGCTGTTGATAATGTCCCAGTTAAATGTAAAGAAACATACTAATATTACCTTGTATTTAATTTGAAAAATTGCACTCACGCAGCATGAAATCTGCGTGCAGAAATCTTTCAACAGACCGCAAAGTGCTGATAATATTTCCCCCAAAAGATCTTTTGGGTCTGCCTCCAAGAGTGAGAGAAAACTTCTACCCTGCTTGTACCTTCAAGATGCCAGTCAAACCCCGTCCTACGTGTCTTCCCGTATAGCTGGTCCTTTTGTCTGTGTCTTGTTAAGAAAATGTGACACCGAGCATGGATTAGAGGGACGTTAGGAGGGCTGGCTTCAGACTTCACAGACTTGACACCAGGAGTCTGGAAAAAGCCAAGATTAAGCACAGCCAGGGCTGTGACTGACAGGGTGTGTGCTCTTCTGCTGGAGGTAGCATTTCCCAGCTTTGCAACCATCTTGCTCCTACACAATCAGCTTGGGTCCTCTGTAGGTAATGGGGCAGGAGGGCTGTTGAAAATTCACTTTTTTAAAAAATTAAGAACACCCCCCCCCAAATTGCTGCTACCCGGTGTGCTTTGTTAGTCTTCCAGCCGGTGTAATTCATCCTGCAAAGTGGTTGAGATTCTTCAGATTTTTAAGATTCCTCAGCCACCAATGAGTTTTCAGCTGGGCTTTTTATTAGTAACAGCTTTACTCATTTAGCCTCATAGATATAATCCAGTCAGAGTGTTGTTTAGTTGTTTGGTGGTTGTTTTTTTTTTTTTTAAATTGATGAGTGTTAAAAGAAGAGCTGGAGCTGAGCAGTTTACTGATGTAATGTCATAACAGTTCCTATATCACATGATTTATAATGTTATGGAAAATTGCTTCTGCTTTACAAAGAGACATCTTCCTTGGGGAAAAAAAAAATACAAATTACTGCAACTATAAATGACAGAGTCTTGTGCTTTTTTTCAGGATAAACAAAAGTGATATTCCTACCATGTGTGGCGTATAGCTCTGGCTCAGCAAAAAACCAATGGGATTATCTCTGAACAATCAGTGTTTCTCTGTCAGCCACTGACTTATCAACAACCATGTAACGTAAAGCAATAACACAGTTGTACCTTCAAAGACCACACGGCTGCGATTCTGTGCTAGGTACACCTTTGTATTACAGATGCTCCTATATTGCTTAACAGAACCTCTTTGTATGTATAAGAATTACCTGGTTCGCTCACGCTTCTTGGAGTGATGTATTGGCTTTAGCCCCAGGCTCAGGTCCTCAGCACTGTCAGGTCCTGTCCAGCTGTGCACAAAATCCTTTTTTTTTTTGTAAGCTTTGAAACCCCTGAAACTATGAGTTAATGAAAGTATTGACAGAATCTTAACCAGAGCATCCTAAACATGCTGCCATAACAATAATACCATTTTTTCTTCCAGAGGGAGAAATCAAGGAATGGACACCATTAGGATGGCATTTATTTATTTACAAACTGGAGAGGTGTTATAATTAACCATGAGAGAATGGCTTTACCTGCCAGTAAATGTGCAAAGAATTCATGAAAATAGCACACAAAGGATTTGTTCTTCTGGATTGAAAGTTGAGAGGCAGGGGGCAAGAATAAGTCAAATGGAATGATATGAAATAGCCTGAGCCTGCCTGTCTCTGTGTTGTCATGGCATTCTCAAGCATTTCTGTATGCTAATTCACTCTTTTCTATTCTTTTTTTTTTTTCTTCTCCCTCTGCTCTGATTTTAGCCACTCATACTTTACAGCTGCATTTGTCAAAGTTTGTCTTATTATTTTCAATTTTTAATGTGACGTTTCCTTTCGCGAAGGGTGTCACCTACCCATCATTTGAAGACTGACTCATAAAGCTGAGACAATAAGCTGATACCACCCTGCTGGCCTGGAAGAGTTAGATGTGTCAAAAGAATAGTTTTGTTTCCGTGCTCAGGTACTCTTTTGTCTTTCCGAAATGGCTGCCAAGAGTCTAAATAATGATGGAGAATTTTATGACATTTGTCTACCTGGAATTTTACACCTGTATCTTTTTCTGTTTATTACTTAACAAGAAGAAATAACAAGAAAAAACAAGCCATTTAACCATCAACTCTCTTTTAACTTTCGATTTTAATTAAATGGAAGTGTCCTTGGGAAATTGTAGTCTTGTTTTCATGGATAATTGATATGTATTTTTTCATTTCAGTCTTTTCCATCCTCTCTTACTTTTAACCACACAAGGAAAAAAAAAAAACAAAAACCCCAACACCTTCACCTATTGTCATTGTTCATGTTGAACATTTTTCAAGTACACTATCCAATTGCAATTCTATGAATTTTGACCCTGCATAGTACTAAGTCTTTTGGACTCTGCAGTGCTGTACATTTTCAAGGTATCTTGCATTCTAACTGAATGCATAAGTTGAATGAGCAGTGCTCTTATTGTAGCTTTTTAACCAAACCCATCCTGCAAACAAGAATAGCAAATTCCTATTCTAACAGACCCTTTGTAAACTACAATAAGGAAAAAAATAAAATAATAATGATAAAAAAAATGCACCAAGGAAAATGAAGTCCTCATGAGAGACTGCAGTGTGAGCTTCTCGCTTCTACCACACTGCAGCAGCTCCAAATCCAGAACAGCAGCAGGTTTTGTAGACACGTTCTTAGATAATTGCATGCCTAGTTCACAGAGAAATCAACCTGAAATTTCATAAATCCAAACAACACTTCAACAACGCAGGGAAAAAAAATGAGTGGGGTGTATTCAGTCCACTACTGAATTGCAGGACATAATGAAATTAAAGGATGCATGGTAGATTTCTAATAAAATACTGCGGTTTTATTTAGATGCAGTAGTTTAAGTTATAAAGACCAATTTTTTAATGAGCTATAGGCAGTACAGTAAGGGACTGGCCTTCTAAATAAATGAAGAGAGGATCCAGCTCATATAAGGACACTGGTTTACTGTGGGCATAAAAGGAAAATTTTATGTATATAACATTAGCAAAAAAGCTTCTTTTTTTTTCTTTTTCAGTCTCCCAGCAAAGTAAGAAATGAGTGACCCGTCCAGGTCCCTCTCCACCATCAAAACCTTTTGGTCTTTTACTGCTTTTCCAACATACAGTGTCAAAATTCCTGTGCTTTAAGCTAGAAGTCGGTCATTAAGCCTGCAAACACAGCTGCTTTCGACAGTTTTGACAAGACTAGTTTTAACTGAAATATGAAATCTTACCAAAATCACTGTGTTTAAAGAATCAGGTCAACTAATTGGAATTTTCTTTCAATAGACAACTGGAAAGGAATCCAACAATACTGATACACAACACAGTTGCACATTCAAAATATTGGGGGTTTTTCTTGCATCCATCTTTTTAGGAACTTTGTGCACTCAAATTCCCTTTCCCTCATCAATTCAATACCTTGTTGATGTATTCAGGTATTTTACGTGGGCATAATCATATCACAAAGAATGAATTATTTAATGTATGCCTATGCTGGAAGTTCTCTGTGATATCTTACAAATCATTTGTAACATTTGAAGCAGAAACAAGATTCCACCAGAAATATCCTGACAAGGGATATTTTGTGTTAGGAAAGGGGAGTAGTGACAGTACTTCTCTATTTGCCTTTTTCCCACTGTGTTTAGAGGGACAGATTGATTTTTCAGTGGGACAGAAAAAACAGCAGATTTTTCAATTTCCTTCCAATTCCCTGCCAGTCATGACTGAAGCTGTATTGTTTTTATCTTCAGTTAATGTTCACACAATTTATTAGCTGGTCACTGTTAGAAAACGCAATTTTAAAGAGTAGAAGAGATTAAAGAAGAGCGGACAGGCTTGCCTTCAGGAGATGGTTTGGCCCTCTCGTCCAGCACTCATTCCTCACATGGTGCCACAGCTTCTTTCCAGCTCTCTTGATCTGGAAAATGAGGTTAAAAACCTGCAAAGAAGGTGTCGTGTGTGCTGTCCTGGCGTTCTAGTGACACGGCAGACAGGTGATGAGGGGCAGGAGGAGCACAGAGGGAGTACTGTACCACGGTATGTTTTCCTCATATTTTTGCAGTTATTATTCAACAAAAATCCCCAACCAATGGTTCAGGTGCAGTTCTGCTTTTTCACCAAAAGTTGAAGATCTACCTTGGATTCAGCTCATAAAAATTCCATTTACTCTCCAATCAACATGATATAGATGTCTTCTTTTTAACCTAATCAGTTTTCATCCTTTGTTCTTCTTTGAAAAAAAACCACTCATTTTTATCCTCCAAGTAGGTTCTGCTACAGCTTTTCTCTTTGATCGCCTGTGGACAAGAAAGGGAAAGCCAAACTGAAGTTGGCACTCTAAAAGTTCCCCCAAACCGGACAAGTGTTTCACTTAGTGCTGAAATATTTTGAAATTTCAGATGCTTTCATGTGACTTCTGAATCAACGGAATAAAAGTAACAAAAGATGTACTAAAGGTAATAAAACCTCAGTTCAAGTTTGAAGATCTTGTCTTGTCACACAAGCCATCCTAATTGACCTGCCTTCTTGTCCTGTGAGTATGTGGTGGTGGTGGTCAAGCTTCCTTTTCCCCGCTGCCAACATCACCTCAAAAATAGTAAACATCTTGTGTTTACTGTTTATTGTGAATCACAGCCAAACTGTGGGCTGTTTACTAAAGCAATCAGCTTTACAAAACAGGGAAAAAATGGGGTTTTGTTCATCTCTTACAGCCAGTCTATTGAAATGATCTTGCAAAAGGGCATATGGAAGGGAAGAGTTTTAAAACAGAAAGAGGTTAGAGGTCTGTTAGAGACCTCTTATTATTTATGAGATTTTTTTTTTCACTTTGTTTGAAAAATAAGTTTCTGAGTTTAGAGCAAGAGCTAAGCAAAAGTAGACTTATGATATTCTTGAGAGACCAGTGAATCTCTCAAGCCACAAGATGTTGTGTTTGTTATGTAGAACAGTGCTGCCTTTTTCCTTCCTCTCACGAAACACCAAGATTTGTATTTCTCACTCAATCTGATGCTAATAAAATAATATATAAATAAATCAATACTGTAAACTTCCAAAAATCTGTACTTACTAAAAAATCTCTAGTTACCTGCGGTTGGGATGTGTTTCTCTAGAGAGCTCTTTATGCTTTTGTCCTAGGAAATTGATTTTGAATGTTGCATCCAAGCCCTGAATGGATTTAGGGGAATGAACAGTGTTATTGCTAAACAACATGTCCAGGGACAGACAAGTGGTTACCATGCCAGGAGCCTTCCAGCCATGCCTTCACATGACAACCACCATTCCTTCTAGAAAAGAGTAGAGGTTTTTTGTGAGCCTGGTCCAGGATCAAGAGCTATTTCAGAAGCATCAAACTCAGGGTGACACGTACACTGACTTCCACTGGAAAGAATTGTTCCTGATGAGGATACCAATGAATGGTATTCATATGTTAAACACAGTGGCTCAAGAGGTAAGTTTGCATTTTTCCAGTAAAGGCAGGGATATGCTTGATGAGTTCATTAGCAGAAGATTTATGTAGCTTATTGTCAATGAGAGGAAAAAACACTGAAGCCGCCTGTTGCTTTATCTGCAGTAAGTTGTATGCTGTGACCATTTAATTTGATTATTGTTAACTCTACTGAGCCATTGATTAATGCTATTATAAAGCTGACTTTACACTGATTTCATTAAAAGTCTACTTACTTATCTATTAGTATTTTCTCTGGTCCTTCGTGACTTGAAAAGGATTGGTTGGGATTCCTGAGCGAGTGCTCAGCTCCAAAGTCTCTTAGAAACACTTAGTGGAGATTTCACAGCCTGAATTCTAATGCCTGACCTCTCAGACCATATCCATAACACGGGGCATTCATTGTAACAGCAGACATAGTTTGGAGAAAATGATACTGGATGAGCTGTAAAGCAATATAAAGGACTTTCTAAAACTTCTTGCTGCCCTTATAAAGTCCATTTTCAAAGCACAGGTTGTGTCTACGTGATGGACTCAGCCTGGCTATCTGTTCCACCCAATTCTATCCCTTGACAAACTTCAGCTGTATACTTTTGCTTAGATGGGAGGTGTGATGTGATCCGCTCAGGTCATCAGCCCAAAGTGTTCGGGCCAAGGTTTTTAGAAAACTCTGGAGAATATCTCGCTCCATAGTTAAGCTGTAGCCTTAGATTCTAAACGCCTAAATCTGTTTTACATTTTCTGTGTGATTAGTCTGGTGAATGCCAGTAGAGGTGCACAATGTGTGCAAACAGTGATTCTAAATTAGGTTCTGAAAGAAATATAATTATAGAACCATAGAATTGTCCAGCTTGGAAGGGACCTTTAAGATCATAGAATCCAACCATAAAACTAACACTTTCAAGTCCACCACTAACCCATGTCCCTCAGCACCACATCTGCCCAGCTTTCAAGTCCCTCCAGCAGTGGTGACTTCACCACTTCCCCGGGCAGCCTGATAACCCTTTCTGTAAAGGAATTTTTCTTAATATCCGATCTAAACCTCCCCTGGGGCAACTTGAAGCTGATTCCTCTTGTCCTACCACTTGTAACTTGGGAGACCAACACTCCACCCCACCCCTCCTCTTCATAACCTCTCTACCACATCCACCTCTCTATGTTAGCACTGAAATGCCTTGGAGTAATTAGTGGAGTGAAGAGTGAGCTTTGGTAGAGCAAGATTTTTCCTTGGAAACCTATAGATGCACATTTGAATTTTGATTCCTACAAAGACGTGACCATCTTTGGGACTCTTTGTCAGGAAGTGTAATGATAAGACACAGGGTAACGGTTTTAAATTGGTAGAGCAGAGATTTAGGTTAGATATTAGGAGGAACTTCTTTGGTGTGAGGGTGGTGAGGCTCTGGAACAGGTTGCCCAGAGAAGCTGTGGCTGCCCCATCCCTGGAGGGGTTCAAGGCCAGGCTGGATGGGGCTTGGAGCAACCTG
>VZRU01007858.1:316203-339061 GCA_013398155.1 Pedionomus torquatus
CTGGAACAGGTTGCCCAGAGAAGCTGTGGCTGCCCCATCCCTGGAGGGGTTCAAGGCCAGGCTGGAGGGGACTTGGAGCAACCTGATCTGGGGGAGGTGTCCCTGCCCAGGGCAGGGGGGTGGAACTAGATGGTCTTTAAGGTCCCTTCCAACTGTAACCATTCCATGGTTCTATGATTCTAATTAGCAGGGACTATCAGTAGTGATACTAGCTTAGGTGAAACGACATCTGGTCTCTGCTCCTCTGTGGAGACTGGTGCAGTTGTGCGGGCTCTGAAAACTATAACTACAGGATATTGGAGACTGTTATCCTCTATTTTACTTCCATAATCAGTGCACCCCAGTACTTTATCTGTTTATTTTTTTCTGCCCTGTGACTCTTCTCATGGCAGTGTTATTCATGTGTTGCTAGGATTCTGGCATGTTGGTAAAAGGAAGAAGAAAAATTCACAGCTGTCTCTCACTTACGCCAAGCCCTCTAAGGCAGAATCTAAGTAGCTAGACAGAGATGTATTTACTAAATTGGGACCAAGAGGATATGTTCAAAGTGTCCTGAAATAGAAACTGACCCCTTAGAAAGGCAAGCCACTTTTCAAATGCAAACACCCTCCGTTAGCAGAAATTTTAAAGGAAGCAAGAGAAGGCAGAAATGCCTGAACATTGTTTGGGGGTGTTACACATGGAAGAGAAGAGCACTGTTCAGGCTCCGGGAGTGAGACAAATCATCTGGCTCAGGAAGAAAAGAGGAGCCCATGGGCACCTGATACAGAAAACTCAACAGCACGGCAAAGCTCCCAGGTTACATTCAGAATGGCTTCTTGCGAAAAACCCAAGGTTTATTAACACCTTAATCATTAAAACTCTCCCCTTTTTGGCGCAGCCTTGGACTGACAGCTTTGTGGATACTGTGTTCTCTGTTCCATGGAAAGGTTTTATATGGAAACAGAGCTCGTTTACTGACAAATTTGACTCGACCATGTACTTCTGAAGAACGCAATCCCACAGACAGAACAGAGAGAGGGGTGTGAAGAAAAGCACAAGGTGATGAGAAAGAAAAGACCACGAGCTTCTACTATGCCTGTAAATAATAGGGATACATCATATGGAGCAGTAAGGGCAATGCAAGCACACACATGCACAAAAACATGGTATTTTTATGACATATAACATTAAATCACGTATCCTTCCTCTTGTGTGCAGGACAAAATCCTACTACTATTGAAGCTGATGGTTCATTTCCTCGTGGTTTAGTGGAGAGCAGAAGTTCTTGTAAGGCTGGAGAACAATCTTGAATCTGAAAGGAATGATCTAAAACCTCACCTGGAAGACAAAGGGACCATCGTGGTAGAGATCCTTGGGAACCAAAGATGGTTTTATCTTAGACTTCACTAAGCTGAAATCATCAGCAGACACAGAGTACTTAAAATGCAAAAAAAATAACAAAAAACCCACTTAGATTTTTGTAAAAAATCCTGCCAGAAAATGAGAGAGATAATCTAATTAATTTTTCATACTTTTATGAAATTATGTGAATTGTAACCCATATAATGTACACAAAACATGATCTTTCAAACAAAAAGCAATAAAGTTGCCAAATAAAGCAATGAATTTCATAAATAATTTGCATTACAAATTTGCGTGAATGCAACAAATCAATACATTTCATCAGTCAACAGGCACCTAAGAGCTGCAAAACAATTCATTCTGTCCATAATTCACTACAGCCCCCCATAAAAGCAATAGCTTATATTCCTTGCATCTTCACGTTTGCTTGGTATCTGCAATGGAATTGTTTGTACTGTTTAAAAAAAAAAGGGGGGGGGGGAATATCCCCCAATAAACAAAGGAGTACTTATCTGTTCTGATGTGATTTGAAACATATATACACTTAAAATGTCTGGTTTGTACTCCGGGTGAATCCAATTTGAAACAACTCTTTCATATAAAGAGGAAATTAAAGAGCAGATTGCTAAATGGGATATAAACATGATTTCGCTCTGGCTTGCTGATACGTCAGGCTGAAAGCCGACACTTTCCCCTACTTAAAATTATTCTAAACAGTGCGTGTCAAATATTTTAGACATTATTGGAAATGGCTGTCACCGAAAATGTAAAAGGACTCTGCATATATTCGGCATGGCCTTATTGTCTGGATGTGTGAATCTCTACACTGACACAAAATTGCTACCCTGTCAGCACGTAAAAGGACGGATCATTTCATCTCTTTAGTGATGAAGTTTCAAATCCACAAAGCACGAGCTATCAGTCCTTTGAGATGATTATGATGCCTCGAACCTGACAGCTTGCGATGACAGCTTTCACAAATTCTGGGAATCAAATTGTTCCTGCCTCTAACAGAAGAAGGCAGGTGTGTACAAAACAGAAGCGGATGAGGCTAAACACGATGTGAGTGTGATCTTTATGTTCAGCGTAATTGTTAAAAGTTATCCCAGGGAAAATTATAGATTTTGATTTTGAACCTCTTCATGATATACACAGATGAGGGCACCAATAACCCATATGGGTAAAAGGTTTGCCAGGAAAGGAATATCAAGATAAACAGATGGCTGTACCATTGCCATATGGCTCCTCGGAAATTGGACGACGCGATGGC
This sequence comes from Pedionomus torquatus, assembly GCA_013398155.1. Lineage (NCBI taxonomy): Eukaryota > Metazoa > Chordata > Aves > Charadriiformes > Pedionomidae > Pedionomus > Pedionomus torquatus. The sequence continues at coordinate 318,818 of VZRU01007858.1, forward strand.
ATTTTGCCACAAGATAGATCTAGTGCTATTTCTGTGCCAATATTTTAAGCAATGCAAGGAAGGAATACATAACTATCTGCAATTAGCTGTGTTATGTAAATATAAAAAAATAATAACTGTTTTATGGGAAATTCTGTAGACTGACACGTTTCTGAAATGCAGATAGCAATTCACTGGAAAATTATTCGCTTCAGCTCTTTATTTTTTGCACTCTTTACTCAGGAAAATGTGTTAAATAAACTAAGTTGCTGTGCTGATGAGGCTTAATTTCACAGTTTATCTCCCTGTACGGAACAAAGAAATCCTCTCTAAACACTTAGAGTGTTCGCAGTGCTAAAAAAGCAGAGGAAGGCAGAAGTAAGCTCCAAACCATCAAAATAAGGACAGTAACTCTGAAACTCGGCTCAGCTGAGGTTCTGCATATGGAACTGAGTTATTCAAACACAACCTCCCACCCAAGGTCAAAGAATTACTGTTCTCATAGAGTGACTGCTTCACGGGTCTTTCCTATGGTTCAAACCGTGTTGGTTGACATACAAGGTGCATCGCTGCATTTTCACATAAGTGGTCCTGATCATGTCTCTTCACTGGCTCAGACATCAGTCAACAGCTTGAGGGAGGTGATTCTGCCCCTCTGCTCTGCTCTGGTGAGACACCACCTGCACCACTGCCTCCAGCTCTTCATCCTTCAGCAGAAGAAGGATGTGGACCTGTTGGAATGGGTCCAGAGGAGAATGACAAAGATGATCAGGGGGCTGGAGGCCCTCTGCTGTGAGGACAGGCTGAGAGAGTTGGGGTTGTTCAACCTGAAGAACAGAAGGCTCCAGGGAGACTTCACAGCCTTCCCAGTATCTGAAGGGTGCCTACAGGAAAGATGAGGAGGGACTTTTTACAAGGGCGGGGAGTGATAGGACAAGGGGTAATGGCTTCAAACTGAAAGAGTGGAGGTTTAGATGAGGTCTCAGGAAGAAATTTTTCACTCTGAGGGTGGTAAGACACTGGCCCAGGTTACCTAGAGAAGCTGTGGCTGCCTCATCCCTGGAGGGGTTCAAGGCCAGGCTGGATGGGGCTTGGAGCAACCTGGTCTAGTGGAAGGTGTTCCTGCCCAGGGCAGGAGGTGAAACTGGACGCTCTTTAAGGTCCTTTCCAACCCTAGCCATTCTGTGATTCTATGATTAGTTCCAGTTCAGACTGGTATTTTTTTGAAGAACAAATAAAAGGATGGCGTGAGGCACAGAAATGCTGCAGAGGCTAGCACAGAGGGTATTTCCACCTCATGGAACAGCAACTTGGCTTTGCATGCTATAAGAGCAATAGCAGGGCTTTCAAAAAGAACTTTAGGCAAGAGTATATGAGTTATAGCTATTGCATGCTTTGTATACTTAAATCTCAAGCACAAAGCTTACATTTTTACTAAGAAATTGCATTCTCCTGGTAGATCAGGGTGAAAACTCGACTTACAAGGACTCTGATGACTCTCAGAAAACTTTACATTAAACAGTATCTAATATTCAAAATCACGAGCATGTCTTTAAGGCACAAAACACAGCAAGAAGATACAGAAAAAAAATCCAACAGTCTTTAAAAAAAAAAAGCACATCACTCTTCAGTGATATTTCCTCCAGCATTTCAGCTAGGAGTTGCTCCTCCCGAGCCCTACATCTTATATTTTGAATTCCCCAGCTCTAGAATTACACAAAGCATGCAGAAACTTCTCCGGTATTCTTTCTTCTAAAATTAGCACTCAACCCGATTCCCTCTGATTTCCAATCTTTTCCTGCAAACCATAAATATAAAATCTCATAGCCAGAGAAGTAACCAGATGATGGGTTTCACTATTAACTTGTGGGACACCAGTCATGATTATTTTTTTTTTCAGAAGTAAATATACAGAAAACAGCTAGGGAATAGAAGCCCTGCAAAGTGGAAATATCCCAGAGGAAATTATTGTTGGCTTTAAAAGACAACTAGCACTTCTTACACAACTCCTGTGACTGAGCAAGCCCTACTGCCATCAGTTGCCTTCATAGAAGCTTTGGGGAATCCCTCTAGGCAGTTCCTTTTAGAAATCCATAAGGTTTTTAGAGGATCTACACATATTTCCAAGTTTTAATCACTTGAGATTCTCAGTGGCCACAGCACTGTAGCTCCTGCACTACAGGCCATTTTTTTTCACTCTTCATTTCCTTCCAGTATTATAGGCTTCAGGGGAAATTTCAACCACAGCTTTGAAACTCAGAGATGGCTGAGCAGAACTGCAGAAAGCTCTCATGCACTTGCAATCTTCTTCTCCTCAACAGATCTCTCATCCCAACCCACATTTGATTTGAAAACTGGCCCTACTGCAGAGTATGCAGAAGTATGACCATGGTGTGTTAGTATTTCACTTTTATATTGCCAACCACACTGACATACCAAGGCTTTTGACAAAATAATAGTAAGTTGACCACATCTTTTTGCATGAATGACAACAGATCTTCAACACCAGCTTGTTCTCCCACCTAATTATTATTACTGTGAGTCACTGTTAAATTCCATTTCTATAATACTCTATTCAGCTCTATTCAGCAGATTAGTTCTGCTAGGTTGGCTCAACAACAACTCTTGGTCACAGTCTTTTAACACCCTGTTCAAGGGAGGAGAAGTAGGAGGGAAAAGAAAGAAGGCAGAAAATGAGAAGAGGATTGAGGAGAGGAGTAAACTGGTGGGGAACTTAAAATAGTTGATTATCGTGGCTTGTCTATTCAGTACAATCAGAACAGTGTGCTCTTAAATGAAAATATCCTAGGCATTATGAAAGTCTTCCTTCAAAAAACAGAAAAAAAAGTCAATGCTGCACTTAGTGGCTGATACACAGGGACCTGTAAGAATCTAATTGCAAATTTTCACCAGAATTCTCTCCACTTTAGGTCCAGGAGGAAAAAAAATAATAAAAACAAATCCACTGTCATACCAGGAGTTTACTTTATGACAATGTAATATCTTCTTTCTATCCCTTTTTTCTTTTATTTTTTTTTTTTTTTAAATGATGCATTTCCTTGAGACATTCTCCTTTTAGTGAATTAATCATTTCCTACTTTTAGCTAGGAAGATTTTCACTGGTGATACTTGATATATTGATATATATGTGAGGTAAGCTATTTGTCCTCTAGTGCTGTCCTCTGCAAACCGGATTTTGACTGCTCAAAATGCAGAAGTTATTTTACAACTTAATCAGAAAATCAGCTCTAGAATGACCTTATCTAGACAGAATAGTGTGTATCACTTCAATCCCCTATTTGAAGCAACCACGAGACTGGACAAGTGAATAGAGATTATTAAGCAAGCTTAGGGAATAGAGAGGTATTTTCTGGGGAATAAGGAAATCGAGTTATTTATCATAGCAAAATGAAGGCTAGAAGGAAATAAAATGACTATAACTATACTGGAAGGAAAATAGGGAAAAAACTGTTTAACTAAAGGACAATGTTAGCACAATAATTGGTTATAAACTGACTGTTGAATGTTTTCTGCCTGGCAGTGAGAACTGCCAAGCCCTAAAATAGATTGCGCACGGTGCTTAGGGAAAGTTCTTACCGCAAGGTTTAAAGAACAGGCTAGACAAATGTTTTTTGAGCACCGTGATCCCCACAACATGGGGAAAGACTAGATAACCAGGCAACATCTGAAGCTTCCTTCCAGCCTTAGTTCTGTAATATGGTTTCATACAAGGACAGATGATTGGACCAAATTTAGGCATCAAGAGATTGCTTCCACCACTGAACTTTTATTGTTAAGACAAATCAAAATCTCAAAGCTGCCAGAGGACTATACCTTTTGATAATATTTTTAGCTCTGCTACTCAGAATGGATATTTGCACATACACTACTAATGGGACCATTTTTCGTAAAATTCGCAACACTGAAAAGGAATCTTGCTCAGCATCTGGATGAAAGGGGCAGCTTTTAAAGGCGTTTTTCAGTGGGTAGGTTGCAGACAAAAAAAAACCCCAAACATTAATCACATGAAAGAATGGAAAAGACAGGAAAAGATGCTGGAGGGGTTCAAGGCCAGGTTGGATGGGGCTCTGAGAAACCTGATCTGGTGGGAGGTGTCCCTGCCCATGGCGAGGGGTTGGAACTGGATGACCTTCCAACCTTAATCATTCTATGATTCTGTGATCCTTTCATTTTTTTGCATCTGGGCACCTGTTGTGTAAGAACTTCGTATACTTGACCTAATTTGTGGGCTGAACTCCAGGATTCTGGCCACTAAACTTATGCCTGGACTCTCCAAGTCTCTGTCTCCTAAAGTCCACTTTTGCTTTGTATGAACCAATAATCGTTATAGCACAGTCACAGATGACTTGAGTTTGGGAAGTATAATTAGCACCCATCATGTAGAAAGAAGGTATTACAGAAATTGAAAATGGTCTGTGGAGATGTTTTCTTTTCATCATTTTCTCCACTTGCCTGGAACAGGGACTTGCCCTCGGTGACTGAACCCAGGGAAATTGCCAGTAATGCCCCAGCAGCACACAACCAGCTGTGGATAATTGAAATCCCCAATTGCAGCAACTCTCGGTTAGCTAAAGCAGAAGCAGCATGAGGATTCTTGAGATGTAGGAAACTTTGCTATAGATGCCTAAGGACAGAGTGTTAGGATACTTAGGGTTTTCACAAAGAGAATATGCTGTATTAGAAATTGGGTTTTTGTTTGGTTTTCAGCTTAGGCTATAAACTCTCTGGGTATTTAAAGGAAACTTATTTTCATGCATTTGTGGGCTTTATTCCACTTCTGACAAATGTTTAAAAATTAGTTAAGCATCTGTTTTCTTCTTTGTTTGAAGCAACTTTTCCTTTTAACCAGCTGTTTAGCCTATGATAATAGTCTTCCTCCTGGGAAAGCAGTTCGTCTTTGTTGCCAGTTTCCAATACCTTTCAGGGGGGTTGTTCGAAATCTCTAGCTGAATAACTTCTGCTAAGTTTTCTCCTGTATGTTTGTGCCTGTGGGACTGTTTTTTCCCTCTCTGGCATATTAGCACAATTCTTCTTGTTACATTTACTGTGCTGTTAAGCACAAAGAGAGCCATGCCACTGACCAGCCTATGGCTTGAAGGAAGATAAGAAGGTATGAATGGGGTGGTGAAAATCATTCCATCTTTTCTGTTTGCCCGTGAATATACCTTCTTCACTGTTTAGGTTCTTGTGTTTCTTCTAGAAGAAGAAAGGTCGTATTATATTACCAAATACAAGAGAAGGCAGGAGGCTAGTTTTCCTCAGCTGTGATGGAGAGACTCTCAAAGCCTCAGGAGTTAAACATGAAGTCCTCCAGAGCCTGTGAGAAAATACTGTAATGAAAGAATCGGTAATTACTGAGCTTACAGCGCTCTCGCTCCTTTGTTATTCCTTAGATTTTTAGGTTTGGTGGAGAATGATGTTTTTTATAAGCGGCTTTAACAATTCCTAAGGAAAACAAATCACTCAAGCTAAGCTTCAGCTGCTACTTTAGTAATAGGCTGTAACGTAGACCACAGGCACTGGAAAAATGGTTTGTCTCCCAATAGCAGGAAAACGCTATTCATGGGAACAAAAGTTTTAGCTCAAAGACTCAAGGGGATGTCAAAACCTTCTCCTGCAAGACGGCAAATAGCAAGAAGTTAAATATAGATTTAGGCAAAGGCTAAGAGACCTGTTCCTTTTGTGTCGCTGTTAAGCCAGCTTAGGAGTTGCTGCAACCCCATTAGTTTTTTGAAAAAAAAACCAAAAACAAGGACCTCGAGCTGTAGATCAGATCAATGGTTTGTAGTAGCACGTGGGGTTTTTGGTTTAAAAAACAGTGCCATTTTGTTGATTATCTCTGTTTCTGAGCATCTACCTACAATGTGTTCTCAAAAACACTCCGTTCAGGGAAAAGTTACTGAAGAGGTGGGAAACCGTGACTGGAGAATGAAAACATATAACCAACTTTTAGGATGTGGTGAAGAAACACGATGCAGAGCTGCAACTCAAGGTACAATTCTGTTTCACAGGAGCTTCCATTTTCCTGGTTTCCACCCACTGAGAAAATTGTGTGTCTTGAGTCATTGGTGTTCTCCATTCTTGTGATCTTTTTTGTCTGGGAAACCATATTCTTGCTTCGTGGGACATCTAGGCAATAAGATCATAAGAACAGAGGGATATCACATATTTGTAGGCTTGCTGGGGGATTCTTCCTGGAGGTTTTGCCAAAAAAAAACCTTGATTTTTTTCAACTGTTTTGGAACTGGAAATCCATAGTTTCCTTGAAGATATTTTGCACAAAGTATCTTCAGTTGAAATGTCAATTTTCTTTTAATACTCTTTCCTCAAGTGTAAAATTTCAACTAGCCTCAGGAGAGCATATCAAATGCTTCAGATGACTTATTTTTTCCCCCCTATGACACTACAGAGGTTATTTATTGGTGAAGGGTAATGGTAAAAGACACCTGTCTCCTTTTGCTTCTTCTCTCACTGATTTTATTTTATTTTTTTTCGCTGTACAGTCATAGTGATTAAGGCTCCGTGGATGAGATTTTCAGAAATGCTCAGTGTTAGCTTTCAGTTGCTTCATGAAAGGAATGGCTTTTGGCAGCAGAGATGGAATGGGAGTCATCGCTTGTACCCCTCCGTGTGAACTCCTGTTTATGCCAAAAACAATCTGTAACAAACCCAGCTCCTAAATCCTGCTCCAGTCCCTGATCCCAGCACCTTGCAGAGGTCCTGAGTCTCTCCAGGAGCCCAGCTTTGGTGAAGGCATCTCCTACAGTTGCCGCAAAATGCAACCTTCAGTTACTGTGTTCAGAAAGACAGGTTTTACTCAGCATGAGGAAGGCATCCACATCTGAATTTCCAACTACTAGTTATTAGCCACTTCAAAAAAGACCAGGTTTGTCACAGAATTATCAAAAAGCTAGTCTTGGTTTCCATGAGTGAAACTGATACAGCTTTGGAAAGGTCAAAGCAGGCAGTAGGACAAACCTGACTTGACAGGTACTTTGGGAAGCCATTGCTGAAAAGAGTATTGGCTAATAATGCCATTGGCAGTAGTTAACGAGGTCTTTCCAGATCCCTCCGGGTTAATTGTGGCAAGTGGATTAACGTTTGCCAAAAGGAACTGGCAAACCTAACCTAAAAAAAACAAAAACACCTTAGTCCTCTTCTAATGAGAAAAAAATGGAAGCAAAATATAATCATATTCCAAGTCAAAACTTGAGGACTGGGGTCTGGAAGGCATAGATCTTATTTCTGGCTTTTTTGGAGACTCAGTTAATATAAATCATAATTATTTTTAATCATTCTTATTACAGCAGTGTTTAAGAACTGGTTTAAAGTGACCCTCCACAGTGCTGGGCACGACCCAAAGCACGTAACTGTAGGTGTTCCTCCCGTCAGACTTCTCTGCATAGAAAAATATTCACTGTGTAGAGAAGGGAGATGGGAATTGACACACAGAGGGAACCACAGGGTGGCAATAAACATGATTTGAGTATCTTTTTCATTCCTCTTTCTTTAGTGATTTACTTCAGAGGCAAGAAACACGTTTGGAGTGGGGAGGGGGAAGGAAAGGAAAGTGAACAGAGTAACAAGGCAGGGAGAGGGTGTGAAATGGAATTCAGGAGGGTATGAAAAGGCCGTGAGGAAAAGAAAAGGCTGGAGCAATTAGTGACACAGAGCAAGACAGAAAAATTCAGCCAGATCTAGAGATCCAGTGAATGCTCGGGTGACGCTGCTGGTTCTGTGCCTGAGGCCAGGTATTTCTCCCTTCTGCTGTGTGGTTGTGAGAAAAAGCTGCTACCACAAGGTGTTTGGCTTTTCTGAAAGATCTGGGTGGCAGAAACCCTTTCAGTCCCTTCTCATGGGGTTTCTGTTCTTCTCCTTTGCAGTTCTTTCTAATTAGCATAAATACTTCCATCTTCCAGACTGCAATGCTAACCCAGGGCTTGAACACGGCACTGCCAATTAAAAACCTAGCTAAATACAGCAGTGTTTATTAGCAAGACAGCAAAGGAAGGTACACAGGAAGGATTCTGAAAGCCCCACTTGATTTCAGTACAATCTTTTTCCAGCAAGAACTGCTGCTTCCAGACGTGAGCTTTTAGCAGGGACATCCTAAAGGTGTGAACTACAGTGTGTGTGGGGGGGTTAAGTCTGTTTTGTTAAGATCATTTCTTCTCTTGGGTGTAAAGCACAATATGAAATACACTGTCCGTATATATTCATGTATCTTGTATGCAAAATGCATATGGAACAGCAGGAGGTAATAAAGGTAAAGACGAGCAGCCCCCATTCGTGTGCCAGTCCCTCAGGCCTCGCAACTTCTGGAATATCAGTCACAGCTGGATCAGGGGACATATGATTGCTGATATTATCTCTACTGCTTTTCCTTTTATCTTCGCTGCTCTCTCGGTCTAGAGCCAGGGTTAGCAGGGTACTGCCTAGCAAAATTGCGTTTGTAAAGCCCAAGCGGTTCCTCAGGCGGGGCAGGAGGCGTCAGGTATCTGGCAACTCTTATAAACAGAACTTACTAAAGCAGTTCCTGCCCATCATGAAAACGCCATTCATTAAAGTCAGTTCATGTTTACAGTGACAGAGGAAATGAAAAAGGGAGCTTTTACATTCCCAAACTCCATACACAGTTTTGGCAGAGCTCCTTTAATGTTACAGAGGCACAACAGCTCTGTGTCTGCCACTATTTATGCATCATCTGCAACGGCTCGTCTGTCTGGTTATCAGGTACTTTATCATAACTTATTACATCGTGCTTATTATTTTAGCACACTGCTTGTTTACTGGGATGCTCTGCTTTCCATATGAACTCAAGCTTTCCATATACGGATGGCATTTAGGGGGCTGTTATTATCATAAAAAATAATGATTTCGTGTTGACAGGTTACTTTACAGAAAGGGAGGGGAGGATTATTCAGTGTGCAGCCTTTCACCTCGCAAGAGACTGTGTCATTCTGCTTGCTGTACTCCCCTTTTTTAAGTATGAAAGAGTCCCTGTCTAATGCAGAGAGTAAAAAGGTGGCTGCTGGTTTACATTCCCATTCAAATTTTGCATGTAAGGAGTGGTTCACTGTATTTTCTCTTCCAGACAAATTCTATCTGTTGTTTTAAATAACCTTGAATAAGTTACCCAGGCAGAGAGGGATGCTCTTTTATTGCATGTAAAAACAACCACTTGTACTGTATTGTTGTTTGTTATTCGTATAGGGGTTGTTAAAGACATTTTGGAATGTTGAGATGCTGTTTCCCCTGTTAACTGTGATAAATTGTGGACTGGAAATATATGAAACCTGCGCATTTTAATTACTTGCCCAGAGAAGAATAAGCATAATGTCACACGTGGTTGCTGAATCTGCAACGAGCTTCCCGCAGCTGGAAAACTGCAGCAGCGATTTTTGCAGCCAGCTGAGGTTTGATCCACTCATTTCACCTGGGATGCATAGAGCAACTCCCTGTTTTTTCATGAACTCACAGTAGCGAAAATGTTTGTGGCATTAAATTACAAAAATACTGTATGTTTGTGGCTGTTTATCCTTGGAAAAAGAACCTTTCTTCCCACTGTGAAATGTGGCAAAATTTAAGGCAGAGATTCCGAAAGGGTTCAAGAGCAGAGTTAGAGAGAAATGAGGGATTTTTACATTTTAAAATGATACTAAGAATCTTCTGGTGTGATTAGCAGATTTGTTATTGAATATAAACTCTTATCTCTGTATAGCATGCCCTTCATCTGGTCTGTCTATGGTACAATGACTTCCAGTAGCTTGGGAGGTAACACAAGGCAATTGTCTTGTTTATCATCATTTCTTTATTTTACCTTGAGCTTTGCCTGCAAGAAACCACTTGGCTTAATGACAAACACTGGGTCAGATGCTCATTTAAAAATAGCGAGATATGTGATGTGGGCTTAAGCAGAAAGTGGAAACTGTAATTTGACATATGTTGTAACCAGACATAAGCCATGTCCAGTGCTTGAGCACAGGAAAGCCTGTAGAAGTTCTAGTTCGGGTATAATCAAATCTTTTTCTACCATTTATGACATTTACAGACTATTTGATCTTTGAGAGTCCCAGCCTGCTGGGTTTGTATATATCTGCTTCTTCAAATAGACCAAAATCCAGTTCTTAAGGTTCATCAACCTCCCACTTGGTCTTTGAGCCCAGAATGTGGACCATTGCTCGAATTCTACTAGAATTAGAGCAGTGTGTGTGTAAACAGCTCCAGTTGTTCTCAGATTTGAGGCAGGGTGATAAAAACATGTTTGGTCTTGACCAGCCTGGCCTCCCAGAGAAATTCCCATTTGGTTTCTGTCGCTACAGCCACGGGATATCCCACAAGCTTTTGTTATGACCCTCCTCTAGGCAGTGGCTTGCTGCCAAAACCCCTGCTTTCTGTAACTAAAGCAAGTTTTCACCTAGGTGAGTTGGGACCTCACCTGACCTGACATTTTCCTTCTCTGTCTCCCAGGACAGAGGGAACGTTCCAGGGATTCACTCTAAATAGCTCAGTTTCATTACCTGGGCTGGCTCATTTTTTGCCTGGCCAATCTTTAAAAAAAAAAGAGTAAGAAACCTTAATTCTTGCTGTAGTGCTAAAGAGGCCCATTATACAATTCACTTGGGATAAGAGGGAATTCAGGGTTAATCACACTTTTAAAAGTATGAAATTTAGCCTAGTAAAGAGGTCCCTGAAGCCTTTTAGACTAGATGTGGTTTGCATGCAACTTTTTTTTTTTTTTATATAATTATAATATTTTAAATCTGTCATAACAATTTCTCCAAAACATTTCAGAAGAGGAAGAATGGGCATAAATTCTGCTACTGCTTGCACAAACTCTGCTAATTCTTCTGGGTTCTTTTTTGAAATATCCCTGTGTGGTGCTCCTCTTTTGAAAACAGCCCCATAAAAATCTGCGCAAGTGACTTCTACCAGGCTCAAACGTTTTGCTACAGGTAAACAAAGTTAGCAAACCCACTGTGTACTTAAAAACAGTTGATGTACGGAAACCAAAACAGGATATTATCGTTACGAAGGCTTTATCCCGTATCTTTGGAAACGTCAAGAAATGTTGCAAGGGTAAGTGAAATTTGCAGCCACTTTGCAGTTTTTCTCACAATTTGCTACTTGCCTTTCAAAACAAGTTTGTTTGCTGCTCACAATTAGCACTTTTTCTCTTCATTAAAATAATTTCCCAGATGCTTCTCAAACTTAAGTATGCAATCATGTTCCACTCTCCTCGGGAAAAAATAAAAACACTTTTTTGCCTCAGCCATCTTTCAATGTTTGTCATGTGTGTATAAGGAGGTGACGGAATGATAGAGTTTGGCGTGTTGCTGGTTGTTCAAGAGTGTTGTCTTATGTCACATGGAGTCTCCTTCCATTCCTGAGACCCCTCTCACCCAGCCAAAAGAAACTCTGAAAGCTAAAGTTCCTCATTTTCTTTGTCCATATGTCTGATTGAAAAGGCAGATATTTATAAAAAACCATCATTTCGTGCAGACCTGGACATTGGAATGGGTTCATAGAATCACAAAATTTTTTGGGTTGTAATGGACCTTAAAGATCATAACTGGAGCTCTCCAGGATGGAGAAAGCAAAGACTGGAATGTTTTCTTCCTCACTGTCTTCTGCACTTTAAACAGATATTGTGCAGCACCACAAGGAGCTGCACAGCTTTATTTTCACAGAATCATATTTATAAATACGATTCATAGAATCGTATTTATAAATCACAGCTTTATTTTCAAAGAATGTGTTGAGTTGGAAGGGACCCTTACAGACCATCGAGTTCCAACCTGGGCAGGGACACCTCCCACCACACGAGGCTGCTCCAAGCCCCATCCAGCCTGGCCTTGAACCCCTCCAGGGATGGGGCAGCCACAGCTTCTCTGGGCAACCTGGGCCAGGGTCTCACCACCCTCACAACAAAGAAGTTCTTCCCAATATCTCATCTAAACCTACACTCTTTCAGTCTAAAGCCATTAACCCTCAACTGATTATTTATTTCAGTGAGTAGCTCTCTTCCATATCTTATCAAGTCATCCACCTTTCCATGTTTTTCAAAACCCTTTGAGTTACTATTAGCAATTTAAAAAAAAAATATTTTCCGAGTTTGTTTTCACTTCTCTGGCCTTTCTGGCTTTGACTCACGTGGCATTGCACAGCTCAGTGCTGGTTTTCTTCATCAGTTCCCAGCCAAGGTTGCCCCGTTGTGCTTCACCAAGCACAAAGTTGCAAGACCTCCGAACCCTTGAGCTGCGAGTCGCGCATCCAGATTTTGCCTATGACAATTCTCACTATTTTGGTTTAGATTTTACTCCATAGTGTTTCTGGCAAAGATGTGCTTATGCACTTTTTTTCGGCTCTGACAGCTTGTCCTTCTAAAAGATTACCTATACCCACCTATTTGACCTACAGCTTCCACCATGTCTCTAATATGATCATTCTTTACATATTAAAGGTAATACAGGGGGCAAAATATTTTCAGTATAGATAATGTAAAAAAACCCTTCACTTTTCATGTGACAATAGGGGCTGCACGAGTCTTGAAATATATGTTGGAGGGTGCATATATTTGCTATATAAAACCAGAGAGAATAAAGAGCAAGGGTAAAACTTCATGTTAAAAAAACAAAGCAAAGCAAAAACCCCCCAAAACAGCCGCCTTCCACGGAGAAGGAACTCTGAAAGCAGCACACACAGTTTGAGCGTTAGTGATTAGATAGTACTTTCAAGCCTATTTGTTTTGAAAAATCTGGCCTTCCTACGCAGTACCCTTCAGGATGCAATGTAAATTGAACTGCGGGGCACTCCATAGCAAATCTGCAGTCATTATCTCTTTGTTGATTCTGTCTCGTGTCTCATAACTTTTCAGAGGTACATGTGAAGCTCCTCTCATAAAAGCTATTACTTTGCCTCCATGATACCTGTTGATATGAGATGATGAAATAAAGATGATTACTCATCCCAGCAGGCACCTGCTTTCACCTTGTTGTGTGTAGTTTATCACAAACATTGCTGTGTGGTATTTCAAGTTGAAAATTAGGCAGATGCAAGAACACAACATATGCCACTGGGCCATTTTATATCTTCTAGCAGCACACATGAGAAGTTTATAATGCCATGAAAGCAACATTATACAGATGATACAGCAAATTTAAACAAAGCCCACTGCCAAAGGTGTGCGTGAAAATGGGACCTAACTACTTGGTTCCTCACTTTGAGAAGAGAAATTCTGAAGATAGCATCATGAAAAATTCTCTAGAACAGAAAACAGACAAAGATTAAATATGTATTTTTAAAGAAATTGGGAATGTTAAGATGCCTTTACCGATGTTAAGGCACACTTAGGCTTTATATTATTTTCCAAATATACTTTTCCATAATTTCAGAAGAAATAAAGAAATTTTGGTGAAAAAATGTTGGCGTGTTCCAATCAGAATTCCTTCAGGTTTTGTATGTGCAAAGCACAGGCAGTTATAAAGGTACAAAGAAAGCTATATGTATAGCAAATGTGGCTTTAAATGTTAAAATAAAATTAAAAATCAAATGTTACCTCCAAACTTGTGCAGAAACCTGTATCCTAAGAATATCATCCTTCCATCAAAATCAGATGAATCACAGCACCTTTCTTTTTGCTAGATTCTTCTGCTGACAGTATTCTAAAGCCATGATGACTGCCTGCCCGGGTTTGTAACATTTCCCATCACTCTTCAAAACCACTGGGCAGAGCCAACAGAGGAAACAAAGGCAAAAGTGAAAGACTCAGAACTCAAATGCTTCATTTCCAAAGACGCTGCATTTTACAAGACCCTTCTACTCCTGAACTCCGTACCCATGAAGGAAATTCCTGCTTTTGTTCTTTTTGCCACTAACAGAACTCCTGCTTGTTTTAGCGCTAACCTGACATTAGGTATTGTGCCCATCAATGTCTAGGCCTGTTATGAGTTTGGGTCAGGCTCCAATAATGCATATGTGAAGCACCTCACATTTAGGTTCCCTAATCTTGCACTCCATTTTACGTTAAAAATATAAGAAATAATTGGAGGAGTTTAATTTTGGGTTTTATTGAAACTGCTGCATCCATGTTTGAGTCACATGAGGATAAAACCTGGTCATATTTAAATTGAGACAATTAGTTTAAGAAGTTAATTTTGATATTTATGCTCAAAAAATGTCTTTTAATAATTTCAACAGTTGTACTTAAAAAAAGTCTTTTAATAATTTTAATTTTTAAAAATAACATTTTAGATTTTTATAAAAAATTGCTGAATTCACACACACATACACAATCCCCTTAAGTACCAAAATTTTTTGGGATTTCATTTTTCTATATAAAGAAATGTTTTTATCAGATATTTTATGGTGAAACTGTGAGTCCGAGGCATACTGTTTTAAAACTTGCCTGTTCTCTAACACTGGCCTGGAAATAATATGTAAATTAATCTGTAAAAGAGAATTGAGATTACTTTCTCTAAAATATTTCTCGATCATCACCTGTCCATCATGGCAATTTCTAGTACACTTTATACAACCTAGGAAAATCCTTTACTTCCTATTTGAATACGTTAATTATTTTTTAACTAATCTCTAAAACGATTTTGTACCTTTAAAAAAAAAATATATATAAATCTAGCAGTACGAAAAACCCCAAACAGGATTTGTTTAAAAGGCAAACGAGCAAATAACTCAAAGGCAATAGATTTTCTTCCCAATACAATAAATTATGACACATGGTTTATGTGGAGGAAGAGAGAATTTATATTTGATCAATTTTCCTATTTTGCTAGAAGAGGCAACACAATGGAACTAAGCTAGTGTGAAAGAATTAGAAAGTGCAACTCTCAGTGAAGAAAAGTGAAATTGAATTATTTCCGCTAGCTTTAATAGAAACTATGTCAGGGTGTAAACGCTGTTTTTTAATGCCATTCTCCAGGCAGGTGGGGCAGGAGGAGACATATCCTAAGAACAATTGTCTGACTCCTAGATTTCACTTTTTCCAAAAAGGTGCATTTCTACACCTGAATATACCTTTTCTATACCTGAATACCCTAAAAATCCAGCCATTGTTATCCAAAGTCTGATGCATATAGAAGCAACAGGAGAGGTGAAATTAAATGGAGATATTTAAGTGTTCACGTGAATGTCTAAAAGTATTATTGGTAACATAATCAGAGAAAATTATTTTCATATAAAGTTTTCATTCTGACTTTTTTTTTTATTAATATATTCAGCAGTGGAAGGATATGGCCAAAAATATATTATAATAAGCCTTTGAGATTCCCTTCAGCAATTGTATTTTCCAACCAGCAGAACATCTGACTAATCACAAACCGTATTTACATTCATTGTAAGGCATCCACATAAATCAAAGTGCCCTGAAAAAAAAATCACAAGTGTTCGCTAAAGTGTGACAAAAATGAAACTTAGATTTGAATTAACTTAAAAATGCTAAATGCTCCTTGCCCCCCTGATACGAAGAGTAAAGTTGTAACTCTTTAAAATCCCACCTGGGTCTCTAATTCTAAATAGTTCACATGGATTGTGTGAATAAAAACTCTGCACTTCTTTAAAACTGCGATCTAAGCAATTTAGGATTACATGTGTTATTGACTTCCAATGACACTCTTCCTCCTAGATCGATCACGTATGTGTAAAAAATCTCATCCCAAACCCTGAGACCGAGTTTGAACAGTACATGGAGGTCTACAAACACTTTGTCTTCAAATTAACTTGAGAGCTTTTGAAGTGGACACTGAGATAGGGTCATTTTATCAAACCTACTTCACTTCTCTACAGTCTCCTTGCAGAGACGCTGGAGAGAGAGGTCATTTTTAAAAGGCCAATCCACGCTTGTCCCAAAAGAAGCTGCTGAAACAGTAGAAAAAAAAAACCAATTTGTATTTACTTCTAAAAAACCTCCACGAACACGTGGAGCTTTATCATGTGAAAGGAACCGTGGGTTCCAGGTACATTGTGGGTCTGATTCCAGCCGGCATGCCAGCCCCACATTCATCATATGTTGTGCCCTTAAACATCTCCCAGTTTTCAACTCATTAAAGAGAGGCTCAACAGATACTTAAAAAACACTGGATAACCACCTCTTTTAGCCCAGTTTGTGCTGTGGGAAATGCTGCCTTCCTAAGAATCAACATTTTCAACAATTTATTTGTTCACTGCAATACTTCTACTTAAAGGGAGACCTTCTGATAATCCCGTGCTCATCGTTTACTTCAAGTGTTGGTTTCGCTTGAAGAGTTTATTTTCCAGACTTTTCCACAGGTATTTATATCCCCAACCGTCTTCCTAACTGGGCTTTCAAAACATAAAAAGTTCCCAACTAGAAGGAATACTCCCACACTTTGGCTTAATTCCTAGCAAAATTCAAGTTATAGAAGAAGGATAGAACGGGAGAATGGGATGGGAGGTAATACTCACATCTTAGTAGATGCCATCACTTGTCTGTGTTCATTGATGGGACAATATTCATGGAACAATACATCTCCGCTTGTAGAAAGAGAAGGAATAAAGAAGAACAAGAGAATAAGGCTTAAATGTTCTATAAATATTGCCATCACCTCCTGCCTTCTTTTTTCACACCTTATATTTCTGTATTCCACGAACAATTGCATCAGCATTATTAAGCTTAAGGTAAGCCAGTAAAAGTAAAAGGTGACAGACCCAGTCATTAATGAAAACATAGAGAAGACAGTGTGAAAGCCAAGATTTGTTAATCATATCAGCAACTGCAATAGCAATCTTCCATTCCAGGGAGAAATAGTATAAGAAATAATCTTATACATCACTCTGTATTAGCAAAAGCTGACATTTTTAAGTTGCAACTGGAGAATATATTGTGGAATGTTTTGAACAAAAGCACTAACTGCCAATAATTGTTTTGTGTGTTCAGGAAGCAAGAACGCTGTGTGAACATTTTATTAATGTTGCTGGAATAATCATAAAGCACAGATGGCTTGTCCCCAAGACCAGCACACAAGACAATAGTGTAGAAGGGTAGTTAATACGTGGAAGATTGTGCATTGTGTCGTATTCTTTTCTCGAGGAATTATTTTAGCTCTTATCCAGGGGAAATAACACTTAGAAATATATAAATAAGAAACTAAAGAAAAAGAAGCAGAATATAAGTGGGGAGAAAATATTATATGGAAGAAAAGAAAGGTATGCCTATTTACATCAGCCTGATATTTTTATTGTTGAAAAGCCCAAGATGCTTCAGTGAGCAGGGTATCCGAAATGGGCTTTTCTCTTTTTAAGGAGCTGATATGCAACCCCTTTAACTCACCCTCCCTTTTCACCTCCACTTTCCACACAAATTCCAAGTATTCGTTACCTGGAAATATCATGTCACATTTGACAAAAGATAGACAATACTCGAAAAAGCAGTAACCTTTATTTTAGAGACTACTTTTATGTGCATTCACGCGTGTTCTGTGTTCCCAGATGGTTCAAGCCAAATACCTTAAACATTAGAGTTACCACGAGGAAAACAGAGCTGCAATGGATACTGCGAAAAGCTGTGTGGTTTTAATTCAGAGAAGTGTCCCAACATTTAAGTGCTGTTCTTTGACCTACACATCCGAGCCCTGCTTTCACGATGTGCACAAGCATATTTTTAAATCAGCCTTTCTTCAAAAGGCACTTCACGGCGCCTGTGCTATTGTAAAGGCTTGCTCTCGTGTCACACTTGAGCCCTATTCCCTGACTGTCCAAAATAGCCTCGGGATGCACAAAGTGCCTCTCTTTCTGAGGATACTTGAGATTGGGGTAGGAAAAAAAAAAAACAACAAACAACCCCAACCCCCCAAAAAAACCCAACTTACTTTTTATTTCCATCCTTTTAGTGGATGTGTAGAGTGTATGCATGAGTAAGCCAGGACTGGAGAAAATTGGCTCGCCCCTGGTTTCTTCTGACAGTACTCCAGCAGGCTTTGGAAGCCTTCCATGCCTCCATATCGCCCCTTATTTGCTGTAAAAAAAAAAAAAAAATCATGCTTATAAAACCAGCGTGTGGGCTCATTGTCCTTGATCTGTTCCCACTTTAGCCTAATAGTGCTTTATTTTGGATTCCTCTGAAGCAGCAGCATCCAGCTGAACTTGTGTGCTCTTTTACATCTAAAAGCTTCTCTGAAAACTTTAGTGGTGGAGTTGTCCATAGCCAGCCAGTCTCCCAAGGATAAGGTTCAGTCCTAGTCAAGGGTTCAAACTGTCTCCATGAGATGATTTTTTGCTTTTTCAGTGACCGGGCATGGGTAGGTAAATCCAAAACCCAGGATCTTATGATCGCACCCACTGGTATATTGCTAGGGGCCATGGGACACGGACACTCCTTGTGAGGGGAAAAGGAGAGGGGTGAAAGTTTTGTTGGAGAGCATCCTCCCACTTTGTATATAAGCTTTGAAGAATGTGCTCTGGGTAAAGAAATCCCCAAGGATTTTGACATTTGTTTAGCCCCTCCATGATAACAAATCCGATATTGGACTTCAGATATAAGATGGTTAAGGAGATAAGCTTTTATTCTGTGAATTTGATCTGTTATCAGCATCCGAGAGAGGAAAAACAACCCTCTAAAGAACCTACTGATCTTTTCTGGAATTCTAAGAAGAGAAGAGAGAACTGGAAAAAATCCTGTGTAAAATAAAGCCAATCCACAAAGATTATTGTGCTTCCCTTCTTTTTGCATCTTAGAAAGCTGCAGTTCAACACAGTACTTTTGTGCAATCCACAAGTACCGTTACATATGATTCTTGCCAGCTTTCCCCTCAGGGAACTCTGGAGACTATAGTTGAAGGATCATACCTGTCCTTTTCTATCACTTGTCCAAATACCTGGGAATTAAAACCTTAAACTCCTTGGAGCACTGTCTGCTGTTGATCTGAGCTTGTCCCTTTCAAAGTGCTCCTAAGGAAGTCTTGCTAATGCCTCGCAGGTGCAAGAGACATGACACCTTGGGTTCATACCAATTATTTCACACCTTTCTGCTTTTTCTGAAGTTTGGGTGTTGCCACCATGTGATGCATAGTGACAGCCATGTCACTTTTCAGAACCTGTAGCCACTTCTCAGAACGCTGTAAATCCTTGGGATAGCTTTCGGTGCGAGCTGGCAGTGCAGGGAGAGATCCAGCAAATAGAGTTACAACTCAAATGTATAAAAGGAAGCACTTGGACTAAGCCCTTTATAACAGCACTCGGCAGAGTACTAGTGCTACACCGTGATGCTTCAGAAGTACAACTCAAAGAAATGCTCTAAAATAAACCAACAGACAACTGCATTGTATTTGCTGATATTAAAAGTATCTACTTTCCAGAAAAAAAAAAAAAAAGTATTTTGTAGAGCTAACATAAATTACTCATGCAACTTTAAGTAGAAAATTAACTAATAACAGCTAATCACAGACCATTACAAAGCTACTGAAGGAGCTCATCCCCACAATTACATATTTCTGAAAACCACACGCTGAGAAGTGAGCACAAAGGACGAGTTTGAAAAATCATAATTTGGGTATATCGATATCCCAATCCAAGCCCAATACTGATAACTCCAGGAAAAAAGAGATATGATCCTCCTGATCCGACAAGAGAAGCACAAATGGGATGGGACATGAAATAAAGTAAATTGATCCCTCCTTCAGCTTGCTCAGGCTTGCTCACATTTCAAGAAGTATCAATACTTTGTCACTATTCATTTTGCAGATGAGCTTTCACAGAATGTTTTCTTAAAAAGAAAACAGCGGATCTCATTTTCAGAGGACCAAGCAGTGAGATGGACAAAAACCTCTTTGTTTAAATAGGAAAAGGTTGAGATAACTTAGTAAAAGTGCTTACAACCCAGCAACAGGTAAACTGAAAACTGAAGAAAATGAGATGCACCAAAAATGTTAGAGCCATTCCATATTATACAGCTACTTGAGATGCTGGTGTAACAGAAAGACGAGCACAAACCTGGTTATTTCCCTAAGATTAAGACCTGGTTTGGAAAATTGAGCTCCACAAGGTTTTCGAGGCAGAATTCAGATTCGAAGGCCAAGTCAGACAATAAACAACTATAGGGTGATTTGCCCTACTTTGAGCACAAAAAGTCTTCTTTTTGGTACCAACCAAGCAAGAAAGAACAGCATGCTCAAATAATTCAAAAAATTTAGGGAAGAAAAGTATAATGAATGAATCAGTGAAATAATTTTAATGCTACTGTGCTATACAAGACCACATGAAAAGTTATATTAT
>VZRU01007858.1:339124-378771 GCA_013398155.1 Pedionomus torquatus
CTTTCAGTAAAAGAACTTTAAGTTAAAAGAAGATCTTAGCATAATGACCTGATGAAAATGGTTGAGCTGTGAGAAAGTGTCTCCATGAAAAGGTATCTAAAGTCTATGTGGAACTGGATCCATGTTTCCAAAACCGTGGGAAGTGAGATATCCTTGAAGGAAAAAGAGAGATGGGAGAAAGAAGGGAGTAGAAAAAGAATGAAAAAAAGTCCCACTATTTAGATGTATGAAACGGGGCATTAGAATCATAGAATGGTTAGAGTTGGAAGGGACCTTAAAGATCATCCAGTTCCAACCCCCCTGCCCTGGGCAGGGCCACCTCCCACCAGAGCAGGTTGCTCCAAGCCCCATCCAGCCTGGCCTTGAACCCCTCCAGGGATGGGGCAGCCACACATCCCACAGGGATGGGGCATTACGTTGTATCAGCATGTTTTAACCAACTTAATTACCATGGTTTTTCAGCATTAAGATTTTTTTAAAGACAGGGAAGTAAAGTAAGAATAGGCAAAGGGATGCAAATACTTCAATTCACTTAAGTCTGTACTACAGCACCAATAATGTCTAGTGCACAGCATAGATCCTGTTAATAACTATCCTTTTATCAACAAAAACCGATCGGCAAAATCTCCCAGTGCTGCTGTTACATAAGATGAAGAAAGGAACGCAAATATGAAAAAAAAAACAATGAAAAAAGGAAGGCAAATATGAAAAAAGCCCAGGATTTCCAGAGATACCAAATAGTCTGAAAAATTAAAATAAATAAAAATCCACTCAGTCTCCAAACACTCAGCTTGAAAAGAAAGCCTCAAGCCTACGTTTCTATAAATCAAGCCACAGATTTCATATTCCATAAGACTGATTTATGTATCCTGTTTGATGACTAGAACAAACCCTTTCCCACAAGTAGTTCCACCGCGGGAGGGGCATACTCTTCTCTCTATATTAAGCAAGAAAATATTTACAAAACAATAATCAAATCAATATATAGCATCGCCTCAAGATCACTTCCACATCAGACAACTTTGAAAAACGGGTGCTTGAGGCATCAAAGCCCTCATCTGATAAATCGCATAGAGGCTGCCAAGTAACTAGTAAACCATTCCTGTAACAAAGATGAAAAACGACCTGTACGGAGTTTATAAAAATGTTCTTAGAAATGTCCTTAAATAAAAGTCATGGCAAACATAAATGAAGTGCATATAAAAGAACTGTGGGAGCTCGCTGCTGAATGGTGGCCATAAATGATATACTGATGACGGTGAAAACAAACATGAAATAGTCAAGGAAAAGCCTGATGAAAGACTGCTTTTGCTGTTCACCTCCATACTGTGGGAAACATATACCTGCTGTTGCGCCTTAAATTGACTTCAGCTCAATACTGTACCTGCAGGGAGATGCTCTGTCTCGCCTTTGTTTACATATACAATAACTAGAATAGTAAGTTCTTTTGATAGGCATGTCTGGCCCTCTCAACACTACAGAGAAATACAAGCAGAACAGAGATTTTTCTGTGAATCCAAAGGTTCCTTTCTGCCTTCGCTAGGGTCGGTGAAATTTCTGCTGCCTTGAGCAGAGTTGATTGGTCTAATGCTGCTGAAATAAAGAACCCCCAAAAAATCCTACCAGGTAGGAAAACACTTTAGAAAAGATAAGAGAAGGAAGAATTCAAAAGAACTACTCAGACTGAAAAAGAGATGGGAACTGAAAACAAACATACCTGTAGCACGGCTATACTTGTATTGGTTTNACAAAATGGTGCTGTGTGAACCTGCCAGCTGATATTTATTAAGTATATTGGAAGCATATCACACTGGACACATTTAAAGCATGAAGATATCAGGTTGAAAATGATTTCAGAACAACATACTTTAAGCAGAGGACTTCTATCTTGGGTAATGAAATGGGAACTGAGCAGAACAAGAGTGACCTAGAGAAACATCGAGTAGAAAAAAAAAAAAAAAAAAAAAAAANAAAAAAAAAAAAAAAACAAAAAAATGAAGGCTAATTCATCAACCTGACACTCAAAAGCCTTTACCAGACTGAAACAAGGAGTGGAAATAGTGGATGTGCTTCATTTCTGAAGGGGTGGGAGACTGAGGAGAAGAATACCAAAGATAAGTTCCATATATTGTTATATTTGTTTTCCTGAGGTTAAATTCCATGCTAGGCTCCCAACAGCTCACTCAGTTGGAACTATGGAAAACTTAGGCCTGAAGGTCAAAACAGAAGTAAGTTGCTGTACGTTGCACAAGCAGCTGATTCTGTAAGATCCCCAAGTGTCAGCAGGCGACTTTGTCATTCCTGTGTGGTGGAATATAAATCACCAGTTTGCTTCCTTCCCACCATAAAACGTTCCTTCCAAAGTTTCAAAAAGCTGGATTTCATTGTGAAAGCCAGCACGTGTGTTCTTACTCCTCTGAGCAGGCTCAGACTTCTAATTTTTATCTTCTTGGTTGACTACTGCCTTTCTGCAATCCTCTTCCCTGTAACAGCACAAGCGACAGACCATTTCTCGGCATTCTACACCTTAGTCAGGTGTTGTGATGATGCAGAAGATGAAGGAAAAGAAACACGTGGACCCTGGTAACATCATCCATTATGTCTCACTCAAAGGTTGCATTTTCCTTTGGTTGCACATCCAGCTTTTTTCTCTATTTCCCTTCTGTGACGAATGATAACACCTTCTGAGAAACCGTATTATTCCATCCATCTAAGGAAGATATATCAGTTTTTGAACTTACCTTACAATAGCAGCACTAAGGTATATCAGGATATTTTCTCTCTCTCAGAAAAGATGTCCTGTTTTCATTTCAATATTCACAGAGACATTGGTTCTATTCCATTCTGAGGTGCTTAAACCACACCCATGACAGTGACAGCGTGAAATGGAAAGGGAACAAGATCCTCTACTGCCTGATTAGAACTGAAGCTACATCCACTACAGGCAGTAGTAGGTCTGGTTCTGCAATAAACAGAGAGAGCACAGCTGATTTCAACAGAAACAGTGAGAAAATGATGCCATGGTTGAAAGCTGGGCTCAGCAGTGCCGGTGTAAACCACAGGATTCAATACAACTTCCACGTGACCCTCATTTTCCTTTCTCTCCACTCTGCCTACCAATAAGATCAGTTTAAAAAAAAAAATTTTGCAAAAGGCTGTGATATCACAGGGTTGGAATCTCCTTTCACACTATTCCTGCAGAAAGAAACATGAAAGGTGGAAGAGATCCCGTGAACTTTCCACCACCAGGATGGAGAAGGCCAGATTAACTCCTTTATCTAGAACCAAGAACAGTAAATGTCATCCTCTCCTGAGGATGTATCCTGTATCACTGCTGAAAGTCTCTTCTCCCATCTTCCATTTAAAATTCTAATTGCCTAAGTATTTTGTGAGAAAAACTTTTCATTGTTCCTGGCTCGGGTGCTGACAGGTGTTACCTTCTAACCCATTTACAGTATTTTGCCTGGTGTGGAAAAATTAGCAGATTATTCACACAGCTCACTTCTCAACGAGGAGCAGCTACAGGTGACTGAAGATTTTTCAGAATGTATGAAAATAGGACGTCACTTTGCACATACACTTCGCAATCAAATGCCATCATTTCTTCCCCTCCTCAGACCCATAGGAAGATAACGCTATTATTTTTTTTTTAATTAGTTGTCATTTTTTGTGTTCTGTAACCTAAAATGGAAATAACACAGCCTAATAAAATATCATTACACTTGTGCAACTAGAGAGTTGCCAAAGGTGAATGTTTTCCTTTGGGAAGGATTGCTGGTTTTAGGAGAGGTGCGTAATTTATGTCAAGTTTACTACCACCTCTATTTATGACAAAAATATACAGTAGGGTCATTTGTTCTCTTTAATAGAAGGAAAAGGATGCATAGATCTACTTTACAACATCCCAAAATTATTGTTTCATTTCTGTTACCTGAAAGCCCTATTTCAGTGCCTCCTCTCAGGACTTGAGGACTTGACTCCTTCCCTAGGAGGCTGTCGTGGTTTCAGCCTCCTACTTTCATCTCCTACCTCATGTCCTTCTCAATAGGCTTATCCTTCTAGTTAGGACTGACCTGCCACGTGTCCAGACTGTGAGCTGATTCCTTCTCTGTTCTAACTGATACTTACACCATGCCCAAAACAGTATCTGGAACACCTGGTGGCATTAATGAAGCCTGGGATTGATTTTGGATCAAAGATTTTCCTGGGAGCAGCCATCATCATCTCTCAGTGTATTCCACTATAAGGCATCTTTTCATATAACAAAGGTTTCCAAATAAGCCTCCTAATCTATGTGTAAGATGTACAAAGCTGCTGCCTTTTGATGTTTAAAATACATTTTGCACGATGGACATATCTTGTTACCCATATGGCTTTAATTTCTGAGGTGCTTGGATTTCTCTCAAATGCACGTTCCCTCTCTTCTCTGTGAGGTTGTAAGCTATTATTACATTTATTTCAGAGATATGGAAATGAAACAGGGAAACCTAAAATCTGGGAGACATCTTCTCCTTCTGGCATTTAAAGCTGTTTTAGGAAGCAAGATGTC
Organism: Pedionomus torquatus; assembly: GCA_013398155.1. NCBI lineage: Eukaryota > Metazoa > Chordata > Aves > Charadriiformes > Pedionomidae > Pedionomus > Pedionomus torquatus. The sequence goes on from VZRU01007858.1 coordinate 343,674, forward strand.
TGTCAGTGAGTCATCTCAAGAAATTTCCTGTAACACCTGATATCTGCATTTAGTAGGTACCTTAAATAAGCAGTATTTAAGGTATGTAAGCATATATATGGTATATAAGTAATATATAAGCAATATAAGTATGCCCCTTGTGCAGGACACCTTGAAACCATGGATGTCTGACTCACTCCCGTCTCACCACACATCTTTCCATCTCTCCCCACTCCCATTTCTCTCTCACACACACAGAGGATTATTCCCCTTGGGCACAAACGCCCACTTTTCACTGAACCAGTTTACAAGCTTGTAGCTTTTGCAGCTAAAATTCCCAAGCTCTCCTTGTAACCGTCCTTTCCTTGTTAACTGGTAGACTCTCAACAAGGTACTTTTAGAAGAAGCACCCTCCCTCATACCCTAGGATTGGCTAGAGATGCTAGATGCTCATTATCTTATATCTTCCTTTTAAATTGCTGTACGTATCAGAGAAGTGGCACAGATTTCTCCCGTTCCCTCCCCCCCCGCCCCCCGGCATCCCCTTCATCCTGCCCATCCATATTGAGGCACTGCAACTCCTCTACAAGCGCTTTTCGATTCATAGAATCATAGAATTGTTAGAGTTGGAAAGGACCTTGAAGATCATCGTGTTCCAACCCCCCTGCCATGGGCAGGGACACCTCCCACCACACCAGGTGGCTCCAAGCCCCATCCAGCCTGGCCTTAAACACCTCCGGGGATGGGGCAGCCACAACCACCCTGAGCAGCCTGTTCCAGTGCCTCACCACCCGCACAGTAAAGAATTTTTTCCTAATATCCAATCTAAATCTCCCCTCTTCCAGTTTAAAAACCATTACCCCTTGACCTATTACTACACTTCCTGACCAAGAGTCCCTCTCCAGCTCTCCTGGAGCTCCCTTCAGATCCTGGAAGGCTGCTCTAAGGTCTCCCCGGAGCCTTCTCTTTTCCAGGCTGAACAGTAACTTTACATAACCTGCATCTTGTAGCAAAAGTTTCCCTCGTCTTCATTCAGAATGCAGAAGAAACTTTAAGTCCCTTTGATGCGCTGCAGCTCGCGTCACATCATATCACTTTGAGCCACACAAAGCCAGGCCGACGACAGAATCAGACATAACAAGACACCAAGCATCAAGTCTCTTTAGTCTAATACTCGAGGCGCAAAGACAAAATGCTCTCACCGAGGCTTGTAAGGCTGATGTAGAAAACTCATCACGGGGAAAGCCGTGCGTCTTGCGGCAGCGCTACACTTTGGGGGCTTCAGTCAAGCACTAATATGCTGTTTGATAGTGTAACGGCAGGACGAACTCGCCCACGTGGTGGAATGAAGCGGTGCCAGACATCAAAAGTAAATACATCTAGATGTGGAGGACTGGCTGGCTGACAGAGGTCATGTAAACGTGAGTCAGCTGGCTCAGCAGGGTTTTAAGAAACATTGTATGCAGATAATCTCGTTAACAATGGAAATTTAACATGGAAATCTCGTTTTCAGGGAAATACAGTATTTTATTTACAGTATTTTACTGACACCTTACCTTCCTCTTGATTTTCCTGTTTACAACCCTGTTGACCAGCATCCCATTTAGGGTACCCGTTCTATTCACAACACTCCCTGAGCTGGGTGCATCCAAGAGCAGACCATCTGTTCCCTCCCGAAAACCCCGAAAAAAAGAGAGTGGTTCTTACTTGTCCAAAGTTTCAGGCTCCTTCCTAAGGATCTGCCAGTCCTGAAATCTGACCCTCCCATTCCCTACTAGTCAAACATTGTGGTGCTGCACATGGATTAGTCTGCCCTGATGAAACACTTTCAAGTCCTCAATAGATGAAAGGCAACAATTTATTAAATGTGTGTTTTCATGGGGTACTCCAGGCAACTACTGCCTGATCTGCAATAGCAGAACTGAAGGCCTTTTCTTTTTTTTTGTATGATTATTTCAGGATGGTTTACTGACCGCTTATTAGTAATCGCATTCAGAACAGCAGCAACTGAGTTACAGAAAAATCCCATAAAATATTACCATATATTATAAAACTATTACAAAATCACATATTTCAGTACTGAGCACGACACACAGGATTTCAGTCAAACACGATCCTTAAGTTGTGTCACTTTAAAGCATTGTTCAAAGTGTTTATGTACCAAAATGTTTATTTTCTAAAAATGGAAAGTTGATTAGTTCAGTTGACTAAAGAAAACAAGAAACAAAACTGACGTATGAATGGCACCGCAGGGCTTCTCTTTTATAAAAAAGATAAAGAATCAGATGAGAACATTTGAGAGGAGTTAGGAAGATGTCACATACTTGAAACAAAGGAAGTAGCTTTCTAATCTTAAGTCTCTATTGTTTCCTTTACCTGTTTTTCTTCATCTGATGACAGAAAACATACAAAGAAACAAAATAATTACCCAGTTTTAATCAGCAAACATCTGCTTGGCAAGTAGCATTGAAATGCAACTTTCTCAGACACGACAGCACTCAGAAATAGACTATTGGTTTAATTTTAATGTTTTTTGGCATAGTAGACAAAAGCGAAAACCTAGTTGGAAAAAAAAAGGGCTCTTGATTCTCCAAGAACATAAAATAACAGAATTTTGCTGGTATCCAAGTGAAGTAGGGATAGTAGGGAAGCCATACAGAATGGCTTTCTCTCTGTTTCTCAGGACAGGCAACTTCATGTTTCAACACTAAAAAGTCCATCTTCCGAGTTATCTGCAAGTACCTATTGTAGGAGTGCTAAAAGGCAAGAGTTTGTCTTTCACTGAAGTTTTAAAATTGGGCTTCTGTTCTTAAAATATAACAATGCAAGTTAAGAATAAACACTTCTACCTTTGTAGGATGCTGATTGAAAAGAGGACCTTTTAAATAGCTTTCAGCCAGAAGCAAGTTCAAAAATTGTATATTGATTCAAAAACCCACAACAACAGTTGAAAACGAGTCTTAGAAAGATGTGGCACTTTTAAGAACTAAGCTTTATTCTTTGTCATCTTCTGCAATTGTACTTTTTTTTTTTCAAGGCCCTTTCTGCATGAATAAAAAATCTGTCTTCAAAGCTATAATTCCTTGTGTATTCCCAGTGTCTTCTCATAAATAAAAACTGGGGAAAAAAAAAACAAAAAAAAAACACCAAAAAACCAGATGATTCTCAGTAGTCTTTGGGAAATAAAGGCCATGGAAGAACAGAGGCAGTGGCTGGGTGTTAATATCTCTTGGTAGCCAGCTTAAAGGTATTTGTTTATGCAGCAGTGTCCACTCAGAATGAGGATTACTGAAATAATGACATCTTTTCTCAAAAGTAAGGGATTATGGAAGTATTTATGCTCAAGAATGGGATTAAGGAGACTCAAGAGAGGAAAAAAAATCAACCTTTGGAGTAGCCCTGCAGCGCTATAATGATCTTGTGCTTTAAGTACTCAGCATGAAGCAGTCTCTCGGTAAACAAAAATGAAACCTGAACTGCAAAATTCGGATCCAGATCCCAACGGCCTCTCAGAAATAAGCAATGAAAGACAGCAACCTGTGTTTTCGTCTATATGCTTTTGCCTGTGTCGACATGAGTTAACTTTGGTGTCCTTTAGGATGTCGAAGGAAGGAACTTGATGTATAATATCAAACCTATAATATCCTATGACATAGTGAAATGGAAGCATTTTCTAGGAAAGATATCACAAACTAAAGAAATTAAGTAACATGAGTCCTCACTGAAGACTAATGGTAGAGATGCTTCTAAACTTTTCAAGGTCTTAGGAGTTAAACTTCAAAACTTTGGGATGTACGTGAAAGTTAATGGTCCCAGTTCATAAATTACTGGCCCAGTGGCCTGTCTACAGGTGAGCTCACAATTAGCAAGAGACAGAACTCTGCTCAAGTCCTGTCCAAAGCAGCAAGTGCGAGGGGAGGTGAAACAAGGACCACTCAGCAATGGACAGAATTGGGAGGAAAGAGGCATCTTCTCAGTTTTGAATCAATCAATAAAACGCCTTTTGTTTGTTTCTACTAAGCCAAAACAAGAAGAACAAGAAAAAAATCACCACAGCTCCCTCAGAAGTTTTAAAGTTACAAAAGCCTGAAACAATGAACTTTCTAAATGGTCTATCAAAATCTCAGAATCTCTTCAAGGGTTCTTTTTTTCCCCCCACTAGTTATTCAATAGCAGAAATCCTCTATTTTAAGATTGAAGAGATTATAAAACTAACCAAATTGTCTTTTAATGATATATTTCTTAAACATTGAATTATGCTTTGCTTTCCATAAATCTCAAGATTTTAACTTAAAAAGCGAGACATTCATTCTTAACTTAATTATTTGATAAGATTAGAAGTAAATTATTAATCTGAATCTCAAAGAAATCTATTTCTTCACATATTAAAAAAAAAATCCTTTTCCTGTGCTTGTGGAAGGAAAGAAGTGGTGGGCTAACAATCTACAACGCGTCTTCAGTGACAAGGAAAATCCATTTCAGATATCCTTCTTCACATTTGAGGTCTTTTTCCATAAATTGTTGGACTTTTTTTTTTCTTTTCTGCTCACTCTGGCCCCACATTAAACCCTCTTTGTCTGACTGAGAAAAGGCATGGAGAAGAGCAGAGCTAATTAGCATCACTCCTTTGGTTAGTACATAAATAATTAACAATAGTCATCGGAGGTTGGTGTCGCAGAGTCTTTTCCTCTCTCACCACACTGCCTGCCGGGTATTTCCAGTGCGAGCTCAGTCCTTGCTGCCCAGAAGAATTTTTGCTGTGAGGGTGGTGAGACCCCGTCCCACGTTGCCCAGAGAAGCTGTGGCTGCCCCATCCCTGGAGGGGTTCAAGGCCAGGCTGGATGGGGCTTGGAGCAACCTGGTCTGGTGGGAGGTGTCCCTGCCCAGGGCAGGGAGTTGAAACTGGGTGTTCTTTAAGGCTCCTTCCAACCCAAACCACCCTGTGATTCTGTGGTGCTCCGTGCTGCTTGCTGTGGGTACCACCACAAAGAGGTGGCAGCTTTTGTAACACTGTGAGAGTCAACATTGAATCATCTCAGAAAGTGAGAAATTCAGAGGACAAAGTCATTCAGAGAGAAGAGTTTATACTGGAGATTATTGACAGAAAGTAATGAAAGCAAGGATAGAAATAAGAGTTAAGAAGGGCTGGAGACATGAAATAAGCTTCAAACAAGATCTAAGTATGTTCACCCTGTGTATTATGTGTGAAAAAAATGGAAAAACACCTGTCTTTATGAATAGCACAGATCAATAGTTTTGCTGCTGAAATACATCTGCTTCTGTCCCTGGCAATGCTTACAGAAATAATCTGAACTTTGTATTTCTAACTTAACATCACAAAACAGTCAGATGCTTAATAAATAAGTAACAGAGAGGGTTACTTTCCTGTACATTTCTTTGAATTTTCATTTTTATTTGTCAATTTATAACTCTGAGAAGATCCTAAACAAACAAATCTTGTCTTCTCTGTCAAAGAAAAAAGACATGTTGTTGAGATACAGATCTATCAATTCTTTGTGTGCCTAGCAATTTGTCAAGAGTCCCATTTAGCGAACAGTTGCATGAGATTGTTGCAACAGAATTAGAGTTGTGTGACATATTGATATCACTGGCTCCATTCACAGGAGACCATCAAATGGTGATGCCTTTTGTTTATTTTTAACTTGAGATAAATTTTGAGCAGTAGCTGAAAGTTCTACTTTAACTTTGGAAAGTTCTAAGTCCAACTCCCTGTTCCTTGGATATTAATAAGTCACAGAATCACAGAATGATACAGGGCTGGAAGGGACCTCTGGAGATCATCCAGTCCAACCCCCTGCCAAAGCAGGTAGCACAGGAACTTGTCTACTAGGCAAGTTCTGAATGTCTCCAGAGATGGAGACTCCACTACCTGTCTGGGCAACCTGTTCCAAGGCTCTGCCACACTCTCAGCAAAGAAGTTCTTGCTCTGAGATGGAACATCTTATGTTCAAGTTTGTACTCATTACATCTTTTCCTGTCCCTGGGCACCACTGAAAAGACAAAAAGCCTGGCCCCTTCCTCCTGACACCCACCTTTATGTGTTTCTAGGTGTTGATCAGATCCCTCCTTCAGTCTTCTCCAGCCTAAGACACAAGTGCCTCAGCCTTTCCTCATCAGAGAGATGTTCTAGTCCCCTAAAAGTCTTCCAGAAAGAGCTTCCATGATAAATACAAGTCTAACTGCATTGTTCGTTCACAGCATGTGCCCCTGTGATCACACAGAAAGGCAAGTTGCAGCTCGAAGAACTTAACCCCTAGAAAGGAGATGCTTTTATGCCTGTCATCTCACCATCCTGGGAGGTGGTCTCCAAAGCCACCATCTTCGGTCTCCAAAGTGACATCTGTATGCACCATGAACACAGCAGCATGTTGGTTTTTTTACACCTTGGGATGGGTCTTCAAGTCAGAGTATGAATCAGTCCTGGGTACCTAGTGATGAAGGACACTCAGGGAAGCACATATTATCCTCTCACCTTCTCCTTCTTTCATTTCTTTTACTTTCCCCTTTTTATTTTTTTGATGGGTGGATAAACAAAATTAAAAAAAAAAAAAAAAAAAAAAAACAAAAACAAAAAAAAAAAACTAAAGAAAAAAAGAGAATGACTNGCTTCTTTGTTTTGCTTGTTAAAAATTACCAAAGAGTAATTTGCATATCATAATGATGGTAGTGGTGTGTCCCTGCCCATGGCAGGAGGCTGGAACAAGATGATCAAGATGATCTTTAGGGTCCCTTCCATATTTAACTGTTCTATGAGTCTGTGATTTTGCTTTCAAATTCTGTTGGTAAATTGTCACAAAGCCCATCTGCATTTTGACACTCTAATAAGTGTTTAAGCTACTTCCAAAGGCTGTTGCTTACTATTTTAATCATATTTATTCATGTTTCTATTTGTATTTCAGTTGTGGAAACACCGCACAGCTCTTCAATTCCGATGCTAACCACAGCTTACGGTGGTACAGCAAGAATGACACATGCAGCTGATGGGCAGGCTCCTTGGACTATCTATTTCATATAAGAAATAAAGATATTTAAAATGTTTTTCAGCATTCCACCTATAGATCAGCACTGCTGAATGCCGTCTGTGTTTCTTTTTACAAATACTGTACTCGACAGCAAATAGGTACCTGTTGGTTCCAAATCCACTCAAACTGAGCTTAGACATCTTCAAAAAGATGTGAATCCATTGATTACCTCCTTTAATTTAAACAAAATGTATTATATTTTTTGCCACTGAGAATATTTTCATTAAATTATACATCTTTTTGTGTTTTCTTTAACTAAAGAAACTAAGCATTTCATTTAACTTCTCCTCATATTTTCATCTCCTTTCAAGAAACAACTCTAATCTAATGACTCAAAAAGAATGATCATAAGTAATTTACTAATCTCCTTTGTGAAGTCAGTTTCAAGTAAACTTGGGAATTTGTTAAGGTTCCATTACAATTATTCCAAACTCCAATTTGGAGAAGATTTTGCAATAAAAACCTTAAAATATACGTTTGATTAAACTAATATGTTTAGAAGGTTCGTAGACATTTTTATAATACTTTAGAAAAATGTTGTCCTATTAATAGCTCAAGAAGCTAAATAAAAATAATCTTTAATGAGTCTTTCAGTAATTTCCTTTAAGTTTTAAGAAGTAGAGGTTAGAAAACAAAAACTGTACCAAATAATAGAGAGAAGAGATTTGAAAAAGGAGCACATCTATTATTTCACTCAATCTATTTTATAGCACAGAGGAGACCGCGGATAGTCTTTTTTTTTTCCAGGGCTTGTCGTCTTTTCCTGTCTGGAAATTACTCAGGTACTTTGTCTGTTCACTTATGATGTTTTTGACCTCCTGTGGCCTGATTGGTGTCAGGTAGCAGGAGAGATCTGGAAATTCTGGACAAATAACCAGGAGTAGATGTATCAAATCTACGGTGTGGATGCAGTTAAATCCGCTACGCACATGGCACAAAATCAACCCAGACGTGTCTTTTAAATCTGGTGTATTCTGGATGAGTCACATATTTCTGGGCATTTGCAGTTCAATGGCAGAGAAGAAGCAAAGAAAAGAAAAAAATCAGGAAAGCATTGACTTTTATCTCCTGCAGACTTGTTAACCTTTCCGCTCATGCCTGCCGTTAATCCCATACATGATTTTGCTGGCTTTATGGTGATGACTAATTTTGAATGTTTGTGGGATGATTGGCTAATTTTCCAGTTTTCTGGTTACCTCATTACATTCCCTGATGCTATCTCTCTCACTGATGAATTCCATCCATCTCATAAATAACTGACATAATCCACTGATTCCTCTCGCATTGATTTAAACTTTTCATGTTGTTTGAAGTAGATAGATTCATTTCCTTCTGGCATTCAGTCTTTTGTCGCTCTGAAATTCTCTAGTGATTTTAATTTAGTTTTCTTATGTGTATGTGAAATTTTAAGCCAGGGAGCAACTTTTCTTCAGTTAGACTTTATTTTCAAGATTCTCCAGCCTTGTACTTACATGTATTTGCATCAAAGAAATTACTAAGAGGCATGAACATGAATATTTGATCTTACTGTCCTCTGCAGTACCTTATAAGAGAACAAAACATGTCATTTAACTTCCAAATGACTGAAGACTAACATTCCCATTTTCATGGTGGTTATTCAGGTATTATGGTGGGGGTTTTTTGGAGTTTATAGAAAAATGGCTGGTTTATGTCTTTTAGCCTGTAGACTAGATTCAAAGACATGGAGGAAGAAAAAATAGTAGTAAAGAGGAATATAGCAAGAAGGAAATCTATACAGAAAGAAATAAGTGGGGAAAAAATGCAGAGAAAAATGACACTGTCCACCTTTGTGAAATCACAAATTGGGAAGAAATCTGTAACAGATTTCTTTCAATATCATGCGTGATGCCGAGTGCTGCAGCATCCCATAGGAACCAGCAGGAGAAGAGACACTTGGCAAGTCTCAGACAAACGATAGAAATGACTAAATGGAAAGGATTTTAAATTAATCTGCAGAACCACCATTGCAAGATGTTTTTCTAGTTTTCTGATGAAACTCGACTATCCCATTTTTACAAAAATATTTAGTCGGTAAACACTTGTTGTTGGAGTGGTGGGAACATTAGGTAAACAATACTTCAGTTCCTGCAGTTAGTTTGTTGTTCGGTTTTTGCTGCCAGAGCGTTGAGGCCTTCTATACTGCAGAAGCTGGGAACTCAGGAACTTCTTAGTAGCTCCTCTTCTACTGTAAATTAGTCTTTAAAACCATTTTACTCAATCATGGGTATTATGTTAACACGGCAGCATCACAGCATCGCATGTTCAAAATGATATAGATTAGTCATTTTGACAGACAGTGAAGCAACTGGTTTTGGTGATTCTACCAGTAATGATGGTGATGGTGACTCTACCACGCAGCAATGGTACTGATGGTTAGCAAGGGATTGATAGTGCCCTTTCTAACCTCATGAGTGGAATATTGTTCCTAACATTTGCTCCTAACAGGAACAAATGCACTGCTGCCATCTGACTGAGACCCCAGTACTACTTTGCTTCTTCATTCAATAATATAGAAATTTCTGTAGAGATGGTAGGTGGGTAACAATTTCTAGGCCGAGTTAGCTTTGTCAGTATTATCTAAAGTATTTCCCTCAATGTTTGGGAAAAGAAGAAGAAAATCTACAGGGTCACAAACTTCTAAACTACAACTTCATGCAGTCAGAAATATCAGAAAATATTTTTTTCCCCCCTATCAGTTTCTGAAACCCCTATATATATTGATAGGATCTCATTTGGGTAAATTTCACTGAACTCTCTTTGAGAGTAAATATCACAATATGACTTTTGGGAATGTAGCATCATCACGTACCTGCAAGATAATGAATATGCCTTTAAGCAATTCTATATTGATTACCCAAAGCAATAAAAAGCCTAAACATGAATATATAAATTATTTAGTCTCTCTTTCAACTTAAGCCAATGGAACGGCAATTTGGATGTCTGAAGCCAGTGCTACCAAATAATAATTTTGGAGTAAGTTCTGAAGTCTTTCTTAATGCCTTCCTCTCAGCTAAGCTGTGGTCTCTTGTTTTCTTTCTTTGGCATCGTACGAGGCTTCTTCTCTGCTGAAAATGAGTTGGAAAGAAGTCTATTTACAGTGTCAGACAAGAGTTCTTAATTCTTCTTAGAGCCCTGAAATGTGAATGTATTGCACTTCAGTAAGTCATAAAACTGAACAAATACTACCATGGAAAAAATAATTTTATAAGTGAGTTTAAATATTAATGCTCAGTATGCCTTATTAAAATTCTGAGAATTAAATAAAAGTGAGCAATATTTCCCAAACACTGTTTGCAGAAGAGAGCCTAAAAGCTAACAATCTTTTTTATGCAAGAGGAAAATAAAACATACTTGAGCCAACAAGAAAAAATGGTTTGCTACACATAAGGCCATATAATCCAGAACTCATCGGGTTCTGCATAGTTTTGGAAAGGCTGCTGTGATGCAAGCCCTGTGGCCAGATGGTCCAGAAGGAAAATAACTCTTTTGACTCTTTTTTAACAAAGAAAAGTGCTCCCAAAGAAAATCTGACTTCCATAAATCAGTTATTTCTGCACCATTTCTCTACTGGCACCTGGTATGTCAAAATCATTGTATCTGAAGTGTGACTTTGGGATGTAGGAGCCTCTTGAAGAAACTACCTGAAGAGCAGCGAGAGCATTCATTTTCCTTAAATTGCCCCTTCTATTCATCTCTGTGAGAATATCACTGCCTGAGAAGCAGAGCTGAGGACAGTGGAGTTCAGCTGTGCCCACAGAGGTCTTACGATCCTTGTGTCTTAGTGAAGCTGAAACCTTAACCTCATTTAAGTAATCAAATGCCCATGGAGGAGAGTTAGGTAGCAGCTTTGCAACTTTGAACCTTGGGGCTGACAGGTACAAATATATTCCCTGCAGTTCCTTGCATGCGGACTCTGATTTAGATGGAAAAACAGTAGAACACAAGGGCGAAAGGCAATTGCATTGACATGTTGTATGTAGCCATAAAAGTGTTAGATTGTGTGATTAAAGGTTAATCCCAATAAATACAATGATTGGTGTTAGAGCTGTAGTAGCATCACCAGTGAAAATGGCACCCACTGAATTGGCTCTCCTAAAGCTATCGAAGGAGAACGATTTGGCCATCATCCCTGATGGGAAATGGTCTCTCCTGAAAGCCTTGCAAGTTAGAGAGGGTGATTGCCAAGAGAAGTGTAGGACTTGTAGAATCATAGAATAGTTTGGGTTGGAAGGGACCTTAAAGATCACCCGGTTCCAACCTCCCTCCCCCTGCCCTGGGGAGGTCCTGGGCAGGGACACCTCCCACCACACCAGGTTGCTCCAAGCCCCATCCAGCCTGGCCTTGAACCCCTCCAGGGATGGGGCAGCCACAGCTTCTCTGGGCAACCTGGATCAATGTCTCACCACCCTCACAGCAAAGAATTTCTTCCTAACATCTAATCTAATTGTTTAGGGATGCAGGGAAAGAACAGTTGGTCGCTGTGTAAAACTAATTATGAGATGTTTATGGGAAGGACCAAAGGCAAGGAGAGGATCAGGAGGAGCAATGGAAGGAAAATGTACAGGCACACCTGCCTGCTGAGAAAATACGCTCAGACCCACTGAACCTGGACCTGCAAACACAAAGCTGGAGCAGCATCACATCCATGAGGCTGGGAGAGCAGGAAATTCACATGCAGCCTGAAGACGGCTGGATTAGGCTACTTCCAACAGCAAGAATTCCCACTTAATGTTTATACATATCAGCTCAAGTTCCTTTTACCCAAAAAGAGTGTCCTCCTTCATGCATAGCCTTGCACTTTGCATACGTGCCATGAAAAGGATGAGTGGGAATGCACAGAGGGAGACAGAACTTCCACACACATCTATCTACTAAGGAAACACAATTTTCTTAGGCTTTTTGAAGAATATGTATGCATGAGATCTTGTGCTAGCATATTTAATTGCCCAAAGGTGTCTCTCATTTATCTGCCTTCTCCCTTCTTGCTGATGCCCTTGGTAGAGAGATTTTATCTTAAATGCTAATACTCACACGCTGGTTACAATGAGGAAAAAAACTCATAAAGGTAAGAAGTACCACCATTTAAATGAACAATACTGCTCTCAGCCTCAAACGTCACAGTGGTAAATATGGAATTAAATGCACCTTTAGCAGTTGCAAAGAGCAGCATGCAGTGTATTTATCCCAGAAATGTGCATATTGGTAACTGCCATTTCTACACAAAGAACTTTATCGCTGCGCAAATTAGTTCCACTCTTCCCCCTGCATTTGCCATCTCTGCGCGGTTGTGCCCACATTAATATCAGGAGTTTCTCTTGCCAGAACATGCATTATTCTTTCATCCCACCTAGGTAATCCAAACTTAAATCCATACCTGCAATCAACCTTCCACTCCTTCGAACATTAATGAACTGAAGCCATTTCTAAATGTGAGCGGCGTGCCGTAGTCAATCTGCGATAAAAGCCTGAGTCAGACTCCAGCCACTGCATTCTGTATGGGAGATCCTGCATGGATTTGAGAGATATGATCATCTCATCCAAACCATTATGGGCCAAAAAAAAAAGCTAAACCAAAATAGCAAGCAGATCCCTGTCTTTATGGGGTCAACATCACAAGCGCTGGCTGTGTCCTCTGATTACCCGCGGTTCTAGAAAGCCTTTTTTGCCCATTTACCCGCGGTTCTAGAAAACTTTTTCTATTTATCATAAATCCCCTATTTTGCAAAGCCCTGTATCTGCTTCTGAAGAGACTCCAAAATTAGTGCACAAAGATGAATAGCTTAATGTATTTAGTGGGGAAAAAAAATAGTCGGACTCAACTCTGTTCAGTCAATCCTGCAATTCTCCTGGTCTTCCAGGTAGATTTCATGTGTGTGTGTAGATACACACACACACACAGAGCAGTGGCTGTCACTTTGCATTTCGCAGCCACCGAGATGACAGTTTATCAGAGTCAGTTTGGTTTCAGCCTCCGTGTCGCAGTTTGCACCAATCCCCCACAACATCAGCTCCTTCAAACGTAAACAAGATGTTAAAAAAAAACCACACCAAAAAACAAACCACAGAACCGTTTAGCAGAGCGTAATGAATGTATAATAAATACCTAACGCTCTATAGCTCAAGTAAATACGCTTTGTTCCTGAATGCTTGACTTTATCCTTTGTAGAAATGGAGCCAGCATATGCACAAGTATAATCCAGTCTTTGGGCTGGTTCCCAGAGTTCATCGTTCTTGCAGTGAAATTGTGGTGAGCTACTGAAGTGTATTCCACACATATATATTAGAATTTTCATACCCACGACGCTGCCAGGCATCACTTTAGCTTTTTAAAGCTGCTTCACTCTTTACTATTTCAGTCCTACAGCCCGGCTGGCTGCAGGTAACCGGAGATAATAATGATGTAAGTGTTTCAGTCATTTCCTTCTCTCAGTCTGTTGCGAAATAAGACTCAAGAGAGTAGGATGAAGACCAAAATGTCTCCTTCTAACAACAACATTACATCATAACTGGAGACACTTTGTCCAGGAATCAATTCAAGATTAAGACACCTACAGTGGATGCTCCATCTCTGGAGGACTTCAAGGCCAGGTTGGAAGGAGCTTTGAGGAACCTGGTTAAGAGGGAGGTGTCCCTGCCCATGGCAGGAGATGAAAGTAGATGATCTTTGAGGTCCTTTCTAACTCTAACAACTCTGTGGTTCTATGATTCTATTTAGACAGATCCATATGAGCTGTGTCCCTCAGCTAGGCTTGGAGCTAGGCTTGATTGAACTGCCTAAACACAAATGTCTGAGATTCCTTAGACTGTTTTCCATCTTGATTATACCCAGGCCATCTTGGATGAAGTAGAAACCATGTTTAGATGGCTGAATTCACCCAGTAGTCAATACCCTCAAGAGACTCATTTTACTCTGATGCAGACACAAGATGGATTTTTTTTTTTTTTTTTCATAAATGCAGCCTCCTTGCATCATTTCGGGCAAAAACAGTCTGAAGTGTAGGAACTGGGGAGCTAACTAGCTCCATAGATTCCACTAACCTTATTTACCACGTCTCCATTGATTAAGGATCTGTGTCCAGTTAACAGTTTGTGATAAAATATATTGCTCTGAAGAAATATTTCCTATTTGTTTTCATTTTTCAGGTAAATCTAGTGCTTCTTAACAATGACTCAATAACTGTATAGTTCATTAAAAAGCAGTATGTTATTAAGCACAACACCTATAACACTGAACCACCTTAAAAATATATTTTATTTACCACTCCGCCATAAAACTTACCTCCATTTTAGGGCAGAAACTGATTTTACAGTTTTGGTGTATGACTTCTGCCATGTGTTTCATAGTTCATAAGTGTTAATTATAAACAGAACGAACTACTGTAATTCGCAGTTTAACTTTTATAAGGAAAGCATATTTCAAATGAAAACCAGTTGTGAATATGTTCATGCTGCTTAATTCAGTTTTTACCATATAGGAGGTTTATAACGAGGCAGAAAAACTGCATTGCAAGAGTTACCAAATAACTGTAGAGGATTAATCGAAAATGTGTCTATCATACACAAAGAAAACACATATTGGAAACAAAAACGAATAGCTACCAGGCAACATGTTTTACCACACGATTATTTTGAGGATTAAGAAATCACAACATACAGTTCTGGGTTGGTTTTCTTTTTTTTTTTTTAAAAAGGGGCTCGTGCTGGAAATTCACATTAAATTCAGTATTTCACCCCTTCAAATGTGAACTGAGATGGAAATTTTAAGATCAGATCAGGAAGTTATACCAAAACATTAATCCTTTTTTAAGAACTTGGTAGACAAATCAGTTTTCACAGAGCTCTGTAGTTTAAAACACTTAAAATAGCTAAGGAATGGAGCATCAAAAAAAAAAGGGTTGGGTTTATAAAGGGGTTGGGTTTTGTGTTGCTTTAATGAGCGTTTAGCATTTTGATCAAAACGGAATAATTCCAAAAGGGAGTTTAGAGTCACCTACTTCAAAGTGAGGTCTAAAACTGAGAAATCCTTCTTTATTTTCTCTATTTTTTTTTTTTCTTCCTGAAAATTAACTTCTGACTTACTGTCAAGGAAATCAAACTATCTCTATTGACTGTGCGTTATGAGCTCTGAAACAACTCAGCGAGACTCCTGCTTCCTTTTCTAAAGCCACCATCACCAACTCCATGGTGTCCAGTCATCAGGCAGCCACCCCAGTCCTCACACAACTCTCCCAGTGTCTCCCAGCACTCCCACACCTGCATCTCAACTGACAAGGCATCGGGCAGCATCATCCAGGGTTTCCAATAGTTTACTCGACTATTGAAAAAATATTGGGGTCAACATGTCAATCGGAGCAAGCCTGTCTCAGTAACTTTCAGATACCATTTATTGGCATTACAAAGCAGCTCATAACACGGTTAATTGCCATTTAGGTGTGTTGGTAGCAGTGTGTGAGGTGACACAGGCTCCATCTCCTACCAAAAGGTGACCCCCGGGCTGTGATCCTGCACCCAAACAACCGAAACACCAGGTGTTCTACTCAGTTTGCCAGCTCGGTGGAAGGAACCTACCTGGCCAGAAGTCCCTCTTCGATTCATAGTGGCATTCCACCTGCCTTCTCTATGCTGCCACCTCCTTCTCCGTGCTCAGAGCAGCTGAAGCACTCTGGGAAAAGAAAACTTCCCTCCCTATCTGCCTTTAAAGGGGAAGAATCACCTGCACCTCCATGTGATCGATAGATTAGCTATATCACCTCCACCTGATAGATAGGCAGGCTCTCGGATCCAGGCAGCTGTCAGCAGGTAGTAGCCTACTAGCTCGTCAAAATATTTCTGCATAATAATCACACCTCAACCATTTGTACTTTTTTTTTTTCCCAGCTCTGAATAGTAGATTAATTTAATTTTATTTTTTCCCCTTCATTTAGCTAAGTCCTTCTATTCTTGGAACAAGGCTGCTTAGGCTTTTCAGGCATTTCCATTGTTTTAAATAGACTGCTTTCTCAGGATATATTGGAAGAACTTTGCAGTTATTAAAGTGGTTTATGCCTCCCCTGGATGCTGGCTTCTTTGGCAGCTGGAAACAGAAAGCTCTTTCCCTTATCACATTTCACCACACCCTTACATTTCATGTACTCGGTGCTTCGACATTAAAGTATCTCATTACAATTGGACTATTGTGGATTTTTCCCTCCCCAGCTCTGCCTGTTAAAGAACATTCGAGCATTTGTTTCAAGTGAAAAGAAAATCAGAAGAGCTAAATTCACCAAAACCAATAAAAAAAGATGCCCTATGTTGTATTTTCACATGGCAGAACTGAACCCCTGAACCTCTGCAGGGAGATTCACATCGCCGGAGTGGAGGCAGAGCTTCTGCCACCTGCCTTCCCTTTGGGTTTCTGCCAAGAAGGAACGGCTTGTTATGGATGCAGGTCTCATACCCTGGTCAGGATTGTCATTCCAGACAGAGCAGCCCTTTCGGTGGTGATGTTGGCTCCAACCCTCCGACAGGGAGGGGATTGAGCCTGCTTTCCAAAGGACTTTCTGCTGCTGAGGACTAATACCGGACTTACAGTAAAAGGCACCACAATCTGGTACTCCATGAATCCAGCCCAAAAAATTTGGATTTAAACGCATACATCCAGAGGAGAAAACTATAAATTTCCATACTTGGTGTTGTCGCCTGTCCATCTAATTTTATTGTGACTCCACAGAAAAAAAAAATAAATAAATTTAGCAACTGGGCGTATAATCTGTAATTTTTATTCAGTTGTTTTCATATCACCCACGTCCATGTGCCATTAAATTCTACTATGCCATATAAATCTCCACAGCTATGATTACGCTATGATAACTGCATGCCCTGTTGAGCCTTATTGCCTAATTGGTAGTTTACAAGGAAATATCTGTGCTGGGTTTGAGATGAGCATCCTGTTTCCCCAGCAGCAAGAAATATTTGCTTGACACGCTCAAAACTGTTAATATTGGTACGCCGGCTTGGACAAACTGGGAATGTAAAAATATCCTGTTCAGATGGGGAGTGAAATTAATAAAAAATAATAAAAAAAAAAAAATTGGTGTTTGTCAGGTGGCTGTTTTCTGTGGATTTGGAGGACAATCTTGAAGTTAGTATATTTGCTTGCAGCAGAGTAATGAGGCCCTGCTGATTTGCAAAGCTAAAATTCCTGGTTGCCAGTCAACTGCAGGATGTTGGGCAAGGGATAGGACACCAAAGAAGGCCTCTGAAGCCCACTTGCTCATGGTGACTCCTCAGGCTTCTGCATAACACCTCCCCACTTCACCTCAATTCTCAGAGACACTGCAGCTATCTATAGAGGAAAGAAGTTCTTTTGTTTTGGCTTTCAGTCCTATCAATTCTTTCTCTTTTAATTTAATTTGGAAGGCTTTTTTGTTGCCTTTCTTAGTCTTACGACCCCTGTTAAGGAATGTCTGGTCTTCTGTTCTCCAGTTTGCGGTATCATTCTTCTCTGGATCTACTGGACCACTCCCTGTACAATATTCTTCCTTATTTGCCTGAGATGGCTTCCCTTTCCAAGTAGATTCCTTGAGCCAGCTTTAAAAACTGAGTCCTTGTTACTTCAATTATGTCACTGCGCTCAATGTCTCAGAAGACATGCTTGTGCTCTTTCTCTTCCTTCTTACTTATATTTCTTTCCATCTCCTGGACATACAACTGTACCTCCCAGTCCCTCATGACCTGTTTCTTCTAGACTCTAATTTTTCAACATGAAGCCTGACAATGTCATTGACTCCCAAAGGACACCTTGAATACACCTTCACAGTTTCGTGCTATAAAGACACTGAACAGAGTAATCCTTGATGAAGGCTTGACTGAACTCCTCCACTGGAGAGGAACTCCTCCTCCTTTGGGACCAGAAGAAGAATTGGAAACTGAGGTGGTAGACAGAGTACCTGTGGGAAACTGGGCATTGAGACCTGTTTCTTCTGCCTTTGAGTTGCTCTGTAGGTGTAAGTCATCTACTGACATCACAGAATTTTCTTCAGTGGAAACTGAAGTTGAGACTGGGCTTCATACCACGTGTAGCCTGTTCTGATTCCAGAAACATGAAGATGTTAGCAAAGTGGATGATGATCTCAGATAACTAGATGCCACACCATGGATTTGTTGTCATCTGACAAAGACTTGGTGGTGCCTGAAAACAAATATTCATGTCAGGACCATCAACCATCTCCAGCACCCCAAGAGTTGCAGCACTTCAGTTGTCCTAACTTATCTTGCATCATTTGCATTGGTAATTGTTTCCGGATATTTACTTATTTATTCATTATAACCTCCTTCACTTTTCCTTCTTTAATGTTAAACATGCCAACAATTTTTTTTTTTCCCAAGTTAAAAGGTTTAATGTAATTAAACCTAGAATTTACTCAATACAACAAATACTACATGGGAATAGAACAAAGAAATTGTTACCCTCATGCATTTTGTTCTAATATTTTTCAATATGCAAGTAAAAATCCATCTTACATCAGCTTCTGATTTTGAAAACCTTTGGTCTGGAAGCTCCTACACCTCTGCTAAAGCTTAGAAACCTATTAAACCACAGACACATTCCCAGATATCTGCATTTAAAAACTGTATTGTGGCACATCTTGTATGGGTAGAGAAGGATCCAAATCACTAGTTGGTTGTCAAATAACACAAGGAGGAGTGATGACCACAAACTCTTGAGTATCTGCCTGGGAGAAACACAGTTGCTCCTCAAGCATCAGTGGGCACACACCTGTTAACTGTACTGTAAGCACATCAGAGTCCACCATGCATTCAATAAGCCAGTGTGGGAACCAGCAGGAGCATTGCCTTGCTCCTCTTCTACCCCTCCTTCTTCTTCTACCATCATTCCATGGGATAGACTGTTTCCCTCTGCAGGCTGGTGTTCCACATCTGATTCTTTTCCACTGTCTTCAGTAGGCTCTCTTTTTTTTATGAGCCTTAAAAAAAAAAAATAAAAGCCCTCTTTTTTTAGAAGTTTACTATCACAGGAAACTATTTTTTAACTCTCTTAGATTAAGTTCACAGAGCCGCTAGCACTGTTTCCAGTAACACAAGAATTGTAGTCGTTTCTGAATACGGGAAGATTCATTTTGAGACAGTTTGCTTTGTCCATATCACTTTATTTTAATCTTGTTCATTTGTCACTGACAACATCACCTGCTGAGCTAAAATGTTTTTCAGGCTGAAACTGGAGGATGGGCAACCAAGATTAATGGCCCACAAATCACACCTTAGTAAATTATTTCCTTGACCAGCACTGGATCCTCATTTATGCTATTGTTGGATGGCACTAGGAAACGGTAGTTGAAAAACAGTGCACATTTTCCCTTTACAATATTTCATTATCAGTCAACTGACCCCCCAAGGTTGTCAGATTCATCACGTAAGGACACCATCTGCTGACCTGTCATGGAGGGTGGTCAGAGCTGTCGCAGCAGGGTGCGTTTTTTCTCTTGGATTTGTGTGTAGAAGCAGCAGTAGGAGAAAAGCGCTTATTTGAAACACCGACCTACACTTATTTATTTTGTCTGGAGGATTCTCTGCATGCTTAACATTTGCCAAGGCAACGAAGTAATAGATGCAGAGGGAAACCGAAGCCTGTGTGTTGCATGGGAGAAAGCTCTTGTATCAGCTGTGAACTTGAACTGTTCGGCGAGAGGAGCTGATTTGATTTGATCCAGCTCTGCTAGAGATGTACATCCCTTCTCTGCTTCGCTGGGATTTCATTGGAACGACGGGATGCGATGGAGTGCAGGCAGATGGTGGAGCCAAGCAGCATCGTCACTGCAATCCTTTGTCTTTTTTTTCATACCCTACTTCCAAAACTTCTGGCTCTCTCACTCTCTCTGTTCCTGTTGCAAGAAATCTGGCTTTGAAGCAGAGTAAAGCAAAGAACAATATACTGAACGTGCACTTAGACATTTCTGGTGCGACAGTTTTTCAGTCATAGCAGCAAGATTTCTTACCAGGCTGCTTGTGATTCAAATTAGAGATTCCAGGGATGTGTCCTCCAAACGCTACTCCTTCTGCTAAGTATTCCAGCAGCAAACATCTAGTCTGCCTGCTAAACTAAAAAATGGTTGTGTTTTTTTTATTGAAAACCCATATAGGTTTACTTAGCTCACTAATTATTTTGTATTGTAACCACAAAACTTTCCTGTGTTGTTCTTTGAGGTTATGATTGAAACCTGAAAAACTTTATGAAGGGCAGAAGGACCACAGATGCAACTATGGAAACTACAACCTTCATTTATTTGTAAATGAATGGAAAACACAACTTAAATACAAATGTGGGAGCAGGCACTTAGCACGGTATCCAATGGATTAATGTCTTTGTTCCATGAAAGCTCTCTCCTCCCCACCTACAAAACTACCTTCATTCTGTTGCTAGCAAATGCTAAGCTGTGCTTGGGCAAGGCTGTCTTTCATCCCTTAGGACGTACTTCCTATTCCTGTGCTCAGGATCTATTGTGTAATGAGAATTGGCAATTCCAGATTTATTTACTAGCTAGGGGAGGGAGCCTCAGGGACCATGAGGCTCAGCTGCTGCGTTCTGCAAGTCAACTGTGGCTTCTTCCTCTGTGACAGTCCATAAGAAAAAAACCACACCAACAACAATAACTATAAAAACCCCAAGGTAAAGCACCTTTGTATCATTTTCTACCGAACAGTAGCTGTTTGGAATAATTTGGGGTCGATATGGATGAGAATAGGATTCATACTAGGGTTTGCAAGTCCTTTCCAGTGGAAACGTTTTCATGTTGTTCAAGTCTGTAAGGTGAACAATTTTAACTTTCTAGAAAACTATAATGTCTCTCAAAATTTTGCCCAAAGACCATTAGGCAGATAATTCCTCTGTGTCTGAAGTATTCTTTGTTCATCAATGGACAGGAGCAAAGGACTCCTTTCTCTGGCGCAGCTATTCATATGGAGTTCTAAATAAAGAACATATGGAAATACAGTGGCTTTGTGTTTGGGTGGGGCTTTTTTGTTTCTATCCATGATCAAGGACCCAAACTCTCTCTGATCCATAAGGTCAAGCCACAGGAAGCGAGTGTACTTCTATCAGACAAAGACTCATTAGGCTTGAGGGAGTAAATACTGTATTGTCTTTCCAGTGAAACACTTATAAATGATCCTCATCTATTGAGGCTGACCTTCAAAGTCTTTCCATCTCTACCTTGATCATCTCAGGCAGAAGAAACAGAAGGGGGAGGAAGGATTTTACATTGCCAGGTATTCCTTCAAAAGTTTATAAATCATCATTTCAGTGTTTGTGCAAAAATATGAGAACGGGCTTATAGTCTGATTGGGTTTCTCTGACCATACTGTTTCCTCTTCAAAAACTTTACCAGTATGACAGTGCCTTAAGCATCTGCTGAGGTGGGAAGGCTGAACCATTGCAATAAAGACCAGTATAATATAACTGGACCTCTCCAGGGACGGAGAAAGTAAAGACTGGAAATTTTGACTGATGTTTTCTTCCCTGTCCTCTTCTGTACTTTAAACAGGTATTATGCACCACTGCTTCAGGGTAGTAAGCACACTGGGAGCCATTAAATCACAGCTTTATTTTCATAGAATCATAGGATGGATTGGGTTGGAAGGGACCTTACAGATCACCCAGTTCTGCCCCCCCCTGCCCTGGGCAGGGACACCTCCCACCACACCAGGTTGCTCCAAGCCCCATCCAGCCTGGCCTTGAACCCCTCCAGGGATGGGGCAGCCACACATCCCACAGGGATGGGGCATTATCTTGTATCAGCATGTTGTAACCAACTTAAGTATCATTGCTTTCCAGCATTGAGATTTTTTAAAGACAGGGAAGTAAAATAAGAATAAATAGATGATCATGATGACTGTTGCCATTTCATCGTTAACAGATGAGAATCAAAACCTGCTTAAAGAAATCAAACTTCTGGCATGATTCACTGAGTGAAAATGAGAACACTGCCCTCCTGCTGCTGATGTCATCATCTTTTCAATAATTACTTATGGAATTCTTTTCAACTTCAATAATGTTAATTGTGTGAGTAGGATTTATAGCAAAAATACCATATTTTTATTAGGGTGTGAGGGGAAAAATAGCACATTTTACCTTACTGTGAAAGGTTTTTCTTGTTTACTGGAAAGGACTTGTTTTTGCAATAGCTCCCTGTTTTACATTTTTTAAGAGTTGTCTTTAAAAACATACATATATATATTTATTAAATTTTATTTCCTTTATAGTTTGTTGTTGGGATATTTTTTTCCTACTGGATTGCATCAGCTACTTACTGGAAGCATATTTGCTTATCTGGCACTAAGAAGATGGGCTTGGCTCTCCTGGACATCGAGTAGGGCATATTATTCAGGTTTCTGTGCTTGAATATTGCAATAGCAGCTCTTAGATGTGAGGATTTTCAGCAATGATCCCATGCCATGTCAGGTGCTTACTCTGGCTTTTGAAATGGTTTTTCACATGTGTGCATGTTAGCTAAAAAGCTCTTTTATTCGGAGGTTTCTTAGTTTAATACTCACCTGATTCTTCTTAAACATAAGCCCGTGTGTCTGTGTCATTCAAAGCGCAAAGCCTTCTCTGGACCAGTGGGATATACATAAACGACTTACCAGCCACCGTGTATTTTCACGCTCATTTTGAAAAGAACGTTTGTGACCTTAGTGCCACGATAAAAGCCTAGAGAGAGTCGTTGGGACTATTAAATCTCTGGCTTTGAGTAGTGGCAGAATTCCAGTAGCTGGAATTTTTTTAAGGCAGCACTTTTCAGCTTTTTTTAAGTGATAATATATCCATCCCAATGATTTGATACCCAGCAAAAACCTTCTTGCCATAGCCCCAGCTGCAGAAAAGCACCTGGAAAATTATTCTACAGCACTGTTTTGTGACCCAGGTCTAAAACTGAGCTCTGGATTTAGCTGTTTTTGTGACAAGTGCATGTCACGGTGATGTACAGGAATGGAAATTCCTGCTGCAGTACTTCAGGCTTTCAATTGCTCTCTGCATTCTACAATCTCTAAGTTCTGTGCTGATGCCCAGCCTGCTCGTGAGGTGTTCGGAGCCAGTCCTGAGAAAGCCTTTTGCAAGATAAGCTTAATGTCTGGCTGATTTGAGAAATTGTCATAAATATCAGGATTAAGCTTGTGACGGCCTCCAAATGTTTTCTTAATTACTGTTGTAAAGTGTAGTGTGTTCAAAGAGGGTGTTCTCTGAGGGCATCTGGCTAGTAATGAGTTCTGTTACGGGTCACTGAGCAAAGAGGAGCAACAAATACAGACAAGCATGAACTCGGGACTGGGGAGACACTATTAAATAATTAGCAATAGAGCAAAAATAGCAAAGATACCCATCCCTCCTCCAACCACGTGGAAAAGAAATCCAGTCGGTTCATGGGTTTCTGAAAAGGAGCAAGCAACAAAAGAATTTAAATTAGCCTATGAGAGAGAGTTCAGCATACACTTAATGTGAGATGGAGGAATTATTGGTCAAAAGTGATATGACCCTGGTTTACAGTGCGATTCTTACAATCAAGGAAAACCACAACTGAGGATATTTTGGTTCCCACAGCTGTTATCAGCACTAATCTGCACTTCTGTAAATCAGTGTAAGAGAACTACTTGCTTGCAAATCAAGGAAATTAGCGTGTTGCTAAGATGCCTGAATAATAAACTCGGTGTCACTGACATCTCCATTTCCCCACTGAGCAGAAAAAGCCTTTATGGACCACTGTCTGCTCCTCTGTGTCTCGTTTCAAAGATTTGTGAGTGTTGAAATCCCAGGCAAGGTGTTACAGCGAAACAGACTTTGGCTATGTCCATAGTACAGGATTTTGTAATCTCCTCTGCAGCATCCAGTCATAATTCCATGACTTTACGCTTCTCTTTACTACTGGGGAGACCACCCTAATATGTCAGCCTAATGCTAAAGAACTAGGCTTTTCTTAAAAATATATGCACTTTCAAGCCTCCTTCTTCTCCCCCCCGAAATGTGCATAATTAGAATTATTTTAAACTGCCTTTTGATTATCTCAATTAAAACTCAGTGGGTCTTGACAGAATATCCTTTTAATCAAGACAAAGCCTCCAACTGAATCAAGGAACTAAATGTCCCGTTCTTTGCGCACACATCAGACGGTCTGAAATCTTCTCCTACAACATCAGTGAACTTTGCAGCACAGAGACAACATTATCCAAGCAATATCAGCCAACTGGAAGAACCAGCTGTAAAATCCTAACTGCCAGTCATTTCATTTCAGATTTCCATCGTGTGTTGAAGAGTTCTGTGAATGAACTCTTTTCTAGATACTGTGAATTCCTCTAGAACAGGGTGAAATAAAGATTTTTAGATCTTGTATCTTTGGTTTTTGTCACCCCCAGTTTTTAATCATGGTTGCAACTGTTCGTGTAACAGAGTGAAGTGTGTTAATGTGTGGATACCAGCATCACCATCCATATGCTATGGTGGTTACAGACACGACTAACGCAAAAGGCTACGGTCTTTTTATCTTTTTTGACATTTTCAGTGCACGATTCCAAAGCCCTGTTTAACTATTCTATCTGGAGTGACATGTTGAAAGTGTGTGTTCAGCTGATTATCCCCATCAACTCACCAAAATTTTTTATGTTCTATTACTGAGTTCTAATCCTGTAGTCCTTACCTAAAACGTGGCCAACCCAGAAATCTTTCTTCTGGATTAGTTAACCAACGTGAATTTTTTCTCACATGTTTGGGCAGAAGGGCAAGAGAAGTGTTGATAATCCCGGCTACTGGCTCTCTCTTATTTGTATTTGGCATTTATACCACGCTAAGAATAGAAACAAATGAAATCTGAAAAATGTCATTAAACAGGCCGTTTTTACACAAAGTCATTTATGAATCTCATGCAACGCACACGAGTAAAAATTGCAATCAGCTGTCTCTTCACAATATTCCGTAACCCTTTTCAACACGGGGAATGTTCAGATTTGGTTAGCTGGTTTACAGCCAAATTTTTCGCTTGCTCTCAGAACTCAGATGTGCTCAAAGACTGGGTCCTTGTGTTTGAACAGAAGCAGACAGTTATCATTCTCCCTCTCTAAGGCCATGTTTCATGGGATGGTTTGCATGCCAAAGCCCACAGAACTAGGTGGCTTCATCTTTACTGGGAATAGCCACTGAAAAATGCTACTCTGTCAAGCCTTATCTGGGCATCATAGAATCATAAAATCATAGAGTTAGAAAGGACCTTGAAGATCATCGTGTTCCAACCCCCCTGCCATGGGCAGGGACACCTCCCACTAGACCAGGTTGCTCAAAGACCTATCAAGCCTGGCCTTAAATACTTGCAGGGACAGGGCATCCACAACCTCCCTGGGCAGCCTGTTCCAGTGCCTCACCACCCTCACAGTAAAGAATTTTTTCCTAATATCCAATATCCCTATATCATATGGGAAAGTGCTCATTAACACAAGCAAGGTAACACATAAGGGACGGGACCTACTGTTAAGCAGCGTTGGTGTCCATGTGGCATTGCCCTGGGACCTGGCCCTGTCCTGTCCACCACAACAGGAGGCCACGGTTCCCTTGGAGAACAACTACTCAATACAAGGGTTTTACAGGATGTCCTATTCGTCTTGTGGACCAGAAGGTGACTTTCGCTGTCATAGCTAGGTAGAAATGAAAATACTTTCTTTCAGTAGAGTAGCTTAATTTGGGACTTTTTTTTTTTTACTTTACATGCAAAACACCTAGAAAATTGTTGAGCCTGAGGGGATTAAAATTTGGCTTCCACCTCCCCATGCATTGTGCTGTCAGGATACTAAGTTACTTACTGCCAACAGACCCTGACTTTAGAAATCAAAATAAAATAGCGGAAAACAGCACTACTGCTGCATTATTCTTTTTTAGATTAAAAAGTGGATGTGAAGTTACTAAATTTGTTAGATGCAATCGACTTCAGTTATGCTCCAAAGTATAAACTTGGTATTAGACAGTTTAATAACATTATAAAAATCTGTGCTTTGCGAAAGAGTGACACGGATACATTATACAAATCTGAAAAGAAAACCTTTGGGAGATGATCTAATGGTAGCAATTATACAATATGAAACAGGATAAAAGTTCAACAGCATAAATATTGATGGCAATTAGCTAGGAATTAAATGCACAGTTAAAAAGGTAAGTGCCGTATGAGAATTGAATGCTTCAGCAGAAATCTTGTTTGGAAAATACAGTGGGAGATTATTTCACAAAGTAGTGCTGTATCATAAATGCACCATTACTAAAGGTTTTTGATTAAGTGGAAGAGATCAAATTTGTTTCCCTGAAACTTAAAAGCCTTGCATAAGCATATAAAATGAGAAGGGGCTTAGAATTAAACTGCAGCAAAGAACACTAGGTTTTATTCCTGCAACAAACACACAGTAAGTCACACCAAAACTTCCCATACCCCCAGCTGATAAGTCTTGTGCCTCGTCTCAGTGATTTGTGTATATATATCCTCTCTAGGCATTTGCATGTCTGTTAAGACAAGGACTGATGTGAAACCTTCTTCAGCTCATGCCCTGATGCCATGGATTCACAAACAGCCAGAAAATGGCCCTGATGCTGAACCTGCCATTCCAGGACAACTGGAGTACTTCTTGTTATACCTAGCGATTCACAGTGGAGGCTGCAAAGGCGAAGTACAATATATATAATATAGTAGAATATAGAAATATCAAAAATAGATAGGCATATATACAAATAAAAATAAACATATATATGTTTAAAGACTAACAATCCTGGGGAGATACCTCATTCAGGACAACACATGAGACGCGTACTCTGGGTATCCCTGAAGACTTCTTGTCCTCATCTGAAGACGTAATGTGGAATAAGACACTAACTATTCAGATTAGGTTATAAATGATGAGATACAGAATCTCTGACTTCTGTCATTATAGTTTGGAGGAAAACTTTCTTCTTGCTACTGGTTTTAGAAGCCATTACCGTTTGCTTAGGCCCCTGCCTGGATGACATCTCAAATAGTCCTGTTAAAATAAGTGGGACAATTCCACGTGAAAAAACTAAGCACGTACTTGTCGGAAGGGCTGAAGCTTGAGAAGTTAAATTATGTGATTTGTGGGTGCTTTCAGCCAGCTAGACTTCTTAATGGACAATATTATAGATGAACCCGCTGGAGATAAAAATAACACCCACAGCTTTCAAGAGATGTGTTAGAAATGTGAGCCACCAAATAAATTACCACCTACAGATTTACATAAATGGAAAGTATCATTCTTCAGACTTTCTGTAGGCCACTAGAGCAAGCAATGATTTACTTGAAGCCTAAAACGGGCTGTTACTGGATTCCAAAAACCACTTTAAGTCTTAGTAGATCAATAGCAAATAAGGGTCCAGAATCCCAGCACACCCCTGAAAGTTTACCCAAAAGATTTTGAATTAATAACAGTGATGTGCCCCCTTAATCTGGAGTAGATAATAGTTCAAGTATTTGTCTGATGATAAAGGTAGTAAAATGATTGTGTTATGTGATGAAGGGGAAGTGTAAAATCAAATATTATTTAAAATTTACCTAAAGACAACAGCAATCTATCTAAGGTAGCTAACAACAAAAGAGATACTTCGATTAATTAACTTGGCCCTAGATTCTCACTGAGATTGGCTAAATGTTATTGATTTAAAAAAATTATTTCTTTGAGAACAGTATTTGATAAACGAGGCTACCTGTAATACCTCCTTTCATGGAAGTCTAAGGGATAAATAAAAGTTTCATCTGGCATTATTATCCATTTCACTGGGTGTAACTACTCTGTACTAGTAGATGCCCAAATATTTAATTTCCCAACAGCAGATCAGCTGGGAACAAGGTCTGAGAGTGCAACAGCCTCCTCATTAGTACTGCTGGATGTTATATGGGTCTTCCAGAGAGAAACATGATGTAGGAAAACTCCTTCAGCTTCTCCAGTGTCTGAACCCTCTTTCCTACCAGTCTCAACACTATAATCAACAGAACACTCAAAATAGGCAAGGGAGTTGAGCCTGTCTGTGGTTCAGACAGTAAAAGCAGTGGAAGATGTATATATGACATATGTGGATGATAACTTATTATCAGACTTAGCAGTTTGAACAGTTGCATGCTTAAAAATGAAGCAGAAAGGAAAATAAAAATAACATGATTAACTGACAAATCGAAGCAGTCATTCAGGCCAGGAAGAAAGTGAAAACCGGTCTTGGTGAAGCAGAGAGGAAAATAAAATTATGTTAGATAAAACATAAATTAAGAGTCTTCAAAGGCAATCTGAAGTGCAAATGCTGAAAGCTTACAGAGAGAGGAGGAAAATCGTCTCGCTGATACAAAGGAAAAGATCTAGTTAGGGGAAAAAAACCAGGCAACTACTTTATATTCATCATTTTTCCAGCTGATTCAATTTAATATGTCATAGAAGCGAGCTCATGGCTAGAAATTTGCAAAGAATCCCAGGTTTCTGGTTTCCTTCCATATTGTGTGGTTTCTTCTAACAGCTTGACTGGTGGAGGGCTTTTTGGCACGAATGCCCATGTTCTGCTGAACAAGGTCCACTCGGCCACACACATTCAAGCCCCCAGACAGTTAGGTTACTGGGAGAAACACATAACTTCCCAGATGTTTTTAAAGAGCTCACAACTGTGGTTCTTCATATCTCAGGGAAGGGCAACAGACTGGAATTAATTCTGCTCAGGTGAGCAAGGAGTGTATGTAGCACAAGGGACAATGGTTTAAAACCAAAAAAAAGGGAAGATTTAGACTAGATATTAGGAAGAATTCTTTTACTCTGAGGGTGGTGAGACACTAGCCCATGTTTCCCAGAGAGGTGGTGGATGCCACATCCCTGGAAACATTCAAGGTCAGGTTGGAGGGGCTCTGAACAACACCATCTAGTTGAAGATGACCCTGCCCATGGCAGGGGGTTTGGACTAGATGGCCTTTAAATATCCTTTTCAACCCAAACTGTTCTATGATTCTACAATTCTACTGGCAGACCATTTGATGCTGAGTACTGAAAACCACATTACACGTATTTCAGAGAGTTTTATGGATAAGGCCAGCTCTGTTACCGGGAACAGAAGATGAAATACTCATAGCAGAAGATGCCTGGATAACCAGACCATATTTTCTACTTTGGTTTCATCCGAAGGAAACCTATTTTTTTTGTGCTTTTGATACCACTTTGTGAAGCAAGCCAAAGAGCAGAATGTGGATGCTACTGGGCCATTTATTTCAAACACGTCCCCTCAATCTGGAGTAAAACGCCGAAGCAAACTTGGTCACTGATGATTAACTTAAAGAGAAGCATCTGCTCAGATTCACATTGCTTTTGTGAATGGCAATGAAACTGGACTTTTGGCAAGTTGAAAACAAGGAGGGCAAGATCTGAGCGTATGGAGTTATCTCTGCATCCTTCCTTGACCAGCTTTTAATTAAAGAACAAATTTTAAACTAGATTGCCAGGGAGTGAGAGGACCAATACCGCAGAAAAAGCAAATTAGTTCTTCCCACCATTCTTTACCGCACTTGGCAGATACACACCTGCCCTGAAGCTATTCTTTGCAAGTAATGAAGATGAGGCACTGTCAAAGATCAAGATGAAAAAAGAGGGGATGCCAGAACAAAGTGGTGATTTAAATCACAAAAACTTGCCAGGACTGGGGAGTAGAATTGGGATGAATGAAAACACTGAATTGCTAACATGAAAAAAAAAAAAAGAGTCAATCTTCACTGGACACCTGGAAAGTCATCCAGTTTTGCCTGTATTCCCAAGAAGTGATGTTGTGGACTGCTAACCATTGGTGTTCACTGCATCAAAAGGTAAACAAATTGAAAAAAATATACATATACAAGTTCTTATGCAGTTGAACTTGACAAATAATGTTAAATCTTCATGGATTTTTTGCAAGGTAATTATGTTGCTTCAGTCAACTGAAGCCTTTAGAAACACTAAAAACTGGCAAATAAAGTTATTGGGGCAGAATTTTTATATCTCAGATTCATTTTGTTTGTTTCTTTGTTGTGTTTGATTTTATTTTTTTTAAAAACCCAAACTTTTAATTTTTATTCAAGCTATTAATCTTGCAGATTGTAGGGTGCAATTCTATACCTTACAATGGGGACAGAGCCAGGGAGAAAAGTAAAAATAAATAACTGCAATATTGATGGTGGTTGAAAATGGTTAGTATAATACGCCAGATTCTCACTTAAGTTAAAGCAAGCAAGCAAACAAACAAAAAAACCCCACCAAACAAAAAATGCCCAAACTAGCCCTTTAAGGTTGTTCTGAAATATAGCCCAGAATTTTGTTTTACAAGCTCTGCTCTTTCCCATCCGTCCCTGCTTTTTACTTACTACTCAACAGGGGCATTTGAAGCCAGGGTGAAACTGTGGGAGAAAGTTCTGTATCTGTAATGCTCTCCAAAACAAAATGCTACAGGAGGCAATTCTTAAATTGGGACCACCCCTGACTTTCACAGGCATCATACTCAGACTGTGAATTGCGGTCGAGGTGATTCATCCATTTTTCAAAATAAGGCTAAGGAGAAATAAACAATTTTTCCTCCATAGGATAAAGTTTTTGTACTCTCTTTGAGATGCTCCTGATTTTCTCTTTTTGATAGCAAGGACCTGAAAACTAGCCACCTTCTGCCCACTCATTCAGTTTCTCCCAATTTCTTCAACAAAGAGTGATCCTCTAGATGTTAGCCACGGCAGGGTGTCTTCATATTAAGTTTCATCCTAAGTGCTGAGTGAGATGGAAGACAGATGAAAAATATGCCATTAAAATACATTATAAACCACTGAACACAAACAGTTCAAATTATGATGGGAAAGAGCAGAAAGTGCAAATTGTATCAGCAACTTCCTTCGAATATTTTTTTAATTTCTAGGATTGGGCATCCTTAATATTGTGCTTGTGTAATTTTTATAAACCCATCGCTACTGCCAAAGGAGCTATCGTGAAATAGGACGGAGACAAAGACCTGCAGAAAAGAGTAAGAAATGGTGCACAAACAACAGGAACCACAATTAACTTGCCAAGGATTAAAAAACATTCTTGAGTTGTCGTTCTTTGTGCTTCACGACGTAAGTCTTCACAATGAGGACAAGGAGGAGATGTCCCTTTCGTCACAGGGTTCTCATCTCCCAGCTCTGAATTCTTTCATACGGTACTTTTCAGCCTCATCAAGAGAATATTGTGTCAGAGAGACCATTAGTGTGATTTGGAGTCTCCGTGTTCCCTTCCTCCGTGCCACGTGTCCAAGGCAGAAACTTGGCTTTATTGCCTCATGATAAGGAAACTCTGAACTCTGACAGCTGTGGTTTAAACAAAGTTGGCCATGAAAGAACATGCCAGATCCTGATTAATAACACACGCAATTTCCCTTCCAGGCCTCTAAGCAGAGGGTTTGGCCGCTCAGTATAGTTGTTTCGGCATGAGGAACACACATCATGTATTGGGAGACTTCACAGGAATGAGATGTGAAAACTTAGGGAGGACTGGAGCATTAGCACAGAACCTAATGAAAGAACAAGTCTGCACAATCATAGAAGTTCTGTTTAGGAGATAACAAGGTAAACAAAGAAGCCCAGATGTCACAAAATAAAAATAATAATAATAATAAAAAAAAAAAAAACAAGCAAACAAACAAATAAAGAACCGAGTTTATTGAATCAACTGTACAGAGAAAAAAATAAAAATCAATAAAGATTTGCCAGAGCCAACCTCCAGAGAAGTAAGGTCAGTTATTAAAAGAAGCTATCTCTTTGACTCAAATATCTAAAATATTTTTCTCTGTACTTTAGGCATGAGTAGATAGTGAAGACTCTACCTTGCTACATGACAGCAACGTTATAAAAATAAAACCTTTGTCATCCCCACTCCAAAACGCCACTGATAGGCTTTGAAAAATATATTTGACTCGATAGCTAAGTTATTGTTCAAACTAGTGTTCTTGCTTATTGGCTATGCCCAAACCTTCAGAAACTGATGGTATTTTTAAAGTCAGCCATCCTTTACAGCACCTCCCTCCAAGGACACTCTTCCTACACTGTTTAGGTTTCCAAGCCCGTTCTGGATTCCTCTCTGGAGCTTGTCGCTTGAAAAAAGTACTCACTTTAGATGCAAAATTCTAGCTCTATGCAAGCTCTGAGATTCTTGCCCCTTGAGTTCCCCAGATGGGATAGGATTTGCATTCTCTATTTCTTTTTTTCTGACACCTGGTCATCTCCATCTACCCAACATCCAAAACTGATAAATCTTCTGACTGTGGTCAGTTCTTTATAACTGTCCGTTCAACAGCTGAATAAGACTCAGTCATTTTGGCATGTATTTTCTTAAAATACAGCTGGAAACCCCATTCCCATTCTAGTTATGTGAATATGTGACAGCTCTACCTCATGTAATATCTTGTTGACTTTTGTAGCTCAGGCCCCAAGAAACTTCAGCTGCAAAAAGAAGAAAAAAATCCCAAGCCTGTAAGGTTTTTTTCCTTTTTTTAAAACAAACAAACAAACAAATAAACAAACAAAAAAAAGACTCTCTGGTAAGGTGTTGGCTTTCTTCCAAAATAGGATTCAAGGCTCAAGCACTGCAACTTATTTAGTAATTCTTGTTCTACCAGATATTGAGATGTTAACATAAGTTTTCAAACTACTCACAGATCTATGGGCGAGGTCAGTATTTATGTGATTCGGTGCAGCTACATGCAAAACACAACCTTTTAATATAAGTGGGGAATTTCACCTTTTAAAAATGTCACTCCTCTCTGCAGAAAACTTTGATTAAATTATGCAGCTTTCTTTTAGTAAGATGTATCAGGTTAATTTTTCATACTGGTGAGCACCTGTGGTTTAAAAATCCAGGTCCTTATATCGCTTCTTGTTGGGCACCTAAAATCACTATCAAGTTGTAAAAATTTATCTTCTCTCCCAGGGTGAGGTGAGTTGAAATGAAACTGTTGCTGTCATAGCTACCATCATATGAAGGTGTGTAAAATATTAAAAAAGAGTTTGATCATACTTTTGCTTTTCGATTTGTCATAGGCCTCTTAACCTTCTGTAATGCATTGTGCTTGAGAACTAAGGCTATTAGTCTAATAACTGTAATTAGTCATAATTATCCTAATAGGGGATATTAGTTAATGAAATATCATTTCAATGTTCTTAATAGATTTAATTAATGCAATATTTATGTCAGCTTGAAAAACAGAGGCATTTTGCAATGTACCCAATACTTAATGACTTACCAAGAAGTATTAGTTTAATGGAAGTTGCCAAAATATAATAGTATATGACCTCTCAATGTGCCATGAATTTACTTTGCACCAGTCACAGTAACACAAGGGAATATCGAGACCTTTATGCCTCTTCCCCTCACTTTTGCTGAAAAGAATTTCTGAACCTCCCTGACTGGCAGTTTTCTAAAGCTTTATCTTTCATCCTAACTTCTTGCATTTATTCCTACCCTACCAAGTAATTAAAATGTTATTCAGGTAATAGTGTCCTGTCCTCACCTGCGGGCCCTCCCTCCCTTTCTGGGACATGATCGATAAAGCCTAACAAGCCCAAAATTTCCAGTACCAGAAACATATCACAACGAGGAAAGGATCCTTATAGCATGATTGTCTCTCATCAGCTCTGGGCTGAGGGAATTAATGTTTTACATATATGAAATAAGCCCTTAAAATCAACTCCCACTTCTAAGTGATCATTGAATCCTAGAATCACAGAATGGTTTGGTTTGGAAGGGATCATAAAGATCATCCAGTTCCACTCCCCTGCCCTGAGCAGGGACATCTCCCACCAGACCAGGTCACTCAAAGCCCTCTTGAGCCTGACCTTGAATATTTCAAGGGATGGAGCATCTATCACCTCTCGGGGCAACTTGGGCCACTGTCTCACCACCCTCATAGTGGAAATTTCTTTCCTGATATCCAAGTCACCCCTCTCCCATTTTCAAACCATCACCCCTCCTCCTATCACTACGTGCCCTTTTAAAAGTCCGTGTTGATTTTATCACAGAAAAACACAAGGTTCTAAAGAATACTTTCAGCTACCAGTTTCAAAGACATTACGAGGTCAGATTTTCTGCCTAAATCTATTGTAGTTTTTCTTCTTCTACTCCATACAGAAAATCAGCACGAAGCTTTACTATCGCTGTCATAACTTGGGGCCTAAAGCACTGTACAGAAATCTGCTTTGCATTTACAGAAATACTCAGAGCTGTGAGCAGAGGCAGCTCTAACCTCGGGGAAAGTGAGGGAGGCCCATTCGCACTAGAATTTTATAACCCCTAGTAAAATCTGCCTTCAAGTAGGGGTCACCAGCAGCTAAAATGCCTCAGAGTCCTATGCTTAAGCATATTCGATCAAAAGAAAAGTTTTTAAAAAGAGAGATGGAAAAAAAATTATTTCAGGGGGAAAAGAAGAAGGATTTTTCATTGTTCTAAGTACCAGATCGAAGGCTCTTGCGAGTTTTTGCTTTCTCCCCAAAGAGAGAGGAAAATTGATAGGAGTCTTTCATCCTTTCAGCCTCGCTGCCAAAGAGCCACGGATGCTTAGTCTTCCTGTCCCTGCTGAAAGCAGCAAATGGTCCAGGAACTTGGACCATTCATGTAAAAACTGAAACTGATAGCAGCCTTCTAGGTGAGCAACCAGGGACCCATCATTTTCATCCTTTCCACCAAAAAAAATGCTTCCCTAGGAAAAAAAAAAAAAAGATATTTCCTCACAGAAATGTATTCCAACAAAATTATCAGCTACCTCCACGCTTATAACACTCACACATGAACTTGTGTGTGAAGTAAATTCCATCTACAAGTTAAGTATTAGCATAGAATCCAGTAGAAAGTTTCTAGAATGATCTAAGTAGGTGGGAAGCCAAATTTTGTTTTCAGCAATGACTGATTTAGATAGGTTGGAAATTTTAAGTCTAGTGTTTTCAAATATCTGGTGCTAAAGGTAATTTGTAAAAAATGAAATAAAAATTAAAAAAAAAAAAGGACAAAAAAGCAAA